>OX421462.1:28983860-29583860 GCA_949126895.1 Eilema caniola | reverse complement strand
CTGATGCATTCATTGTGCTCAACGAGGACTTGGATCGAATATGCAAATGGAGCAAGAACCACGGACTTACCCTAAATTCATCCAAGACTCAAGTAATTGTTATTGGTAGTCCAAGGTTGACTTCAAAAATAGATTGGACCCAGCTTCCTCAGATTACTATGGATGGAACAGTCGTGCCGGTCAGTGACAATGTCAAGAATTTAGGTATCCATATGGACAATTCATTTTCCTGGAATATCCAGCTACAGGAAACCAGTCGAAAACTTTTCGCATCAGCAGGTGCTTTACGAAGGCTCCGTAACTTCCTTCCAATTGCTACTAAAATTGCGCTTGCACAATCGCTTCTTCTTCCTGTCCTTGATTACGCCGATGTCAGCTATCCCGATCTGACAGAGGAGCAACTAGATAAACTTGAGCGACTTCAAAATTTTTGCATAAGATTCATATTTGGTCTACGCAAGTATGATCACGTTTCAGATTTTCGTAAACAACTCAAGTGGCTCCCAATTCGGCTTCGCAGGAATGCTCATATTTTAACATTGTTATATAATGTATTGTTTAATCCCATCACTCCCTCTTATCTCAAAGAACGTTTTCAGTTCCTTTATGACACACATTCGAAATGCCTGAGGTCATCCGAGAATTTGAGGTTGAAAATGCCAATGCATTCTACTGACTTTGTAGACAAGTCATTCACTGTCAAGGCTGTGCGCCTATGGAATGCACTGCCACTGAACATCAGGCGAGCAAAAACCCTTAATAATTTTAAAAGAATGGTAAATGACCACTACTTAGCATCGTGTACACTTTGATAGCTCACTATTTATATGCTCACTTGTTATTATCCCTTCATACTAGTATGTACCTACTATTTTATACCCATTTCTATTTATGTGCTATAGTTGTATATATTTATAATACATATATTTATTTTATTTTCTACTTTATTTGTGCTTTTCTCTCTCCTTCTTCCTTTTTGTTTCAGAACACTTTATATCTAGTTTATATGATAACTACACCATAATTTTGTTTTACCACACTACTGTCCATCCCAAGGTTGCCTGGAAGAAATCGCTTAAAGCGATAAGGCCGCCCATCGTACATTCAATGTATACATGCTTCCTAATTGTCTTTACTGTAACTCAAATGGTGTACAATAAAGTATTATCTATCTATCTATCTATCTAATGAATGAAGTAAATTTTAGTAATTAGAATTAAAAAAAAAAACGGAAAAAAGAAAAAATATTTTTTTTCACCAAATTGAAAAAAAAAAGCCAATATCTCGTGCACCAGGGCCCTTCGTCTTCGGGAGCGTTCCCCTTACACCTGGTATATAATATCGACAGATATTTGTAAAGATTTTATCATTAATATAATCTGAAAATACGCAGCAGGGATTATTATTACGTTGGCTACCAGGCATTTTGTCCCTGTGGCCTTCAGCTAAATATCCCAATTGAAAAACATACTTACACCCTGTTTGCACTGACTCATCAGTACATATTCAGAATGGCTCAACTGAAATTTTACGACAGATTTTACCTTACCGTGTTATCCTTTACGAGAGCACGTACGTATTGCTTAGGTACTGAGAATGTAGTGTTTTTTTGCCGTCTCTAGTAATAATAGGTCGTAACATATGAAATTTCCATTTAATTGAAGAAATTGGAGGAAACCCAATTTGCAGTACTAACATTTATGCATTTTTTAGGAATGACAAATCCAAATTTTTATGATTTTTTTTTGTGTATGAATGATACAACATTAAGATAACAGCAAATTTTATTACATTTTTGAAAAGTGACAGCTGTAGAAAAGTTCTACGAAATTTATCAATAAATTGGATAGCATTTAGGAAGTACTGTTTTTGAAGATCGAATTTAATTTATCAAGCGGCCAATAAAAACAAAATTTAATATAGAGTTGTAAAATCTTGAAACCAACTTTCAAACAAAGTATAGGTAAATAATGGAAATAGCGATTTAATTACAGTAATAATGAATCTGTAAGAAAATTTCGGCAATTTCATTATAACGACCTAATATTATAATTTATATAAATTTTTGTGAATATGTTTGAATGTTCGTTCATCTATCATACCTCGTGGCCAGGTGCGCTCACCTTTTGGTAAACTATCAGTAGGTTAAGTTACCTAGGCGAAGGTTACCATTGGGATGGGTGACCGTTTAATGGTGTTACATCTGAGCGCTTGCGTGCTTCGGAGGGCACTTTAAAAGTCAGTCCCGGCTGTCAACAGTCGTTAGGTCAAGACCGTCAAGGTCAAGAAGTCAAGAAGTCGAAGAGACCTGTATGGGCGACCGAACGACGTGAATTCTGTCACAGGTTGGTGTTCTTGTCTAGAAAATAAGTTAGCGATAAGACAAAGGTTTCTATGTTTTCTACTAATTAAGGTTGCCTTTAGACATCGCTTCCAGCGATAAGGCCGCCCATTGTGCATTAAACTTTATAGATGCTACCTACTTGTCCTACTGTAAATCTGTTGGTGTACAATAAATTATCTATCTATCTACCTATCTACTAGACGAGCAGTCCAGCCCCTCTAGACAAGTGGCAATTCGCTAGCTGGCGTTTGGTGGAATAGAATGACGAATATATGGGATTTGACGTATATGACAGTCGTTATCGCATGTCAAATACGTCATATTGCACACATTCGTCATTCTATTCCATCAAACGCCGGTTAGCGAATTGCCACTTGTTTAGAGGGGCAGTCCTTCTAGACAAGAGACAATAAGTTTATAGAATAGAACAGAAAGGAATAGATTGACCAATGTTCGGGATTGACCTATGTAATAAACCTCAAAATATGTATCAAACCCGTATATTCATCATTCTATGGAGCTTTCTGCGACCTTCTGCTGCCACTCTCGCCAGTGGTTCAGAATTGCAGCACTGGTTATTCAAACACAGAATTTATTGATATTTCAATTGAGCCGAGTTTTTTTGTAGGAATCTTATCATATTAGATATCTTTTTGAATGAAAGCATTTTGTATAATAAATATTTTAGTATTTTAATCGAGTTGTTTTTTTTACTTTTTCAATATGGATTTTTGGTATCACTACCAGGATTTCAGCTTTGCAGCATAGCTATTTCGTCTTCTCCAATTAAAGACGCGTCTTATGATAGAATACGTATTATTCGGGAATCTGGTGGAACTAGGTTTAGTGTTATCCCCACTTATACCACTGGAGCTGGGGAGCTAATGGACCTGAGCAAAAATTATGTCACAGTATAAGAGTCTGTCAAATGTACATGAATTTTAAACAAGTACCCTAAGTGCGCACAATACGTGTAAATTATGTGAAATATTTCAACACGGCCCTTAAACTCTAAAGCCCTTGGCTACGAGAATTTCAAAGGGCACCTTTTATTTACATGTGAAAAAAGCAACTTCAAAATTGGTGAAGCCTGAGTAGTCAAGCTTAAGAGGTGGTTCAAATTCATAATTATATAACTGTTCGGAACTTTTCGCGATGGTTCAAATTATAAGCAAATACATAAAGAAGGTATCGCCGTGATATTGATATGCTTCATTTGAATATGAACAAGAGGCGATACAAAAAATGTTTTAATTTCACAATGATTTTTTAGTAATGCTAGTTTTTGCTGAGGTAGAGTAATCAAGACAAACGAGCATATTTGGCTAACATTTCTAGTTTAAAAAATATTTAAATCACGCTTTACATTGTTGTACATAATGTTAACTATAACATAATGAAATATACAGAGTTGTAGAAAGATTACACACGCAAAAACAAACATTCAAAAACAAAGCTTCATAACGTTCACAAATTGTAACTACCTTGAGGAAATTCTCGTGTATTTATAGCACATTAATAAAGGGCTCTATTAAAAATAGCACAGCGGTGTCCACCGCACATAATATGACACGATTGAGTAGAAAACAAACGTATAGAATAGAAAAATACTCGACCGCAGTCCCGTTTATACCAGTCCAACGTACAACATTTCGCGGGCAGGTCGACACCTCTGCGCGCTGCCCTTTCGATCCGACAACTTCCCCAGTTCTTCCTATACGTGATATTACATACAGTTTTCTGCTCAAGAGTGATATTTCCATCTCCCAAGTGCTTGTCATATGACAATGATATGGATTTGTAAATGGCTTCGGGTGAATGGCGCGCGTTTTGGCGGCAAACGACAGCCCCAGTTGACGGATGAGTTTCCCGCGCTTTCACCACAGGTGCGTTCATGTAACATAGATAACATAATTAATGACTGTCACAAATCGATTTTATTGTTACTACGAAACTTTTTTCTCTGTGTACTCGTAAATCCAACGTCAAAAGCCATGTTGTAAGCACAATTGTGTCGTTTACAAAATAAACGGCTTTAACCTAGTTTTTAGTCTCATTTGAATTAAAACGACAGAACGATACGAATTAAACATGGAACATCAAAGGGAACTAACCAAACTCATTGATTTAGGTTTAATTTATGAGAATAAATATATATTCTAAGACGTATATCTATTTGCCTAGTAACTTTTTCAGTGTTATTTTTTTCTTTTTCATATAATAAAGTAAGGTAACTCGTCAGATATGATCGGTGAGCCGTCTGAGGCGCACGTGGCGTCTGTTTGGACACAAACAAGTGTATTCTATTTTAGTTTGACGTGCGTAACAAATGTCCCCGGTTGTGTATGATAAATTGAACGATTCTGATAAATTTGTCCGCCATGGGCAGTCGGGGTTGTTTTCTGTGTTGTTTTGTTGTTTCCCGGCACTGTGTGTGTGACAACTTCTCGAATTACGGTCATGTAAGTTGAACGTATTCTTGTACTACGAATTTGTTGGTGTGTCGTGTTTTCATTAAGATTTCTATTAGGTTTATGTGTATTTTGATAAAGACTATCGTGTTTTTGATGAGTTTACGGAATCGAGTGAGTGTATAACTTAAATAAATAATAGAGTTTGGGATGAAGGATTTTGTACAATGACCATTTTGCATATCTAGCATAAGGTTAATTAATTAGATTCAAATAAATATAATTTAATTTCCTAATTCAGTCTAGGTAATGTGGCCGGAATATCTTTTTCAAAATTGTGTTAATCGTTTTTCGGTTTCTATTGTCCCTACAAAAGAAGCAGTGTTTGATAACTGTATCTACCTATCCTTGAAAACACTTTGAAATTTGCATTATCAATATTTGCAATTTTTTTAGGTGTCCCATAATAGAATTATTATATGAAGAAATGAAAAGAAGAATTTGAATGTTTCTTTATATAAAGATTGCTAGGTCGAAATTGCATGAAGTAAAAATACCCATCGTACTGTTTCTGTAGCGGCGTAGCCTCTATGGTATTAATTGAATATGTTTTGTTGTACAATTTAGTGTATAATGAATGAATACAAATACTCACGCCTGTAAACCTTCCAAGAAGTAATCAGAGGTGTGTTAACGCCCAGTTTTCACCATCAATGTGTCTCGTAATAGGGGGGCAAGTGTATTGATGGCAACTTGTCACTTTCAGTTGACTCCGCTCCATCATCAGTGATATTTTTTCCAACAGAAATATGTTTGTTTTTATTAAACTTAGGCTTCTATATGATGATCATAACGAGAGCACATCTCTGCTTAACTGCAATATTTTTGTAGTGTCAGTGCTCTTAGGATAATATTGGTTCAAGCTACTTGCAACCGTAATCTAATGAGAACGTCAAAGATGTCAAATGGAGTCTTTTCAGAGATGAGAATAGTATTCCATTCAGGGTGAAAAATTTCAAAAGAGAAGCTGATAAACAAAAATCTTTCCTCCAACTTGTATGTCATGCACTATACGACCCGTTGGAAAGCCAACAGGAATCGGGTTGTAGGAATCCCTCGCCACTGCCACGCAGAAAGGAACCTGTATCTTATACAATGTATACCGCAGATCTTTATCTAAGACCACCTCAATTTGTTTACATATTGTACATATGGTGATTATAAAGTACTTTACGAAAAACCCTCCATAGTAATCCAGTCTCGGTTGAATTGCGTTCAGGGGTCAGCAAGTGCATAGCCGGGCAGAGGGGATTGTGGTTACAGCACTAGTGGGACCGGAGGGTGTCATGCTGTGCGCAGACGATAATCGGCTGTTGATGAGGCCGTCAAGCTGAGTGCCACCATTGTTAACGTGGTACGTGTATGTAATGGTGACCCTCTTTCCTGAGACTTTGCCTTCAGCTTACCATCAAAATTAGGGTTTAAATTATGATTACGTTATATAGTTTCCAAAAATGATTTTCCTAACAGAAAAATTCTATAGCTCTCTAATTGACCCGGGAAGCAAATCCCATCGCATTTGGCACACAACAATCATAACAGCGAACACCGTATTACCGACACTTTAAACTGTCAGACAGAAAACATTATATTGTCTGTGCTAGCATTAAAAAAAAGATTGTCATTTTTTACTTGGCCCCGAACCTTTTGGCAACTATTTCTGTGAGATTCATACATTCATAAACTAAACGGAAACTGCGAATAGACCCAGAAAGTCTTTCATAGAGAACAGTAAAATAAGCATGATTACTATTTATTAGTCATTCAACACCTTTACTTTAAATTGGGATTAATTTAACATTGGGATTAGGGTTTAAAACCGTGACAGCTTCAGACTTGAAGATTACCATGTCAACTATTTGGAGACTACCTAATATTGTTCAAAGAATCAAAGAATCTAAGAATCAATTTCGTTTATTCAGTTTAGGCACATAAAGAGCACATATGAACGTCAAAAATTTTACACTCGTGTCAAGAAATTACTAATATAATATTGAATAAAGTAAAGAAATCATTTGAAAAAATATTGTTGTTAAAATAAAACTTTTACCGAATATAAAATCAAGAAAAAATGTGCAAAATTGTGAAAATGCTTTGTGAAATTCGTCACGGCTACTAAGAAAACCACCAATCACTTTACTGTTATGTATGACGTGGTTTTTTATAAAAATAAATAATATTAAAATGTTTAAAAAATTTAAAATTAAAATGCGTGCAAATGGTCTCACTACCATAGTCGCCCAAGATCGTGCGTAGTGAAGGAGGAAGAGCCGGCAGGCGAACCCTGAGTTCCGAAGGCATCTCGGCCTCGGATGCAATCAGGATAACGTCTAAATATCGATGATGATGATGATGATGTAAGTTTGTTAATCAATAAGACACTTATACGATACTTATTTAAAAAAAAAAATTGAATTTGTTGTCTGTCGCAGATAGCTGAAGTCATAAAGAGTAAATTATGCTTTTTTTATTTTAAAAAGAAATTCTAAATTCCAAGTTGAATTTGAGTTCCATCTTAGTTCAATATTAAAAAAACATAAGCCATCTTACTCTCCGAAGACGACGTTAAGGGCCAGCTAGTTAGGTATATTATGAGAGGATGCCGATACTAGTGACTGTACTAATAAGGCTTAAGGACATTGACCTTTAGCTGTATATTCCGTGGAAATTCTCGACGGCTTACGTTATAAGCGAAGACACCTTATTTATTTTTTCAATGAAGCGGGACGCAAGTGACACTTTCTGTCAGGGACAAAAATTGATTTTTTGGCCTAGGTATGAGAAACTGTTCGGGACAAAAATTAAACTTTTCGGCCTAGGTAGGAGAAAAAATAATATTTGTGACACGGGACGAAAGTACTACATTCTGAGCCGCGTGTGTGATTGCCCTCTGAGCCTAAGCTTTCGGCAAAATATACTATTTTATAAGTCCATCTAATCTCCTATTAGCAACTATTGTCTCTTACTTTTATATAATTAAAATAATTGTAAATTGGAGGCCTTTGGAGATATTGAAAAAGAAATTGGTTATATTATTTTAATGATTCAGAACAAAGATTTTTCTTTGATTCTTATATTATCTTATAAAATCCAAGTTTTTGCATTCAGCACACAAGTGCTGAATGCAAAAACTTGGATTTTGATACGTTGTTTAGTTGGACAGGTTTTGATCCGGCATACAATTTTACGTTTCTTTTATCGCAATCGGTGTAGAACTTTGTAGAAGGAAGCAATTGAGCAGTCCGACTGGGGAAGTACCTCCGCCCTACAGAATAATGCGGCCATAATAACCTCGTGTTGTGTTCCCGGCGGTGAGTGCGGTAGCCATAGCTCACTGGAGATTTTTTGTGCTGTCAGTGGAAAGACCAAAGGCTATGCCTGCTTTGTCTTCTACGCTAACGGTACAGAAACTCTCTGTGTTTACTCCCCTGGTGTTGCACACGTACATAGCTCACGGTAACCACTTTCCATCGGGTGGGCCGTGAGTTTGTCTGCCACTTTAATGGTATATTAAAAAAAATCAAAGACATGACGTGACTAAAATTTACAATAATTAGTACTATGTGGCATGACTTAAGATTGACATGGTCATTTTTATAACTGTAACAGAGTTCTAATCAGTACATCCTACAATGAGGGATGAACAGTCAGCATTAAAAATCAATCTTGACGAACAAAGTATTCAAAATGATCTTAATACCTTGGTTTCCCCCTTCCTGTTAACTAATTTTTCTCATATTTCATACACACCTGTATTTCAGACAATAATACAATTTAAATCAATTTCTTTTTTAAAGAATATTAGCAACCGAAATTATCGAAATTACTAATATTCCCTCTAACCCCTCCAACTAAGCTAAATTGCTTGTGCTAGGAGTGGGTTCACGTCGGTAGTGTAATGGCCAGGATTCGAACCCGGGACCTCTCGATCGTAAGACCGACTCCTTAACCACTAAGCTAGCTATGTATTGATTGTTTGATTTACTCTTAAAATACTTACCTAAGTTTTGAGATCATTTTGAAATTTTCTAGTCAAGATATTTCTGACGTTGACTGTACTGGTCGTTCTTGTGATAGTAGCGGAAAAATTGGATACTCTCAAACACAAACAACATAGTATATATCACGTTGACTACAGTTGTACTAAATGGTAGCAATGAGCGACTAATGCACCGAAGATGACACTTGGCGAGTTCCAGCAACATTTGTTGGTTGGAATCCACAATGGAGCCGGCCTATTAATTAGAAAAGTTGGAACTATAAGTTGGCAGGCAGCCTACTTGCAAGGCGCAGAGGACACAAGTCTTAAGCCTGGTTTCCACTGCTAGTGGAGAGGACTCCCTTTGAATTTTGTTAACATACTATTGATCGATTAAAGCAATATGATAACATAACATAAACTCACGCCTTTTTCCCCGAAGGGGTAGGCAGAGGTGCTAGCACCCACATTTCGCCAGTTTATTGTTTAGGTCCCAATGTAATAGGTGGCGAGCCTATTGCCATTAACCGGGCACTTATAAACCTGCGATAAATACATACATAACTTCGAAAAACATCGAAAAGTCATTGGTGTGTGCCATGGTAAAACCTGGGATCGAACCCGAGACCTCGTCTTAGCAGTCCATTACCCATACCACTAGGCAATATGATAAACTAACTAATGGGTAGTTTGTGGCTTCCTTCGCATGATATTCTGATTCCGCAAGCCATGGGAACCTTCTCCCCGGATTCAAAATGGCCTATGTGTTATTCCAGACGCCAATCTTATCCTTGTACAAAATTTCAGCCAGCTCGTTTGAATAACACACATCCAACCAATAAAATACGCCAACCATTTGTATACCACTGAGGTGGCAAACAAGCACACGGTCAACCTGATGAAAAGTTGTAACCGTGGCCTGTGGACGTGTGTAACACCAGGGGAGTCACATTCGTGCTGCTGATATACTATAGAAATATCTTTACAAATTCTTCAGCAGGATATGTTTGACTCTTTAGAGTTCAATGGCATAAATACGGAGTCCTTTCGGAGTTCTTTCAACTCGCATAGAAATAAGTAGATACATATCCCACCGGAGTTGTGAGCAATGTAGATATATTAATCGTAAATAATGAAAGAAATGCAAATATGAATTCTGTAGCCTGTTCACACTGCTGGCAAGACTCTCTCTCCCTATTAATTCTGTCGACAAAAGCTATAATAAGCGCTAAGTGGTTCTATCTTGCGAATCAAAACGTCTCACAGAGTCGGCATTCATACTCGCCGAACAAGTAGGCATTATTATTTACTCATCAACTTAAACAGACATAAATACTTATCTCACTCGTCCAATAAAGTTGAGTTAACATTCAAGAAACCGTATACACAACGGCCAGCCGCACCTAAATCTCAAAACAAACTCCCATCCTACTTGTAAATCACGAATGTCTCAACACATCAAAGATCTATCGACTTTTAGAACAATAATCTCTCTGTAGTGTTCCATTAAACGTTTTATCCTCAACAATAACAATCTAACAAGACCGAACATCGAAACTCAACGTCATTCACTCACACATTCACTCAGTGACAGCTAACCGAATCAAACGCTCGCATAATTGATCGCATCACATTTTCGGACCACCCTCATAAACACGAAACATGTACATACATAATGTAGATGTAAGTTTTTACGACACTTACTGGTTTCTTGCCTTGCCTCGGACGACTCGAGGCAGTTTTTCGAGGCGAGGCGAGGCGGTAATGCGAGCGGGGAGCTCATTAAAGGCTTCGTTAGCTTTATCAGCTCCGTTTGGGTTCTATCGCTTTTTTATCGATGTTTGAATTTGTTTTAATTAGGTGTGCGTCGACGTTTGAGGCGTGGGGGAGCGTTGATTGGGTAGTTATGGGTGCGAAGGGTACCTATATGTGTAGTGTGTATGTATGTATTAACATTTTGGTATTATTTACAGCTGATATCTACGGTGGTAGTCTTTATTCTGTAGATTTTACTTACGCCTTTTTGTCCAGTTGTGGGGTGAAGTCATATTGGCGTGGCCAATTCATGCTTAGGTATATCCTAAATTTCGTTATAAATGCGAAAGTAACTCTGCCCGTCCGTCTGTATGTTACGCTTTCACGTCTAAACGATTCGACCTTGAGAAAGGACATATGCTATGTTTGGCCGCGATAATCGACATCCACACGGGGCAGAGCCGCGGGCTAAAACTAATAGTTAATATATTTGTTAGTAAGTTGTGCATTTACAAACTAATGAAGTTGTTTAGATGTTATTAGTAACTTGAGGTGTGTGTAACTAGTTGACATTTAGCGTTAATCCCAGTTGTATCCGAAGTAACTTGGACTCTGGGGTCCGCTTATCATTCAAAGAGCGCCGACTGCCACCTGACCTCCAAAACCTAAAGGCGATATCGTAATATTGCAGTTAGACCAGTTGTTGGATTTTTATCTGCCATAGATGTTCGCATGGCAACCAAGATCGCGGACAAAACGTGCTCTGCGATCTGCGAGGCACGACTAGACCATTGCTAAACCTATATTCATGCATTCAAATATTTACACCGGGGATCGAACCCGCACCTCCTGCGTAGCGGCTGCGTTCACTACCGCTACACTACTTACGGTATATTCCCAGTAGTCCCCTCTAGCTCTATCCTCTGGGGTGACAGCTAGGAATTGTCTTCCCAGTTGTCATCGGGGTGACAATTTGTGCCGACTGTTCTCTTTGAAAGTTGACTAGAGGGGACAAATGAGAAGTTTGTTTCTCAGTTGTCACGGGGGGGGGGGGGGACAATTGCAATTAAAAACAATCCATAGATAACACCCCGACTCAGTGCAATCCGACTCGGATAGGTTAGGTTAGAAGACTAAGGCGGGAGCGAAGCGAAGCGGAGCCCTACCCTACTTACAAGTACTTGGTCACCTTGTCTACTTCGACATATCTGATGGTGACTGCACTAACCACAGAAATCTATCAGGAAAGAACGGCCATACGCAGTGGTCAGCTGCATGTCGCGCGTGGCGACTTTTTCACTGTCAAATAGGGTAACTGATCCCTGCCTCATGCTTTCCTGGTCACATTTATTTTGTAATCATGTATATTATGCAGGTATTTTGTTGTTTATTTTTTAAGATATGCTTTTATAATATTTTCAACATACTTGCTCATAAAGTGGCTCTTATTTGGCACATAATAACCACCTATAATCAAACAATAACGTTTCATTGTTATATACAAGTGAGTTATATATTTTTTTTTAAATTTTATTGATTGAGTAGAGAGATAAAAAATATTACCTATTGCTTGCTCATTTCATGCAAATTCATAGATATTTTCAATGTGTGCGTGTTTTATATAAAAAAAACTATGCCATCAAAAGAGAGTGGTAAGAAATATTTTTATTTTCAAATTTACTGCTCCATTTTTATTCTACAGTTGGAAATAGCACATATTTATGGTTTTTTTGACATGCGGGAAATCCCCACGGATACTCTCCTATACGGAGTCGGAAAGGGGGGTTATGTTGGATACGAACCGACTAAGCCGCACGCCGTCTCTGGGTCGTAGTGCTAGGCCGAAGGTGAGGTTGTCTCGTGACATATCCCGCGCACCCCGGTTGACCCAGGGCCATTCCTCTCAGTCTGGCCCTCCTCGGGAGGGGGAATCACGCGGTCTCCGACTCGCCCCCGGTATGGGGGAGCACGCATCGTCCTACGATGCGCGTGGCCTGCTTCTGCTAGGGTGACGAGCGGCTCCACTCATCACCCTCAGGCCTGTGCTCATGGGGGGCGGAGGTCGGTCTGCGTCCTCCGACGCCCGAGCCGCCTTCGAACGCGGGCAGCGATGATTTATGGGTAGATGTTATTACAAGCTTAAGTATTTATAAGTCTTAACAGTACCGAGTAATCATTCGAAAGTTCCTGTCTCACAGGATAGGAATTGACAAAATATTTGCCACGCGTTTCCCGCTCATATGGCCGTTCTATCCTTATATATTTCTGTTGTACTAACAGTATAACAAAAACACCAGACTTGCCTCGTTTCCTACATAACTCAATTAGCGCCTACTTAATAGTATTAACGACTGATCCTAATTTTCGTCACCCACATTCGCGATCTCATTATAAAGTGGAAGGTGTCATTAACTCCCGTTATCTAGGCTATCTGTCCCGTTTATCTGATATATGACTTTACGGGGGTTCGGTAATGGGGTAATTGTTTCTTTGGGGATTATGTGGTTAACGGTTAATGGGGTAATGGAGAAAGGCTTGTGAGGGAAAGGAAAAGATATGTAATGGTATGTAATAAAGATAAAAAAAGTAATGAAACGTCGGTAATGTAACGAAGGATCGAGAGTTTCCGGGTTCAAATCCTGGTTTTACTACCGATGTGAACCCACTGCTAACACAAACAATTTTGTTTTGTTGAAGGGGTTTACAGGAATACTAGATATTTCGTTACAGGTTTTATTTTCAGTGCTCTGGATATTTTAATGTATTATATGTACTGTTAGGTTTTGCCTGCGGTTCCGGCCGCGTGGATGTCGGTTTTCGCGACTAAGCATAGCCTATGTCCTTTCTTAAGATCTTATCTATCCCTATACCAAATTCCATCAAAATCGGTTTAGTGGTTTAGGAGTGAAAGCGTAACATACAGATATACAGACAGAGTTACTTTCAAATTTATAATATTAGAATGGATAATATTAAGTGTACAGAGTAGATACAATATACAAAAATTTATTAACATTCTAGAGACCATTTTACGAGTCAGTTAATCTACACTTATTTTGGATGTAGATAGTGCTATGTAGAAACTTTATGTAGGTTTATTTACTGGTTTAAGAAGTACATACATAATTTTGTTACCCTCACGTAGACTTAAAGACCCTCTACGAAATTGCGTAGATGTGCTACGAGTGTCTACGACAAATTGTAGACTCTAGTATATTTTGTTCAAATATTTTGGCATTAGATGGTCAGTCATATGCGAGTATTAATACAAGATAAACAAGCTCACTTTGCCCGAACCGGGAACCAAACAAGAGTGCCCACTCTGCCATTCTTATTCTCCATAATTAGGTTTATGTTGGCGTCCATCTGGTGCTATAGCATACATTGTCAGAGGTTTCAAAGTCAAAGTCAAAGTCAAAAATCATTTATTCTGTATAGACCATTAAAACGGTACTTACAAAACGTCAAGTTTAAAAAAAAATCTAGACTAGCTTAGCAAATGGACCACCGGTTCGAAACGCGGCCCCGACCTGAGAAGACTCCGGCAAGAAACTCAGCGGGCAATTTTTTTTTGGTCTATTTACAAACATTTGCTTAGTCTACTTAGTCTAAATACAATAGTTTGCTTGAGTAGCATAGTTGAGCGAACAGCTCATTTCCAAGCTTGTTTATCATCTAAATATTCTTGGATTTTATAATAGCCTTTTTGGCACAGTTTAGTCTTAATTACATTTTTAAATTTATTTACAGGTAAATCTCTAATTTCATTAGGGAGCTTGTTGAAAAAGCGTATACAGTTGCCCCGGAAAGAATTACTAATTTTATGGAGTCTACTATCACAAGCTACAAGATTGTTTTTATGTCTTGTTTATATTATGCCTGTCACAAACTCTTGAAAATTTAGAGATATATTTCCTTACATACATCAAGTTCTCGAAGATGTATTGTGACACTACGGTTAGAATGTGTATTTCTTTAAACTTTTCTCGAAGGGTTGCCCTTGGGCCCAAATTATAAATAGCTCTCACAGCCCGCTTTTGTAAAATGAATATTGTGTTTAAATCCGCGGAATTACCCCAAAGGAGAATTCCGTAGCTTAAAATACTATCAAAATAACTGAAATATACTGAAATAATTTGTGTCCAGCAGTAGACTGCGATAAGCCAATTGCTTGGCTTTTACAGAGGGGCCTCAATGCCCAGAAGAAGGACCCCGTGGCCCTCCAACCCGAAGAGGGCTAGATCGAAAGAGATGGCCCTGGGTCAGCCGCGGTGCGAGGGATATGTACTTGCGACCTCACCTTCTACCTTGCGCTGCAACTACGCTATTACTATTGTTTATACTATGTTGCGACCCATAGACGGCGTGTGGTTTAGTCGGTTCGAGTCCGACATACCTTCCCTACCGGCCCCGGTGGAGGTGGTACGCGTGGGGATTTCCCGCACGATAAAAAAAGAAGGGTCTCAATGTCTTAAGAACGGTCATCTATCTTAAGAACGAATTGACTAGTTTTGCTTGAATATCAACAGCCTCTGTGACGAAGCGCTAGAACGTTCGACTGCTTCTCGAGGGGCACGGGTTTGATTCCCGTTAAGTGTAAATATTTGCATACATAACATAATATAACATAAACTCACGCCTTTATCCAGGTAGGCAGAGGTGCTAGCACCCACATTTTGCCGGTTTATGTTTTTAGGTCCCAATGTTATATTTATTAACTGGTATATTTATTTATTAAACTAAATTTATTTCATTAACTGGGCACTTATAAACCTGCGATAAATACGCACATAACTTCGAAAAGCATCGAAAAGTCATTGGTGTGTGCCATGGAAAACCTGGGATCGAACCCGAGACCTCGTCTCAGCAGTCCATTACCCATACCACTAGGCTATCGCGGTTAATTAAAATTTATCTGCTCTCGCCCGCGGCTCCGCCCGCGTGGATGTCGGTTATCGCGAATCGGGGTATGAAAAATAGATGTTGGCCGATTCTCAGACCTACCCGATATGCCCACAAAATTTCATCAAAATCGGTCAAGCCGTTTCGGAGGAGTATGGCAACGAAAACTGTGACACGAGAATTTTATATATTAGATATTAAAATTGCATACATGAATATGTATATTTGCATTAGTCTAGGGGCTTTCCACAGAAAACCCCTAGACTAATGTCATATGCAAGTATTTACACATATACTCGTCATCGTCTACTTGCCCTGGTCCCAATTATTTGGAAACGGCGCAACATGTCATTCTCCTCTATAAATTCCTGTCAGATATCATTTCCTCAGTTACTCCCTTCTTTGCCTTATCATCTTTCAAGCAATCCATCTATCTTTTCTTGGGTTTACCTCTGCACCTAAAGCCCACACATCTTTGAATCTTCCTTACAACATTACTTTCCTCTCTTCTCATAATATGTCCATATCAAGACAGTCGCTCGCTTCTCAATTTTTCATTCACTGGTGCCACTTTTGAAGTTCCATAGTAATTCCTTATTCTATCCATTCTCGTCACACCACACATCAACCTAAACAATCTCAATCTCGGACACATGCAGTTGTCTTTCAATCGTCGCTTTCAAGGCCAAATACAATCCATACATTACGGCAGGTCTAATTATAGACTTATACAGGGTGTAATCGTTAAGTGTGTCCAGGCGATTATTCCGTAACTATTACAGATATCAAAAAACTTTAAACTGATATCGAAACTGATACTTTCGATATCAGTTTAAAGTTTTTTGATATCTGTAATAGTTACGGAATAATCGCCTGGACACACTTAACGATTACACCCTGTATAGATTTTTCCCTTAAGCGTAAGGGGAAATTGAGGATCACATATTGTGGCTCTAACCTGCCACCATTTCATCCACCCTGCATCTATTCTGTGCTTTAATGCTTGATAACTTTTCCTGTCCGCCTGGATAAAATCTGAGGTAGTGAAAATTGGAGGAGACTGGTATTGGTGCACCATCTAACACCATGGGTGTAGAGCGGGAGAGACCGCCGAAATAATATTCCACAACTAAATATTCCACAACATTTCACACAACGCTATCTAGATACATGGTAAGCATAGCTTAACTAGCTTGTATTATGAAATCTAGAATGCGGATAAACATACTTAGATACATTATTTTTTTGTAAATGCATACATATTATACATAGAAACACCCAGACCAATGCGAATACCCATATTCATGTATACAAATATTTGCACTGAGCGGGGATCGAACCCGCGCCTCCTGCGTAGCGGCCGCGTTCACTACCGCCACGCCAAGGAGGCTGTCAAAATCACAGAACATGTCTTGTTTATACTGATTTTTAAGACTCTCCAGTGTACACTGCCATTTCTCCAATTTGCTCTGTACCTCAAGCCCATCTTCACCATCAAGGACAATATCGTCATATTTACATACATACATACATATTACATATTATTTACACACAAAGTTTCAAAGTATATTTATCCGTATTGTATAACTCAAGCTAGTTAAGTTATGCTTACCATGGGTTGGTTGAACCGCTTATTCTATATCTATAATGTTCCCCAATTATCTCCATACATCATCAGTTATTAAGCTTGCTACTGTCGGGCGGGCGACAAACCTCGGCGGCTTCATTACTCGCCCGCGCAGTCTGCAGATGGCCTAATTAACTCGCACCAAACCTCGTGCGATTCAAGATGGAGGCTTTTTTTGTGAACCAGAATAAAGAATGGTAGTTATGTCCCTTTGTGAATGTTCCGCATTTGAATTATGGTTTATTACATTTCTGGGTGGTTTAGCTGTAATTTTTGTGGTTTGAATATAATAGTGTGATTTTTGAAGTGAAAACTTCTTTAGCGGCGTTGGATGGGCAAAAAGTGTTAAACTCGCGTCAGGATCACTTGATCTTTGAACCGTAACCGACGACTGACGTCATACAACATTGGCTACAGATTGTTTATTTTGTTAGGTAAGCTAAGAAGCTTCGTAGCTTAGCGGTAAGCGCTTCGACTGTAAGTCCTTATAGTTTCAGATAGTACCGGGTTCGAACCTGGGCTTTTGACACTTTTTGTGATTATTTTTCTTTTTTTAATTTATTACTTTCTGTGATTTTTTTTTCTTTTTGTAATTCATTAATTTCTTCTGACAGAAAATTAGTGATAGATTCTATGATTGGCGCTATATTATAGGTATGGTATGTGTTCCTTTAATCTTTTTCTCTGTATATAACGAAGAAAGAAAGAAAGAAAAAGTTTTCACTTCTGCCGGCAGTCCCGGAGTGTAACCCGTCTTTTTTTATATTAGGACACGTCAATTTGACTTTACCTCGCCTGATGGTAAGTTGTAGGCAAAGTCTCAGGAAAGGGTCACCATTATAAACACGAACCATGTTAACAATGGTGGCACTCAGCTTGACGGTCTTATCAAAAGATAATTGTCGTCGCAGCAGTGCGAGACACCCACCGGTCCCACTAGTGGTAATTGGGGAGGAATCACTCGTTTAATGATAATATTATATATATGCCTCACGCTTTTTCTCTCCACAGTAGGTAGAGAAACCAGCTCGCCACCTGCTTCTATGCTTGCACACTTTAAGAGCTGTTGTTGAACCTTTCATCATTTAATATTAAATAGTTTTATAATACAACGGGCATCTGAACTTCAATTCACGCAATAAAATATAGTCAAAATTCAGTTCCAATTTATTCTCGATCTCATTCGAGAGGCAGACAGCAGACGCTCCCGTTATAGCCAAGATAAACTAAACGCTACAAAGAAAGGATAAAAAAGCAAATGGATTTCAGATAATGATTATGAATTGCAATTTATTTTAAGTACTAGTAACTAAAATTACTAATACTTCCTCTAAACCTTCTAGCTAAACTAAAATGCTTGTGCTAGACGTGAATTCTATAGTTTAATTCTCAGGATTCGAACCTGGGTCCTCTAAATGCAAGTCAAAGATTTTTATTCAATCTAGAATAACATGGTTGTTCCTTATTGACATCAATACTAAATTCTGCTTAACCTAAGTTTACCACCGCTTTCAAGGCGCTGGTGGAGAAGAAACGACGTAACCAACTTTACTGCGGCATTTTTGATGACGTCAACTTACAATATTTATATCCAATGTGGACTCGCTAAATCTTTTTTTAATACAACTGAGATGGCAGACAAGCACACGGCCCACCTCATGGTAAGTGGTTACCGTGGCCTATGGACGTGTACAACACCAGGGGAGTTTAAAAGACAACTTTGTGTAAATGTTGTCCGCGGCTCCGTTTCAAATGGTCCATTCGGATGGTCCAATTTTGCGTCATTTTTTCGAGCATTTCGGCCTGTATTCCACGAATTACACGTGTTATGTTATTCTCTAAGGCTTCAATGGTGTTCGGCTTGTCCACATAGACTATGGACTTAACATAACTCCACAAGAAATAATCAAGAGGCGTTAAATCGCATGATCTTGGCGGTCAACTCACAATCTCAAACAATTGCTGAGAACGGCGACGTATTGACATTTCACGATCCTCATTAACACTGGACGCTATGACTGTAATATTCTCTTTGGTAGGCACGGTACGCATGCGAGTCAAAGCTTTAATGTCCAACAAAGTCAATTAGGTGCGAAATTTAGTGATAATAGCACGAATTGTTGATTCACCAGGTCAATTATGGCGACCCAAATATGATATATATATAATAAACGATTCACGTTTTTCACAGAACACGAATTTTGAAAATAAATTTCAATAAATTGCAATTATTGCTCGTTTGTAAGTTTTTCCATGATGAAATGGCAGAGTATACTGAAAACTTTTCACTTTAACAGATACGTTTGGACGCCATTATCAATCAGTACGGCTTACCTGAAAAACTTAACTCTTAAAAAATCACCCATTATATATGCTTGCCTACATGGAATACTTAACCAGTTCCCACAGCCTATAGGGTGAAAAGATTTACTATCAGCCAATCTTATTGTAAATCATGGGGTCCAGAAGACATAAATCTACCATAAGAATAATGAATTTAATTTATGTCTCCTATGATAAAAGAGAACCCGTCCCTTGCCACGGGTGCCCGAACATAGCGGTGGCGAGATTTTTTACTTGAAATTTTAGTGTAGCAAAATTCAATACTTTTCAAACGGAATATGAAATTAAGATACCAGATCAGCAGCATAGAGCACCTGGTAGCGATACCCTGTCATGGAAACTTTAGCATTAAATTGAAAAAAAAAACTGAAATCACAAATTTACTTTCTATCTAACTTAATAAATGTAAATCTGTAATTTTAATTATTTGCAGAGAAGTCAAATCACCAGTCCAATATCATGGAAATGTGTTGAGCTGATGATAGAATTGAGAGGCACAATACACAAATTAAATTATGTAAAGACAATAAAAACATTTTTGCTGATATTTTGATGTTAAATGAGATATGAATTGCGAAAAGCGCATTACAGTAATTAACACACCTAATTTTACTTAGTTGAAAAATATGATTAAAACCAGTCATTTTACTGTTTTGTATGCAGTGATAAATCATAGTTGGGCCACAGAAATATCCATACCTCTAAAATCTAAAGGCATTCCTTTGTGGTTGTATTCCCCAAGGTTTTATCCGAGCAGTTCGTTCCCAGTGTGTAACGAGTCCGCATCTGCAATCTCAGGTAATCAGGCCTGCCAATTGTAAGAGATTGAAAATTTAAACTTCCAGACAAACGTGCGCGCATTGATGTGGAATTAAACAGTTTATGTACAATAACTGCATTTTAACTAATCTCCAAATATGCAGGTATGGTGTATGTACCAATTAACATCAAAACTTACCTGCCTATTACTCATATAAATCAATATCTGATTTAGACTGTTACTACTTGCTCATTTCATGCAACTAGACAAAAAATATGCTTATGTCGAGTTGAATAACCCACCCCGTATCGTTCCCGACGCAAAGGTGCTCACGATGCTGTCCGCGTTGCCTCGTTGAATCGCAATGGTCATCCTTTGCCCCAAGAACGAGCCGGAGCGGGAGTCACCTCTTTGGTCGTGGATGCGGCGGCCAATTTCTCCGATCAACCTCTTTGCCTCGGACCCCCAACTGCCTATAATCTCCACCGCAATGGGCACAATATAATAATGAGGCTTCATTGTTTTTAGACTGTAATAGATTCTTTGTCTAATTCTTTTTTCTGTTCAATTTTGAACTCAACTTCTCCTATAGATTTAGATCGAAAAAGTCAACATCCAAGTCATGATTTGAACCCGCGACTAGTCACTTCCAGACTAAAACTCTAACTAACTGAGCTACCTGGATATTGAAAATTCTATGACGCTGAAGCCATCAACCCCAATTCTTACAAATGAACTGTATTTTGACTTTTTACAATCAAATATAAATAAATTACCTTCTCATTAACTTCTCAATGATAAATTCGTTTAAATAAACGCTTATAAAAATGACTAGCTTTTACCTGGGGCTCCGCCCACGTGGATGTCGGTTACCGTTATAAATGATAGCCTATGTGTTATTCCGATGTATAAGCTATATTATTGTAAAGTTACATTAAAATCCATTCTGTAGTTTTTACGTAAAAGAGTAACAAACATCCATCCAAACTTACAAATTTTCGCGTTTATAATGTTAGTTGGATATAAATTCCATTTGACTGTCTTCTGGTTTAACTCGTTAAGTGAAGCTTTACCGAGATGGCCGAGATTTAAAGTGAGTAGTTTACCGCTAAGACAGAAGATTTGCACAAGACTAGCCGTATTTAAATGGCAAACCGAACTGCAGTCGCTGTCTGCGAGTTAAATAACAAGGCTACAGCCCGCTTTGTAAAAGAAAGGTATTATCTGTAGTGAGACTGCACAAATATTACTCTTTCTAGACCGCAAGTGCCTTCTATGCAAAATAAAGTTTACTTGTATTTTGGATTTGATACAAGAAAGCATCTTATATTTGTTGATTTATTGTTTTTACCCGACTGCCAAAAAGGGTTCCCGAGGAGGGCCAGACCGAAAGGGATGGCCCTGGGTCAGCCGGGGTGCGAGGGATATGTCGCAAGACAACCTCACCTTCGGCCTAGCACCACGACCCACAGACGGCGTGCGGTTTAGTCGGTTCGAGTCCGACATAACCTACCCCTCCGGCTCCGGAGGGGCGGGTATCCGTGGGGATTTCCCGCACGTAAAAAAAAAAAAAAAAAAGACTGCCAAAAAGGGTTATATTTTTCAAGCGTATTTTGTATGTATATATGTATGTTTTTAATATTCTTTATTCCAATGATATCTCACCAGAAAGGCGTTCTTCTCCCAAGTGCTCTAGGGTACATAAAAGGTGAACAAAAGCTATATACTGGATTTTTCGCGCCAAGACGAATGTTGTCATATTTTCGCTCAAACTTATCGAGTAGGGTATTAAAATGAAGGAAATTAAAAGGCGATTATAAATATATTTATGCTATAATAACTAAAAAAGAATAAAATAAAATAAATTATAAAATCAAAGGTTTGTTTTTCAATCAAATATACGATAAAAAGAAGGGTCCTTTAGGCTTTAAGCATATTGGCAGGTACAACAGTAACTATTACTCCATTACCTATTGTCATGGAAAATATTTACCATAGTTGATTACTTTTCATACAAATAGGTAGCAGCATAGTTCTATGGTGGTGACGTGTAACAGCGTGTCAACCATACAGATAGCTTATTACCATATAGATATAAACTGTAACAGTAAAAGAGTTTGTTGCTCAAGTTTTTTCTCGCAATCTGTCCTGGCACAGAATCTGCTGACGTCATGACTGTTTTCTCAGCAGTCTATCTCTGTAGGTCCTAAAAATATATGGTTATCTGTTCTAGGGAACAAAACAGACTGAATACTTCGGTTGTGTCGACTATTATGTGTATTCACATGCCATGCCATGGAATCTTGAGTCGCTGGCATATTTATAGGCGCGGCCGGAGGGGGGAATCGACTTACTCGATCCTGATGATCAATCGCAACGAAGCCGCCGACGAGGCAAGGTCTCCGAGCTCGTTGTCGCCCGGACCTGCGCCACTGAAGATGTCGACCGCAGTGATCGACGAAACGTCTGGAACGCAAGTTTCAAATGGACCACGGCCAGACAGCCCGGAAGCAGTATATTCTAGAAAGAAAGAAAGAAAGAAAGAAAATTATTTTTTATTGCGAAAAGGAGCACATCATTAAAAGGAAAATCGCTAAATAAATATATAACAAAATCACCATGCCAAAATATCGGTGGGCCTGCAGCAACTCAGGAGGCGACCATGTCCGAACTCCAATACGGTTCTCCTATAATCCATTCTCTACGCTTTTGCGGCAAAAATATTTTTTTTTAATTACTTATCTGTGGTCGCCGCCTGAGCAGATAACGCGGCGCGTGTGACATGCACGTGACAAGTTTGACATTAATGACATTGTCATCGTGTCATGTCCTACGTGGCCCTACTACGTGGCACGGTGGTACATAGAAATGTGCTTACAAGTATTAAATTACAATTTTATTGAAAAATATGTACACTTTTTCGCAATTAGGGCTAGACACTCAGCTTATACTGAGGTGGGTATTAACCACCACAGAACTGATTTTCAGTGTAAACCCGTAAGTGCCACCTGACGTCGTTAGGCAGTATCGTCTTATATTCTCATCAACAACACTAACAAAGATAATTTCTTAAATATTTTAGACTTAATAGAGATATTGTTGGGTACCATTCATGTATGGGTGTAAACAGACAGGTAATCCTGGGCATAGGCGTATATTATATGGTTACCTACATTCGACATAAAATAAAAACACCACCTCTCCCATCACGGGTCCACACGCAAACGTTTGGCCAGTGCAGTTATGTGTATACCTTTGAATAAAAATTATAACCAACAGACGCCCGCAGTACCGGCAGGCGCGTCCGGAATGATATAACTTAGAGGTCAAAACATGCAACGCCGGCCGTGAAAGCCTGAAGACTTATATTGAAGTGTAGTTTGTCCTATAATAATATAAAATTAGCTGTTTTATAAGGAAAATGCCCAGTCCCTTCAGAAGTTTCTACCAGGGACATAGGTCCAACAAGCTGAGAAATTCCCTTTTAGATTTTAATTATTCTAGAGGCGAAAGTACAAACTATGTATGGCTATTTGTCAAAAGCCAAGAAAATTATAATTCTCCTGTAATCCCATCCAATGTGATGAAAAACATTATGAACTATACCTTCAATGTAAGTACCAAAAATAAAAAATAAACATCTAGAATTTGCTGCCGTCGCCTGCGGAACATATTTAAATATTGTCCGAACACTATCTCACCACAGAAAGTCGCCGGTGTGTGTAGACAGGGATTATCTTGTCAGTTATGCGTGGGGTCATGATTTACGAAGCTCCGTGCTCGCAATTGGCACATAAATTACTGGACCCCTGGTGTGCTGGGTCGCTGGAGACCCCAAGTTTGGCTGGAGGTGGATAGGATCAACTTGAATTGGTGGCTAAGCACATGATTATATCGGATTATTAGTTGAATTTGTGTTAATCATTGGAGCAATGGTAGTGAATGACGCATCAGGTCTCGGGTTTGATTCCTGAGTCGGGCTAAAGTGTTATTGCTGTTATTGGCAACTTGAAGTGCCTGATAGAAGACAATAAGTCTAAACATTAATAATTGTATAAAACCAAAGTTTTGCAGAATATATCGATCGATATCCTTTAGACGCACTATAAACTGCATACTTATTATTAAGTTTATAGGAAGCAAACAGGCATAGATGTATGAAACCATATATCGAATATAAGGGCCAAACTTCCTCAGAATCAAATTGCATTCAAGTAGCTGTCAAATCAAGTTTTTTTTTTGTTCTTTGGCGATCCCAACGTTTCCGCCAATGACTCAGTCTTTATGCCAAACTATTATTTATCACATTATCGTGACATTAAAATCATTTGATGAAAACATGTTTGATAACTTAGCCTCAGTTTTTAAATTTTACCAAAGGATAGTCCCTATTTTGCTGTAACGTGACAATCCCCACACTTTGTGACCAGAAACGGTGCGCACCGTACGGTTTAAAAGGAACTTCATCCCACACCCGCTCCGGTTGTGGAATGAACTTCCTGTGAATTTCCAAAACGAATACAATATGAAGTTCTTCATGAATGGCATTAGAAGGTTTCTTTAGGCTGGACAGCGCAAGTATAACGCCATTGGTGTTGCATACGTCCATGGCCCACGGTAACCCCTTTCTATCAGGTGGGGTAAGTGCTTGCCTGCCACCTAAGTGTATGAAAAAAAAAGACGGGTTGCACTCTGGGAGTGCCAGCAGAAGTGAAAACATTTTCTTTCTTTCTTTCTTCGTTATATACATAGATAAAGTTAAAAAGAACATACCATACCATACCATAATAATGTAACCTATATACCTATAATATAGCGCCAATCATAGAACTTTTCTGTTAATTTTCTGTCAGAAGAAATTACTAAATTACAAAAACACAAAAGTAATAAAAATAAAAAAAAATAAAAAGTGTCAGCAGGCCAGGTTTGAACCCGGTACTATCTGAAACCATAAGGACTTACAGTCGACTACGATGCTATTTATCGTAGCTTGCAAAATAGGCAGTCTATAGCTAATGTCAGTCGTCGGTTACGGTTCAAAGGTCAAGCGATCCTGACACTTTTCACCCATCCAACGCCGCTAAAGAACTTTCACTTCAAAAAAGTCAAATTGAAAGTATTTTCTCGTTTTGTTACCTAGATGTTTTCTTGTAAAAGTAACGGGTACCTGCAAGTGCATAGTGAGCTTTAGTCGCACCTTTGAGCCAGATTGTTGGCCCAGGAAGTGAGCTTTTTTTATCCGCGATGTAAGCCCGTCTAATTGTTTGTTAACTCCATAATGAACGACATTTTAAGAATGTCTATTTATATCACCACTGTTATAATAATGGGAGCTTTCATTATCTTAATATATGTTTAACAAGCAACAGTCAGGTTCCGTACGAAATTGATATTTAAATAGGGTCAAGATCTTTAGGTTCTAGCCAACCTCACGTGCCTGCCGGTATACCTGCAATGACCAGTGCTTTGACTCAGGCATTCCTCTTGAAGTTGAGGTCAGATGGCAATAAAGGCTAAAAAATATCGATAGTGGTCAAGGATTTAAGATCAAGACGATAGGTTTGTCAGCCTCCGTAGCGTAGCGATAGTGAACGCGGCTGATACGCAGGAGGCGTGGGTTCGATACACGCTCAGTGCAAATATTTGTATGTATGAATATGGGTACTTGCATTGGTCTGGTTGTGCCTCGAAGAGCACGTTAAGCCGTCGGTCCCGGTTGCCATACGAACATCTATGGTAGTCGTTACGGGTAGTTGGAACCCTCAAAAATTCGACAACTCGTCTAACTGCAATGCTTCAATATCGTCTTTAGGTTGTGGAGGTTAGATGGCAGTCGCTTCAAGGAAATGTCGAAGTTTAGCCAAATTTAGAGTTTTGCCAAGTTAGATTGGTAAAAGCGGACCCCAGAATCCAAGTTGATAGCTTCGGATGCGACTGGGATTAACACTAGGAGGAGGATGGGTTCACAGACAGTGCTCCATAATCGTTACTGTTGTCTAAATAACTCCGAGTGTAGGCGGGTCTGGCGCAGTCCACAGCCAAGTCCGTTGTTCGTTAATTCGGTGCTCTTCAATAAAAGTTATTCCACTGTTGTATATAAGTTTATTTCTTCAGTTTACATTATTTTGTACGAATATCTTTGGAAAGGTAATTAAGTTTTAATGCAACGCTTGTGTTCGCCGCCGCGGTCGAGTTCGTCCATATCCTAACAATTCTCCCCGCGCGGGCCCTTCCCCTCGGTCGTCCTAGAGGAGCGTATACATCTTCCCCCCCTCTCGAAGGCTCCGGGATTCGAGTAGTCTCTCTCGAAGTTAAGTTTGCCCTTCAGATAGTGGGCAAATGTTTGTGATTGCGCGCCGGATGACACCCTTTGAAGTGTTGACGTCCGCCACGCGTGCAACGCCATCTGGTCCTTGGTACAGCCGTTGGATGCGTCCCAAGCGCCATTTCAGTGGTGGTAGATTAGCTTCTTTGAGCACCACCATATCGCCCTCAGCTAGTTGTCCATGACTCGTTCGCCATTTTGAGCGCTGTTGCAGCTCGTTTAAATACTCCATGCGCCATCTCTCCCAGAACTGCTGACGAATCTGCTCGATTCTCTCATATCGACTTAGATGGTTTGGATTTAAATCAATCAGTGCCGGAGACGGTAATGATGTGAGTGGCTTGCCGATCAGAAAGTGCCCTGGACACAAAGGATAGAGGTCTGTGGGATCGGATGATAGGGGAGTCAGGGGTCGGGAATTCAAAATTGCCTCAATTTGTGCGAATAAAGTCGTTAACTCTTCAAAAGTAAGGTTAGTATTCCCTATCATACGAGTCAAATGATTTTTAGCGGCCTTAACTCCAGCTTCAGTCAGCCCGTTAAAATGTGGAGAATAAGCTGGCGAAAATTTAAATGTAATGAATTCACTGGCAGCATATGACGAGATCGATTCACTGCAAGATTGAAGAAATTTCTTAAATTCGTTATTTGCACCCACAAAATTTCGGCCGTTATCGCAATGAATTTCGCTTGGTTTACCTCTGCGAGAGATAAAACGATTTAAACACATAATAAAAGCCTCAGAACTTAAGTCTGATGCGATTTCTAAATGAACTGCTTTAGTCGCAAAGCAAACAAATATACATAAATAGCTTTTAATAATCTTACAACCACGTCCCTTGCGGTCACGTGTTGAGAATGGTCCGGCAAAGTCAACCCCTGCAACCTCAAAGGCGAAACTAGGAGTGATTCGAGCTGATGGTAAGTTTCCCATTATGGGTACGATTGTTTTTGCTCTTAATATTCTACATATTCTACAGTTGTTAACTGTTGACCTAGCTAATCTCCTTCCTGCAATGGGCCAATACGTTTGTCTAACGTTAGCCAGCAGAAGTTGAGCACCACCGTGGCATAATTTTTGATGTTCGCAGAAGAATAACAATTTTGTAAAATTATTTTTCGATTCTAATATAATAGGATGTTTTTTACTAAAAATTTCAGGTGAATTTTGAATACGTCCACCCACTCTAAGGATGCCCCTTTCATCAATGAATGGCCTGAGCGCAAGAAGTCGTGATTTCGAAGGTAAGCATTTTTTATTATTTAACAGACTAAGTTCGGCTTCGAAACACTCCTCCTGATGTTGCTTGATCAAATGATGTAAGGATAATTGAAGTTCTTCTGCAGTCAAATGTCCTGTAATTTTAGTATCTGAATATTTTAAATTGTAGATAAATCGTAATGCATAAGCTAGACTTCGTAATAAAATTGTAAATTTTGAGAATTTCTCAAAGTTTATCAATTTGACACTGATAGTGTTTGTAGTTGAAGTGCTTGTTGTAGTGGTAGTGCATGTTATAGGTTTAGTGCATGTTGTAGTTTTAGTTTTAGTCTTAGAGTTGTTAGTATAAGGTTTTATTTCAGGTAGATTGATGGTAGGCCTGATGACATCGGGCCAGGCTGATGACCTGTCTCTTAAGAAGACCGGTCCATGCCACCATAACTCAGCATCATGTATTTGACTTGGATTTACGCCACGTGAAGCTAAATCCGCTGGATTTTGAACTCCCGGTACGTGCCTCCAGGTTCCAGTAGAGGTTAATTCCTGAATTTCCGCGACTCGATTTGACACAAAGGTCTTGAGATGTTGTGATGGGGAATTGATCCATCCGAGTACGACGGAGGAGTCTGTCCAATAATAAATGTTCTTAATAGTAAGTCGTAGCGCCTTCATTACCTTTGAGCTCAAACGGGCTGCCAATAATGACCCACATAATTCGAGTCGCGGGATGGTTTGAGCTCGCACCGGGGCTACCTTTGTTTTAGTACATAATAGGTTAACAACCACGTTTCCTGAACTATTAATGGAACGCAGGTACACACATGCAGCATATGCGTCTTGTGACGCATCACAAAATGTATGCATTTCAACGATAGCGTTAGGATCGTTGTCTAACACGAATCTAGGTATTTGGAAACTAACCAAACCTTTAAGCCCTGACACAAAATTGAACCACATTTTCTCTAGATCTGTAGGTATAGGATCGTCCCAATCTAGTTTGGACATCCACAATTTTTGGAGTATTATTTTAGGAACGATCGTACATAGGCTTAATAACCCAAGTGGGTCAAATAGTCTAGCTGAATTTGATAAAACCGACCGTTTAGTCGCTACAGACGAGCATTTAATGTCGACAGGAAAGTTAAAGGTGTCTGTGCTTGGGTCCCATTTAAGACCCAACGCACTAGACTGTGAGCTGAAGTCTAGATTCTTTGGAATAAATGAATTTGCATTATCCTGGAGGACTGAACTGATATTTGTACGAAATTTCCGTAGTGGCAAGTGTGCCGAATGAAGAGTTTCAGTGACAGCGTTAATGATATAACATAAGTCCTCCTGGAAATTACTCCCAGTAATGACGTCATCAATATAGAAATCGTGCCTTATTACATTGGCAATCTTACTATCTTGGCAATCATCAGCTAGCTGAACTAAGCATCTTGTACAGAGGAAAGGCGCTGAAGACGTACCATACGTAATTGTATTAAGTAAGTATGTTTTGATAGGCTGGTCCTCGTGTTCACGCCATAAAATCATCTGGAGATGACGCTGTTCAGGCTGCACTAAAATTTGGCGGTATGCCTTTTCAATGTCCGCCGTTATGACGTATTTATGCTGTCTGAATCTAAGCAAGATGGAGAAGAGGTCATCCTGGATAACTGGTCCTACATGTTGGATATCGTTATACGAAATACCTGTTGTCGTTTTAGCAGACGCATCAAAGACAACCCGTAAGCGTGTTGTTTCGCTGCTTTCCTTAATAACAGCGTGGTGGGGTAAAAAACATCCCCGAACTGGTTCAGTTACTTCACTCATATGTCCTAGGTTCTCGTACTCTTGCATAAATTTAACATATTCCTGTTTAAATTCAGGTCTAGTCTTCATTTTTCTTTCCATTTGAAGTAAACGTTTTTTTGCTATATTATAGGAGTCGCCTAGAACATCTGGTGAATCAGAAAGAGGTACCTGAACACAGTATCTACCAGTTTCGTCACGATATGTTGTATCCTGATAAAGTTTCTCACAATAATCTTCACTACTTGAGTAAGGTTTACTAGTGGGAACCTCTTCGATTTCCCAGAACTTGACCAGTTGTTGTTGTATGTCTTTGCTAAAGTTGCAATGTATTTTAGTTGAACGTTTACAGTATTTCCCCCCAATGGGGCCTGCCACGATCCACCCAAGTTGTGTTTCTTGAAGGATTGGCTTATTAGGACCTAGCTGCACTCTAGAGGAACCCATAATATCCCAAAAGATATCAGATCCTAATAATAGATCAATGTCTGATGGACGAAAGAAGGCTGGGTCTGCTAACTCGATGTGGCCGGGTATACCTAGCTCGTGAAGACGCACTTCTGTCTGAGGAAGGTTGTCGGTAATAACTGGCACGACATAACATTTGATAGAAGTGGTGAACTCGTTATACGTTGATTTAATTTGCAAGTTGCAGTGCTCGGCAATGCTTATTGTTGCATTATTAAGACCGGACACATATTTATACTGATTCCTATATTTAATGCATGCCAACTTAGTTTGTGCTGCCTCCGTAATGAAAGATGATTGAGAGCCGCTGTCTAAAAGCGCTCGTAACCTTATTATTTTGCCATTGTTTGACACCTCAACCAAGGCCGTTGAAAGAAGAGCCAAGTTTGAGGCGCCAGCAGACATTGTAACTACCGGTGGAGGGCACGGTTTAATAACGTCAGCAACATTCGACAAGCCTTCACTATCTGAAGGTAAGTGAGTAGTTGTAGGTAATGATGTAGATGTAGACGTAGACGTATCCACGTTGTTTTGTGTACTTTGTTGTGTTTGAGGTTGTTGGGTTTGACGTGAACTATTATCATTTTGTAATGAACTGGGTTTGTGTAATAGCGTGTTATGCCGTCTTTTACAGATGCGGCAACCAGCGAGTTTACATTGGTAGGATTGGTGATCATAACGAAGGCAATTACTACAGATTCGCCATTGATGAACCTTAGCATTGCGTTCTTCAATCGACATGGATTTGAATTTATTGCAGTCATACAATTTATGATCCTGTTTACACGCCAAACAACTACCACGGGCTGGTGAGTCTAGTGAAGATGAAATGAATGATTTCGACCTAGCAGAGTTGTGACGACCTTCACTTTTATTATTGTTATTCACTGTTTTTGCGGCGTAGACTGTTTCTAATACAGTTGCCCTTTGCCTAAGAAAAGTAAAGAAATCGTCCAAACTTTGTGTCTCTAATTTACTACGAAACTCCTCCCAATTCCTCGCGGTAGTGGAGTCCAACTTTGATGAGCCAATATAAATAATAAGTGTGCTCCAACTATCTGTTGGTTCGCCTAATATTTTCAAAGCACTCAAATTTTTAGAAATTGTATCTACTAAGTTGCGTAATCCCCGGTCAGACTCCTTTGTAAGCGCCTCAATCGAAAGAAGACATTTTATGTGTTCGTTAATTAAAAGACGCTTGTTATTATACCTATCGCAGAGCAACGACCAAGCGATTTCATAATTATCTGCTGAAACATTGACGGAACCAATGACCGATAAAGCGGAACCCTCTAAATAAGATTTTAAATAGTGGAATTTACTAATGTTGTCTATACTTTCATTGTTGTGTATAAGGGACAAGTACATATCTCGAAACTGCAGCCACTTGTTTGTATCGCCACCAAAAGGAGGGAGTTTCAACGGCGGCAGTTTAATATGATGAGCAACTGATGTGGAACTGCCATGATACGAAACTTCGACCTCTCGCTTAATTCTACTACTGTTGTAAATGTCCAAGTACTCCTGAGCGGTCCCAATCAGCTGGAAGAACTGGTTTTCCGTTTGCTCCCGTTCTTCCATCTGTTTTGAGATATCCGGGTCTAACTGTTCGATTTTACATTGAATTTCATCGAAACTATAGGTTAATTCTTGTAATTTTGTTAATCTCAAACTTAATTGATTGTTTATAAGTTTATTACGCTCAGTGACACTTTCGATTTGCATAAGAGGCGATAAATACTTCTCAAATAACGTTATACGGCCCCTAATATTTCCTCTCAACCTTATAAGTTCCTTTAAATCAGTCATATTGTGGGCGAAAACAACTAGAAAATAATTAAATAAAGTGAATCCAACCTCGTACAATGCGCGCTGATAACGCAGTACCTAAGTAGGTACCGGACGGCTGTCGCAGGCGCACCGACACGATGCAACACTGTGCTATCGCGGCGCGGCAGCTGGGAACCACTTCGCGGTGTCGATGCCCGACTTACTAATGATCGCCGGCTTATTCCCCGAAGAACCCCTGAAATAGTCAGCCAATATGTTTAACTATATGTCTACTATAATATTTTAGACTGGGAACTATTCCATAAGGGAACTTTAACCAAGTTAAATACGAGAGTTAGACACTGTTAGACACTGTGTTAAGACACAATTTATAATATTGAAATTTGCAGATAATTAATGAATTTTACGTAACTAACTGTATTTGTTTTAACATTTAAATAACCACAAAGATATTCGACTGCTAATTATAGTTTATATACACAGATTTACGAAAATTTTAGTAAAATTTAAAGTACGTAGGTACCTACATATGTCGAAAATTGTAGGTAAATAAACACTCGAATTTTCGAACTATATTAATACAAATTGAGCACAATTATGTGTAAGAAGGGAATTATGGAATAATAAGGAACGGGCGTACTTCCCTCAGGATCCAATGATGCACTTATTTCGGGATTTCTTCGCCTTCCAGTTGAGTAATCCAAATCACGTCGGGGTCACCAAAAAATGTTCGTTAATTCGGTGCTCTTCAATAAAAGTTATTCCACTGTTGTATATAAGTTTATTTCTTCAGTTTACATTATTTTGTACGAATATCTTTGGAAAGGTAATTAAGTTTTAATGCAACGCTTGTGTTCGCCGCCGCGGTCGAGTTCGTCCATATCCTAACAATTCTCCCCGCGCGGGCCCTTCCCCTCGGTCGTCCTAGAGGAGCGTATACATCCGTCAATAAGCAAACAGGCGTACTGTCTTACAGAAATATTTTATGGACACTGACGGTAGGGCTAGTCCATAAACTAAAAGTCGCGCAGCGGGCTATGGAGCGAGCTATGCTTGGAGTTTCTCTGAAGGAAACTAGGTAGAATTCGAAACGAGGTGATCCGACAAAGAACCAAAGTTACCGACATAACTCGTAGAATAATGGGCAATGGGCTGGCCACGTCTGTCGAAGGACCGATGGCCGTTGAAGCACACGAGTCCTAGAGTGGAGACCGCGAGACGCCCCCTGGTCAGATGGACCGATGACCTGACGAAGGTGGCTGGGACGGACTGGATGCGGAAGGTGGAGGATCGTACGAAATGGCGCACACTGGGAGAGGCCTATGTCCAGCAGTGGACTGCAGTGGGCTGATTGATTGATTGATTTGATAATAGTTTGTAAGCCTTTTTCATCCAAGCGAGCATTAAGTAATGGGCTGTCTGATTGCTGTCGGATGTAGGACAGCCTTACCCCTAAGACACCTCGTGCTCGCCTCGCCCTCGTCGGAAGGCGCAGACCGACCTCCGCCCCCCATGAGCGCGGGCCTGAGGGTGACGGGTGGAGCCGCTTATCACCCTAGCAGAAGCAGGCCACGCGACGATGCGCGTCCTTCCATACCGGGGCGAGTCGGAGACCGCGGGGGGGACCCCCTGGGTCAGCCGGGGTGCGAGGGATATGTCACGAGACAACCTCACCTTCGGCCTAGCACTACGACCCGCAGACGGCGTGCGGTTTAGTCGGTTCGAGTCCGACATAACCTCCCCCTTCGGCTCCGTAGGGGGGGGGGGGGAACCGTGGGGATTTCCCGCACGTAAAAAAAACCCCCTAAGACACCGTCTATGACACCCACGGGAAGATATGAGGTGGTATTATTCTGCTCCACCGGGAACCAACACGGCACTTCAAACACTATGAATCAAAATGTATCACAAAACACAACAGACGAACAAATTGCCAGCCTTCATTCAATAAGAAAACCCTCTCGAACTTACGATTTCGAGTCCATTCTTATTTCCCGCCAAAATAACAGCCGCAGACATTTAAAATCGATTCCGATGTTGTAGGGAACATAAAAAAGTGTAACAAACTTCATAAATTGAATAAGAAATGTTATTTCTGTGTACAATAAACAATTTCCTATGTATTTCCGTGAGACATCAAGTTGATACGTGGTGTTGCACACACACATACATTCCGATAGCCATTTAATGTTGCTAGCTTTGACGTCAGAATTATGTGATATTATCGAGAGTTGACGCAGATATTTCACATTTAATTTGAAGATTTTTATCTGTAGTAAGTACCGGGTAAAGCGGGGTGATTACATATATTTGGGTGAATAGAAATATAATGGTCAGCTAAATTCTGCAGTCATTTTCTTTAAAGTGCTATGGACTAGTTCAATGTAATAATGAACATAAATACCAAATATAAAATGAAATACATAATAGATACGTAAAATTTAGTAAAATAATTTATTTTATCTACTCTGATACTATAATACAAAGATTATAAAATTGAAATTAGAACTCTTATGACAAACATTACGCATAGGCCAAAAAAAAAGTTTTATTACGATACAGGTCTTGTATGGACACCTATATCATAAAATAACTTTTTAATCATAACGATACACCTATACAACCTCGATCTCGACTGAACCTCTACTTTAAAAAAAGAATCCGCCATTTCGGAAGAAAAAAAAAAAAGAAACACGCATGCGCAATCGAAGTTTGTGCCTTGGCGCGAATATTTTTTTTTTGTTCTATACATTTAAATTAAACACAGTTTGGTTTGGTTTGTAAAATAAATTAGTTTATGTATTATAGTATGAGAGTAGATAAAGTAGTGTATGACACTGTACATAACTTGGTCTTATAACACTCGTGTGATAATATAAAAAAACTCGCCTACGGCTCGTTTTTTTAAAACACACTCGTGTTATAAGAACCCTTATTATGCAACAGTATCATAAACTACTATAAGAAAATCTAACGACCATTTTATTTCTATCCTTGATCTTTATTAACTCCGTTTTACGTTACAGCAAATGAAATACAAAAGTATGCATTACTATTGAATTATTTACTAAGTATACAGTAGTTCGGTTGACATATCTTTCTTACTGTTTATTTATTTATTAAGCTATTAAGTAATATAACATCCCCTGCCTAAAATAAGCGTACACACAGACTGTTCCCTGAAGCGGTAATAGTTGAACATTGAAATATCGTCCATTATTTTATTTAAATACAAATTTTGTAGTCCACAGTATCTACTCTAAAACTTGTAAGACGGACGTGGCTGAACTGAACCATGTGTTCACTAACTACAAACTGATCAATACTGTTTGTTCCAATGGCGAAGTTTTGATCCTTTCAACTGATGTTTAAATGTTTACGTGTCCCTTATTTAGTACAAATTCAGTATGTTTTAGTACTTACATATATATTCACGCTTTTGTATTTCTGAAGGTGTAAGTAGAGCTGCATCGACAACCGCAATTCGCCAAATATGATTGCAGGGTTCATGTAATGGGGGACGAACCTATTTGTCCTTATATCATGAGTTGTTTGTTAACTCTTCGAGAACTTTAAACGTTAAACTACTAATCAAAAAAAAAACAGTAAAGGCACTGAGATTTTCATAACAAGGTTTATTCATGGTATCAGTTACAAAACTAATTTAACATTATCTCATTTGCCCCACAAAGGGACAAATTTTAGCTCCTAATTTGTCCAATAGAATCGGGCCTAATTATTGTTATACTAGCTAACCCGCCTTGGCGTCGCTCTAGCACCCCTAAGCTATTATGCGTCACTCAATTGTTTTGCCTTCCCGGAACCTTCCACTAACACTTAAACTTTATGATATGGTATTAAAGTTCAAATTGACTTTTAAGTATTATTACGAATCGTCTGTGTGAGATAGAAAAGTCTAGATTTTTGACTTTGTCAGGCTATTTTTTGCCAGCATTCTCCAGTAGGTACACCGCACACGTGCTCACGAATTACCGTCTCCGGACGTAATTCCACCAAAAACAATTCGGTATACACTCCGCGATCCCGGACATGTATATATTTCACAGTTTTAGTATACAAATTCCCAAAATATTAGTCCCACAAAAATATAACCTTTTTTTTTTTTTTTGTAAGATGGCCCTGATCGCCATTCTGCTCCCAGCAGCCGATTCGACCCAGAGTTAGACATAAAGTGACAGTTCAACTGTCATCGATACTTATAACTAATGACATGGAACTGAGTCTTTTAAGATCAAACAATATGGATAATCAAACGCACGCAGTATCCTAAAAGGTCTCGTATTTTCGTGAGATGACTTGTCCAATATAAAGGGATGTACATAACGCAAAAATACTTTTAACAATCAACCAATCAATTTATTTTTTTAATAAATAAATAAATAAATATGTCACAACATTTCACACAACGCTATCTAGATCCATGGTAAGCATAGCTTAACTAGCTTGTGTTATGGAATCTAGAATGCAGATAAACATACTTAGATACTATTTTTTTTTGTATATAGACACATATTATACATAGAAACACCCAAACCAATGCAAAATACCTATATTCATGCATATATTTGCACCGAGCGGGGATCGAACCCACGCCCCCTGCGAATTGATAGTCAATGCTGGACATAGGCCTCTCCTTTTCCAATATGCACCATTTCGCCCGATCCTCCACCTTCTGCATCCAGTTCATAAAAATACCTACTTATTATAAAAAAATGTATTAAGTAGTTAGTTCTCGTGACAGAAGTACCAGGGCACCATATATGAAAGTTGGTGACGTACCACTTGAATTACAAATGCACTGCTATCAGCAAGAACTAGCTGACAGTTTCGTGTGTTCGCAAAACTGTTGTGCGCATACAATAGCACGTGAGATAGATGGGAGACCACATGATGAAGTTTTCTTCTCAGTGTGTCATTTGTTGTAACAACTACATTTATGGGTACGATGTAGTGTGAACAATAAAAATTCTGATCTGATTGTCTGATTAGGAATATAATTTAGTTGTACATTAAAGTCGTTATTATCTTTAACTCCGCATGATAGGAAAGTAAATGCCATTTAAAAATAAATGCTTTCATTCTAAAAGGTAAGTATGTATGTAATTGTACATACTAAAAATTAAATGGTAGTCGTTACTGAATTGAGCTCCTTTTTTTACTAAAATATCCTGGCATTGCAAAAAGAAGTTAATTTAACACATTTGCTAGTTAATACTTTCAAAACTTTATCAGTGTACAAGGGTTACAAATCAGCTCTATTACCTACAGAGTTTTAATGCCCTTTAGTTATCTTCCGCGTGATTCCTGGCAAAATAGAATTTGGGCCACCCCTTCGCTTCCCATGTGGTGTCGTACAAGGCGAGTAAGGGATAGGGCTGATTAACTTTAACATTAGACAGATATGTACAGCCCAGACTCAGCCTCAGATGCATGGCTCGAGTCAACAATAGTGCCCGGAATACGGCAATAGGCTCACCCCCTATTACGTGGGAACGAATACAGATTGGTTAAAAGTGGGTTAATTCACCTCTGTCTACCCTCCGGGGATAAAGGAGTGATTATATGTCGAAAGCTGTGGCACCGACGTATCCGGGCGATGACGTGTTCGGAGACCTCAATGACGTGTCCGAACTCGTCGTCGCCCGGACCTGCGCCACTGAAGATGTCGACCGCAGTGATCGACGAAAAGTCTGGAACGCAAGTTTCACATGGACCACGACCAAACAGCCCGGAAGCAGTATATTCTACACACTTTCTATTCTATTCGAAACAAAGGTTTAAAAACTCGTGCTAAAGCTAGGTGCAGTCAGTGTGCCAAAAGTATACATGTGCTTGTTTTATGATAGACGCAAAGTTGTACGTCTACATGAATCTTAAACCATCTCTGCGCTAAAAAGATTGAAGGAGCTATAAGATCTAAAACAGTTTTGTTGCTCTCTCGAGCTAGTACGAAACTCGAAGATATGTACGAAGATTTCTATTTAAAAACTTCAAATGTGAACGAAAAATTTAAATGTAATCTAGTATATCGTTAGATAAGTTAGACTGCGTCAATTGGGTGTAAGTACCCTGCAATATCTTTGGATTCTAAATCAACATATACAGCCTTTCCTCTATGGGCTGGGAGGTCAGATCACATGGCAGTCTTTCCCATAAATCTCCCCTCGCGTAAACTCGTAGTCTTGAACAGAGTCAGACGATTTTTCACGCCGTAGCAGCGGTGTCTTCTATACAAGACACAAATTCGTTTCACCGTGTAATACTCCTCGCATCTCTAGGATGGCTCCGCAAAGTACTTATTAGATGCTCTCGACAGGTTGCAGCGACGTACGGTCCGCATTATTGAAAATCCTGAGGTTACGGGCACCCCCGAGCCTCTGTAGATGCGCATATATGTTGCTTTCTTGGCAGTATTTTACCGTCCCTACAATGCTGAATGTTCTGATGAGCTCTTCAAATTAGTCCCACCCTCTCCTTTCCTACACAGGACAACAAGTGTCGAGCTTAGATGTCACTCGCATACTGTGCAGAATATTAATTCAAGAACCAAGCGGTTAAGTGATTCTTTCCTTTGTTGCACCATTAAGACCTGAAACTCCTCGCCAACTCACGTGTTTCCTTCTTCCTAAAGTTTCAGTTTAAGCGGGCGTGAAAAAGTATCTGATGTGGCCGTCAAGCTGACTGCCACCATTGTTAGGGTGGTACATGTTTGTAATGGTGACCCTGTTTCCTGAGACTGCCTTCAGCTTATCATCAGGCGAAGTGAAGACAAATTGACGTGTCCTATGTAAAAAATGAAAAAAATCATAAAAAACGAATCTAAAGGAAGAGTAAATGGACTTGGAGTTCAGCGATGAAAGCCTTGGATGCAACCGGGAACAATGCTAAGGTTTTAATACTACTCAGGTGGCTGACCTGCTCACGGCCCACTTAATGGCAAATAGTAACCGTGGCCTGTATGGACGTATGCAATATCGTCATGAGATGGTGTTAAGTAATGAAATAATAAATAATGAGACGGTGCGCACTGAATAGTATGAAAGGAACTTCATTCCACACACGTTCAAGCAGTGGAATGAACTCCTTGCTTCCGTTGTCCCAAGCGACTACAATATGGGGTTCTTGAAGAAGGGCATTCGAAGGTTTCTACATGGTCGGCAGCAGGAATGTGACTCCCCTAGTGTTGCAAACGTCCTTAGGCCACGATAACCACTTCCCATCAGGTGACCCGTGTGCTTCTCTGCCATCTAACTGGTAAAAAAAAAGATGTCATAATAACGCAACTAATTTCTCTCTAAACCTAATTCTGAATTTCACAGACGGCAAATTGGCATGCAGTAGCTTGCAATAAATACATCTGAACAGTAACAATAGCGAATTGCAATCAATAAATCCAGCCAATTTGTCTGGCTCTTGCCAGCTCCAACTAACTGCCAGACGTATTCTACACTCCTAGTGCATTGTAGGAACAATCCATTTTAAAGTACAGCCTCAGTCGCCTGTCCGATTAATTCCGCAGTTAAATTATAGATGAGGTACCCACCCAGTCCCCGATTTACTCTATACTAGCCTTTGTCTGTGGTTAAGCTTGCGGTAATGAAGATTTGATCAAGCAATTTGGGGATGATCGATCTGGAAAATACCACAGGTAAACGTTCATTGTGCGAACTGGTGAGTAGTTATTTTATCATAGACTGAGTTGTTATTCTCAAAAACGACTGTCTAAAAACCATTTTTATGTCCCTGAAGAACAGTATTTACTTTTTTCTGAATTAAAGGTGTCTTATGTCCTTCTCTGTAACACTGAAAACATGTATTCACATATACGTTTTTTGTATGTTGACCGATTGAAATATATTTAATCGTATGTTGATCGATTGAAAGCTAAATAAAGCTTGCACGTCAAACGTATAAAAAAATAAACACATTTAAGTAATAATATAAGTAAGCATACGGTGTACATGTAGCCTTAATTTTATTGCCCTAGCTAACGAAGTGGCCCGGATTTGTCACGATGATTGACGATGTACTGGCAAGTGTGTCCATGCCTTCAATTTGTGTGGAAGTACACAGGGTCAGTGGGTAAAATCGGGGTTATTTTTAATCTAAACACATTGTGAACATTTTAAAAACTTCATAATATTTCGATTTTATAGTAGTTATATAGTTATATAGTAGTATTAATCAATACTCAAAAGTATTTGTATGACAGCATGAGTATAACGCCCATTTTGCATCCGTGCACAGAATAAATACACCACCATTTTGCTGGTTATTTTACGACCAGTAGGTAAGGCAGTCTAATTTTTTTTTGGCCGCGAACCTGTGTTTTTCTGTTACAGCCAGTTGAAAATAATCCAAATTTTTTTTAACAATTTGATATCCTTCAAACTTTGTCACCAGTTCGATTCCTGTAGATAGGCGTATTATCTAATTATATTGCACAGTAAATGGAGCTAATTTTATTGCTGTATCAATTGCCAAATTTTGTGGTTCTGAAACATTAAGCCGCGGAAGTCCAGATGACTACCATTGGGATGTGTCGCGTGTTAACTGGTCATATATTATGGCGTCTCATTGGGTATTTGAAAAATGATTATGATCATTTGCTATAATATTTTTAACTTAATTATAATTAACTATTTCCTGTACATAAAATATATAAAATTAATACTAGCTTTACCCTCCGTGTTACAATTTTGGCCTGTCTGTTTGTTTCGGCTAATCTTTGAAATGGCTGGACCGATTTTGACGGGCCTTTTATTGATGTAATATGGAGTAACTTAGGCTACTTTTATTTTAGAAAAATAGAGTTGACTAAACACTGGCGATAACCGACATCCACGCGGGCGGAGCCGCGGGCAACAGCTAGTAAATAATATAAGAAGCCACTACGTACACGTTTTATTGCCAAAGCTACCTTTAAATTTAATGGAACGTAATGTTTCGTTCATTTATTTGCTTCACTACCCATCTCAGCTGCGCAAGGGTAAATATAGAAAAGTCCCTTAGCCCGATTGTGTATATTATGCGTACCATAATATTATAAGTGTCACCACAGGTTTAACATCTTTCTATATCTTAAAAGCTTTGCGTAAGAGGCACCAATAAATAAAAAAAGTTGTATAATGACTGTACAATGAACTGTATAATGAAATACTTATTAAAATAAAATATAATTTATTTGTTATCGATAAAAATGTAAACGAAAGACATAAAAAATTATCAATCTTTCCGAGACATTGAAACGAGAAAAAACATTTTTTTTTTCATTTAAGTTGGGGAAAAAAGAAATGTGCATTCAAATATAGGCAATTGTTGACAAAAAAAAGTTGTACAAAAAGAATTTATTAACTTTATGACACGTAAACATTACGAATAGTGTTAAATGATTTTTTCTACAATAGTCAAGCAGTTAATAATTATAAAACCAAGAATAAAATATTTATATACAAATGCTAACACTACAGTTGTAAAATTTATTTATACAAAATATCTGTACCCTTATAATCCCCCACTTTTTAATGTCTCAACACCCGAACATTTAATGCCCTGATATAAGACCCGGCCATTTTTACCCCCGGGTCGTTTTGACCAAAATCTTTCCGGGATATCGGGACAGACGCACACATAAATCTTCCAAGCCTATTTGTAACGAAAAATACTCGACTTTGCGGTCTCGCATCGAAGGGTTACTGGTGTAATTGATTTGCTAACGGTACTTACTTAACCCGTTGGGAGCTATGTGGTTCTATCTGCTGCGGTACTGTGGGGGTTATGTTTTACTGTAGGCCGTTGTATTGTTTTAAAATGTTTGTTTTTATGTGCTTTTGGTAAACTTGAAAATGGGTGATATCTTTGAATTAAAATTTATACAGTTTTCTTATTAAATACTTTACTTGTGTATCTACTTCATTTGAAGAAAGACGCGACCTATGTAAATAGGCCTCTCATTAATATCACTAATCATCGTCATCTAAGCGTACTTTGTTGCATGAGAGGCTTTCACCATAGAGCCTGGTGTAAACTTATTCTTTCTCCTCTTTCAATTTGACTTATCTATCAATGCCACCAAAAAGCCCTTCGCTTCTTCGGACATATCATGCGGTCTCCTAAGCATAGTCTGGAGAAGCACATCATAGTGGGTCAGATGGAGGGAAGACGACCCAGGGGCAGAGCACCCTCAAGATGGATAGATGCCATAAAGAAAACTGTGGGGCCGGACATCCAGACGGCAGTCCACAGCTGTAACAACCGCAGCGAATGGAGAGGTCGCTGTTGTGGTCGCGATCCTCAGCATTGAGGGACCGAGGAAGAAGAAGAAGAATCAATAATATAAAATGAATCGCTGAATGTGTTGCTAAGCGCAAATCTCCTGAATAGCTGAACTTATTTCACTTATTCTTTTTTTTTAATATTCCTTGCAGTACGAGGATGGTTCTTATGCAATATTTTTTTAAAAGCCGACCAATTGCGAATCGGACTCGCCCACGAAGGGTTCCGTGTCAGAAAAAAGGCTAAACGTAAATATATTATAACCTTAATAATTTGTAATTATTTCTAGCGTCTACGTGTAACCATTATTAATATCGAGCAAAAAAGAGTCAAAAAAATACTTTTGTTGTATGGGAGCCCCCCTTAAATATTCTTTTTATTTTATTCTTAGTATTTGTTGTTTAAGTCACAGTAAAAATACATAATTTGTGCAAATTCCAACTGTCTAGCTATTACGGTTATTGAGATCTAGCTCGGCGACTGAAAATGGGCATGAAAAAGGGCTAAAATATCTTATTTTTTGTAGCCCCCTCTCAATTATCATTATTATTTTGTTTTTAGTATTTGTTGTTGTTATAGCGGCAACAGAAATACACAATACGTGAAAATTTCAAATGTCTAGCTATTACGGTTCTTGAGATACAGCCTGGTGACAGACGGACGACGGGCAGCGAAGTCTTAGTAATAGGGTTCCGTTTTTACCCTTTGGGTACGGAACCCTAAAAATTACCTTAATAAGTCTAAAAAAAACAACACTTTTCTTTACTCCCATACAAACGATACGTAATAATATTTAAAAGTCAATTTGAACTTTAATAACATATCATAAAGTTCAAGTGTTCCGGGAAGGTAAAAGAATTGAGTGACGCATAATGGCTTAGGGTTGCTACGGGGTTGAAGTATGATACGGGCGATGCCGAGGCGGGTCAGCTAGTCTTTTATGAAAGCTACTGCTAACTGACCTTAAGAGGAAATCCTACGCCGGGTCCTTATCCATTTATCAGCTTTTGTTCCAGCTAGCAGGTGAGCTTGGTTTTGTTCAGAAGTTTTGGTAAACCCCCCGTATCTCTATGTTCAGACCACATTGAGACACGAGGCGACAATTTTTTGCAGTTGCAACAAAAAATAGACATCTCCAAGTATAATTCAATCTATCTATTATATCATCTTACTCGTGTAACCTGCTTGTCACGTTCACAATCCCCTGTCGACCAAATAAAATCGGCGTGCAAACGATTCTGTTGCTTAAAAAAAAATGACAAGATTCGCACCATTTTCAGTAGGGTTAACAATAAGAGAAGTAATCAACTAGGGTTGTGGCAAAAGGGTTGTCGGGAAAAATTCTAAAAATAAACACGAGCAGGCATGCCTGTGTAGATAAAGGGTTGTATTTTGTTTGTCTTTATGACGGTGCCCATCAGCCGGATCAGCATTAAAACACGCAGCGAGTGTGCCCCAACCTTTATGTGATAGCTGCTTAGTATAATTATGAACACGGTTTTTTATTTAGTTTTTTAAGTATATTGGGTTTAATATTTTAAGGACGTCTTGAAGTATGCTCGTGTGCTTATTTCTTTAGTTCATCTCCGTTCGGTAGGTATCAGTTTGAAGGCCCTGACAATTCGATAGATCGCAATGGATATTTGGGGCCCTATAGATATATTCAGGGCTCTAGTCAACAAACCAAAGGCTTTCCTTTATCTATTGGGATCAAAATGCTGTCACGCTCGTAAAACCAATACCTTCTAAACTTTATCGAAAAGAGACTAAGGGGACCTCGGGTGCCCAGGTGTTCAAACTCAAAGTCAAAAATCATTTATTCTGCATAGACCATTAAAACGGCACTTACAAAACGTCAAGTTAAAAAATATGTAACAATGTGTTAACATTGGATGCTACCGGAGACAACGTTAGAAGGATGATACTGACAGAATTTTGGTTTACACAGTATGCGGTGACAATTCAGCCCTGCCTTTGTAGTTCTGTGTAGAAAAGGAGAGGGTGGATTTCATTAAAATACTAGGTACTTAAAATATTTGACACGATAGGATGCGGTAGAATACTGCAGATATTGCCAAAGGCCAGATGGCCATATAACTATAATGTAAACAAATTATTAAACATAATAATATAATTTAATAACTACATAATCTAACACAATGTGATATTTCCCGTATTTACAACTAATATTTCAAAGAAAACAAATTTTACTAGCGACGGACACGGACGTCTATAAAATTAGCCATTATGACGTCACTACGCCCTATATTATAAAATAGGCGCGCGCGCAGGTCCGTAACAATTTATGAGCTCGAGTCCACGCCTGTCTTCTCACTATGCTTGTTCTCACATAAATATACTATAAAACAGACATTATAGTATATTTTTTAAGCATAATGTCACCGAGCTTGTGAGTCAGTGGCCTACTTTATAACGATAATGGCGACATAGATCGGAACTGAATTTGTTGGAAATCAGTTTACTGAATAACATTATTTTTATATTGTGGCGAGGATAGAGTATTTTTTACACCACTCGGGTGGGAAATAAATACATGGCCCACTTAATGATGATAGGTAATTAATTACTGTGAGCTTCGATAGAGTGTTACAGCCGCGGATTTTTTTTATAGAACTCAGGTGGCAGACTAGGCCCACCTGGTAAGTGGTTACTTTGCATATTGTAGGGCATTGCTTTGTAAGTAGGGTAGTGTAAAAATCTCAATTTTAAAAACGATTTCGCTTACTGTGTTTTTTTTTTTGGGACATCCGACTTGTTTGAGGTTCAGGTACGCCTTCAACAGGGTAAATCCCAATCGACAAAGTTCGACCTTCACCATCTAAGAAACATAAAAATTTAAACAAAATCTTAAAAAAACAACATCTAAATTAAAATGTTTGCTTTGTAACTCACAGTAGATCTTTAATAGCATAGTGCGTCCATAAATCTGAGCAGCTCAATAAAATGCTATACTCGGTAGTGATCAGCGCCCATATCGGTATATAGGACACGTGCCGCCGATTGCCAGCGATATATCAATATTGAGTTGGCAATACTAGCGATGTGGCTGCCCTTTTATTGTGTTAAGATTTTCTACGCATACTACATAGGTACTTATCTTACTGTACTAGTTCTATTAATAAGTCTATGAAGATCTATGAGGATCTTTATCTGGGAGCACGGTAGTTCCCCCGCCAACACGAGCCAAGTGAAGTGCAAGGGCACTACCTACCTTTTCTCAAAACGCTTCGTCGTTTTTTTGAACTTTCATAACTTTCCTTTGGATGATGCTAAATAGTTAAAAATTTCAAGATAGAATGCGATTGGTACAATTATTAAACATACAAAGTTTGAATGTCGTAGTTATTATACTTTAGATTTTACAAATGTCTCAAAACCTTTAATTTCGTCACTGACTTATCACTCACTGATCATCAAAAATTGTAAGGGTACTTCCTGAAGTCCTAGAAAGCTGAAATTTGGTATGTAAGCTAATATAACTACAAAGATAACAAAAAAATTAAAAAACCCAACACAACCTAGCCCCTGGGAAAAGGAGGTGGAAGCACAGATTACTACGGTGGAAGTTTGTAAATGGGCCTTGCACTACAGTTTGTGCAACATAAGTCAAAATTAATTAAATTATTTCTTATAACAAATAAAAAATACGTACGTCATAATTTTTAACCAACTTACAAAAATAAAGGAAATCCCACCAAAAACATTTTCATGTAAAAATGTTGCCAAGACGTGTTTACGTACCAGATCTCGTGTAAAGCCAAACTCTAAAGACTGCACGCTGTAAACCTAAGGTGTAGTGTAGAGCTTGTAGGTTTAGAGCGTGCAGTCTTTAGAGCTTGGCTTTATACGAGATCTGATAACTTTTTCACAGGGTAAGCTACGTAAACTCGTCTTGGCAACATTTTTACATGAAAATGTTTTTGATGAGATTAGTTTGTCTATATTAGAATGACGCCCCAACACATTCACTTTATCTTTGTAAAAACATCGATCGTTTGCATGTGAAACTTACGGTCCAACATACACGTGGTTAATCCGAGTAAGCTGAACTAGCTATCAAAGAAATATGAAAACGTTGATAAATTGTACAGAACATGACATCCAGTCGCTCGTGAGTCGTGACCAACAAATCCTCAAACAATCGTTTCTGTGCAAACGATTGTGATAGGTTATAATTTGGAATAGCATCTATATGTTGCAGCCAACTGGCTTAATCAGTCATTCAATTAACCACCTAGGCTCTTTACTGAACGGCGCCGTTCAATTAGCGGCTTAAATGGTGTTCAGCCATATGAATGAACGTAGCTTGGATGTATGACGTTAAATGAATTGCCAAGCCATTTAATCAAACAGCTTGAAAAATGACTTATTTCTGCATAGGCCTTCTAACCTAACCTATCCAAGTCGGATTGCGTAACTTCCTCAATAAACCTATCACTAATTTTCGGTGAATACACCTCTACCTACCTCATCGGGGATTTCCAGGTGTGAGTTTATGTTTGTATATATGTAATTTTCTGACTTATTTCGGGGAGGTGCCCCATCTTAAAAATGGCCTACGCATTAGCCAGCCAGGCTATTAAATGTTGTAATAAGCGTTACAGCGGAATATCATTCCGGCCGTTCATTGAATGGCACCGTTTAGTTAACAGCCTAGGTAGTTAATTGAACGGCTGATTAAACTAGTTGGCGGCGACAAGAGGTTTCTGTGGGACACCAAAGAGAATGCTTTACAAAATTTTAACTGCTGAGCTAAATTGGGTTCACGACATCGAGCATTATTCTGCCTAATTTATATTGGCGATTCGAATGAAGGACCTCTTAATCTTAAGGCCGACTCCTTAGCCACTAAACGTAACTACAGATGAGGATAACAAAATAATGCAAATAAAAACATTTTCAAGTCTAAGCTTTATTATTGACAATGCCAAGCCAAGTCGAAGGGCAGGTGTCTTTGAAGGCCGGGCTGGAGTGTGCCAAGTGGATGTCCATGAGCTCGGCCACGGGCAGTAGCCTCGCAGCCAAGGACTTGAGCATGTCGATGACTTGGGGACCCACGTTCTGAGGCTTGGTGGACAGTACATCCAGGGTCTTGGAGCGGATGGCGAAATTGATGGCGTTGCGGAGGTAGTACTGTGAAATATATTGTTATGTTCTTTATTTCGCAAATATTCAGATAGATTTCTAAGGTTTTCTGAGGTTCATAAAGGACCGGCAGCGCGAGTGTAGCGCCCCTGATGTTACACATCCATAGGCCACCGTAAGCACTTTCCATCAAGAGAACTGCCTACGTACTTGTCTGCCACCTTAGTAGTATAAAACCGTCTATGTCTTATAAACATAAGTATATGAGTGAGTCAGTCAGTCCAGGGCCCTGATTCTGCTATTATATTTTTCATGGCAAAACCAGGTACCATAGCCACTATAACCAATGCCATTTAACTTTAGACTTTATACACATATTGTTATGTCTAAAATTAAATGACAATATTGTAGAGTGAATGAAAAATGTTATAATATCTTTGTCTTTTCATTTTCGACTGTAACACCCAGACATAAAGTCTAAAATTTAATGACAATTTATGCAATGTCAGCGGTATGACAGTGGTTTTGTTATGTCATAAAATTAGCCGAATCGGGGGCCTGGCCATTAAACTACCGACGTGAACCCACTCCTAGCACAAGCAATTTAGCTTAGTTGGACGGGTTAGAGGGAATATTAGCAAGTTCGATAATATCGTTAGCTAATATTCTTTTTTATTTTAAATTACAATTTTATCTCTGTACTAGCAATAGGCACTGAGCTATAGGGGGGTCAAAAGTGGGTCGAAACGGGTCATGTAAATAGAGCACGGCATGCGCGCGGCCTGTTGCTGGAACTTGGCAAGCACACTACCGTGCGCTTAGATTCAAAAATTATACACCTCCACCGGCCTCAGTATAGGAATCAAGGTACCGCTAGTTAGGGCTCCAGAGATAGCAACTTCTTCAATGCGTGCAGTGTCGAAGAAAACTGCCTTCTACAGACCCTCGAGCTAGCTGACTAACGAGAGAGACGACTTGTTTATACTTCAGACTTGTATGAACAAGTATAATGTACGCATTAGCAGACCAGCACACGGCCCAGCTGATTGAAAGTGATGCTATTATATAAAAGTGAAGTTAATAAAAGTAGGGTAGCCATAGCTCACTGGAGAGGTTTTGTGCTGTCAGTGGGAAGACCAAAGGCTTGTCCTGCTTTGTCTTCTGCACGAGCGGCACAGAAACTCTCTGTTCTAACACGGTCGGCAGCGTGAGTGTGACGCCCCTGGTATTGCACACGTCCTAAGCCACGGCAATCACTTTCCATCAGGTGGGCCGTGTGCTTGACTGCCACCTAACTGGTATAAAAAAGTATGCTTAAAAAAAAACAAAAAATAAGAACCTTCTCCTTATTGAATGTCCATAAAGATACCTAAACCTATAGAAAAAGAAACTTACTTGAATTAGCAATGCAACACCCAGATGCACAGGTTTAATTTCCATATCACTCAGTTTCCTTACCAAGCTTCTAGGAGTCAGGTCGTCAAACTTGCCAAGCGCAGCCAGGATTCTTGGAGCCTGTAACACATACACACACAAGAATATTAAATTTCTGATTAAAAACAGTGTTTCTATCTGTGTGGCTCTACATAGTGTGTCCCTTAGACTCCTTAGAGATGCTATGTGTAAAAAGGGACAGCCAACTAGCTGTTGCCCGCGGCTCCGCCCGCGTGGATGTCGGTTATCGCGACCAAACATAGCCTATGTCCTTTCTCAAGGTCTAATCTAGCCCTATACCAAATTTCATCAAAATCGGTTCAGTGGTTTAGGCATGAAAGCGTAACATACAGACAGACTGACAGACAGAGTTACTTTCGCATTTATAATATTAGTATGGATAGTAGCAACAGAAGCTGTTTGGTTTTGATAAATTAGAATGTTTTTTATTTTTATTTATGTGGTGTTATTGTTATAGAGTTACGAAATTTGTGTGTTAATGTTTTCTTTATTTCCTTAAAGCTGTAACTGAACAGTTTACGTAGCTCCATAGTGTAGAAGTGGATTACGTGTGTAAAGACAAAAGCAGGCTATAAAGTTTATGCACAATATTTCATTTAATGTAATTGCAGCTCTTGATAACATTGACTCGATCGATACTTTTTATTAGCCAACTGCCAAGAAGGGTTATGTTTTTCGCGCGTATCTTGCATGTTTGTATATATGTTTGTAATATTATTTATCTCATATCTTCTAAACTACTGTACGGATTTCAATGATTCATATCTCAAATGGAAGGTATTTATTGCCCAAGTGTTCTCGCGTACCTACATAAAATATGACCAAAAGCTAAATATTGGTTTTTTGGTGCCAAAATAAGTGACCAAAATTTTTTTTTCACTCAAATTTATCAAGTTGGGTGTCAAAATGAAAGAAATTTGACGACGATTACAAAAATATAAATAATATGTCATAACTAAAAAGCATAAAATAAAATAAATCATTAAAAATAAAAACCCGACTGATGCTGAAAAGATCGGAACAATCTTTATAGCAGGCGGTACCCATTTACAAATCTCAAACCAGTTGAAAATTAATGGGTACCAGCTGCTATAAAGCTTGTTTCCTATCTTTTCAGCATCAGTCGGGTATTTTACCGATTTATTTTATTTTATGCTTCTTAGTTATATATTTTTAAGTAGATCGCGTGTGTAGTGTATACGGAGATATAGATAAGATATTGTGTTGTCCAAACTCCCTGATCTCAAACTTGCCTTAATTAATTCAATCTTACACAAATACAAACGAAAATAAATCTAATGTTGTATCCCATATATATGCGAATAGCTGTGGCTCGCCGCAAAACTTTACCTAGTACCTACATAAATTATGTACCTCTCTTTAGTCCCAAGTAGTTAAGAGAATAAATTAATAGTAATAAATCGAACGACAATAGTCCTGGTCCCATACACATACATATTACATACATATCTGCAAATGAACAAATACATGTTACGCAAAAACGTGTGAACATAAAATAGTGTGACGACTTGCGAAGAGTGGTTCTATTTTGAAATCTGATTTCTGCATTCCTGCTTTTATCCTTTACTGGCTCTTCAGATGCACTAAAGCCTCCCTGGGCTCCTTGGGATCAAACCATTGCCAGAAATATCAACAGGGACTAATTTTGTAGACTGCTCCCACTTTCAATTGCCAACCTCGAGCGTTAGGTTTCGATACTGCACACACTACTGAGGTGGCAGACTTGCACACGGCCCACCTGATGGAAAGTAGTTACCGTGACCTATAGAACTGTCGAAATGCTCGTCATATGGGATATTGATGTCCACTACAATGCTCGTAACTACGTAGAGGTCAGACGGCACTCGTTTTTCGTTCGAAGTTCAGCCGTATCACAGTTAGACTGGAAAGCCAGCCCCAACAGAGTTAGGAAAAGAATGTTTTTTTTTATACCATTGAGGTGGCAGACAGGCACATGGCCTACCTAATGGAAAGTGGTTACCGTGCCCTATAGATGTGTGGAACACCAGGGGAGTCACACTCGTACTGCCAACCCTGTGAACACAGAGAGTTTCTGTGCCGTTAGTGTGGAAGAAAAAGCAGGAATAGCCTTTAGTTTTTCCACTGACAGCACAAAAACTCTCCAGTGAGCTCTGGCTACACTACTCATCGCCGGGATCACAACACGAGGTTATTATGGCCGCGGTATTCTGTAGGGTGGACGTACTTGCCCAGTTGGACTGCTTATTTGGACGGAAATACCGCTGTGTCCTACTTTCTGTCGTAATATGTATTATTATAATCGTTATAATTTTTGTGCTAATGCAGTTACATGGTGAATTAAAGCACAATCTTGTCTAGAGTGATGTATCTTCCAAACTCTGTAATTTATATGTGTCACAGCATACAAACCACACTATATAGATACCGTGCACTAACGTTGTACAAAGATAACAAACTATTCTACACTGTGGCGTAGATTAATTCTTCAACGTGATTACCTCTATTGTGATTCTATCACCTAGTTGGAATGACTGTATCAAATTGTGTTCTAAGATTGTCGTAGATACATAAATATTGTGTTGGTGTTATATTGGAAGGCTTTGAATTACGGTAGTAGATGTTGTGATACATGTTGAAAATAGAGTGTGACATCAAGTACCTATGTATATACTCGTATTTATATGAACGCTATTCAGAATAAAATGTGAACTTCGCTGCAACCAATTACATTTCGGACTCAAAAAAAAAACAAAATGCTCGCCCCCTCGAGTATCTGAACCACGACGGTATCCCATATTGCATCAGAAACACCCACTTCCCTTTTACCTGTCTGTTGCGCCCCCACCTCGGACGCCTTCTGCTGGGTTGACTGGCGGTGTCATATTACCTTGCCTAAAAGTGTTTTCACACTATCCGATATTGGAGGAAGTCAAATATATGACATACCTATCTGTCTTTCACATTGTCCGACCCGATATCGGTTATCGGAGCACCACTGTGTTGGCCCGATATCGGATCACAAAAAGACTAAAACAGCGAATGCAAACAATTTTCGATTGCAAGCAAACCTTAACGGAATTTTCTTAATTACGTCTTTTCGCGTTAATAGATGACGCTGAGCACGAATATAAGAAAAACAACTCGATACTATATCATGTCAATAATGTTGAAAATTGCTAGCACATTTTTGAAGTGAAAACTTCTTTAGCGGCGTTGGATGGGTAAAAAGTGTTAAACTCGCGTCAAGATTACTTGACCTTTGCATCGTAACCGACGACTGACGTCATACAACAGGTACAGATTGTTTATTTTGTTAGGTGCGTTAGGAAGTTTTGTGGCTCAGCGGTAAGCGCTTCGACTGTAAGTCCTTATGGTTTCAGATAGTACCGGATTCGAACCTGGGCTTCTGACACTTTTTGTAATTTTTTTCTTTTTGTAATTTATTACTTTTTGAGATTATTTTTTCTTTTTGTAATTTATTACTTTCTGTGAGATTTTTTTCTTTTTGTGATTCATTAATTTCTTCTGACAGAAAATTAGTGATAGGTTCTATGATTGGCGCTATTTTATAGGTATGGTATGGTATGGTGTGTTCTTTTTATCTTTTTCTCTGAATATAACGAAGAAAGAAAGAAAGAAAATGTTTTCACTTCTGCCGGTACTCCCGGAGTGCAACCCGTTTTTTTTTTATCCGTAGCATCCCTAACTAGTTTGTGCTTTCGACCAAACGGCCGTATCGGGCTGATTTTATCGGATATATGTGAAAACAGCACATGGTGTCGGCTATCGGCGTCTGACACCGATATCGGATGAAACGCTCTAACAATTAAAACACAACAAAATGATGCGGTATGTATGTTTTTGATCTTCGTAATAATAGCTATGATTTTTTTTTATTTCATTGACTCACCGTAAACATGATGTCGTACAGTCTGGCGCAAGCATGGAACACCTGGACATCTGCCATCTGGTCATGCATGTCACGGCTCTCCACTGACATGTAGAAGCGATGGGCGGTATCAATCCGGTTTTGATAGGTCGTGTTCCGTGGTAGGTCCTGGAACAGATGTAACCACGACCGTTGGGTCAGAATATTCATTAAGTAAATCAATTCTTCACTCACCACCGGTTTATCGGACGACGACCGGACGATATAAACTTGTCAGTTAATTGCAATAACCTACACACTTAAAGTTTCGTTAACGATTTTGGACTGACGACTAATACGATCCGATAGTGTGTGGCCGCCGAACGATTCCGGTCAGTCCTAGGCCAGACAGTCAGGGCCATCAGGGTGGACGTAAAATTGACAACAGGGAATTGCTGGCAGGTCAAAATAGCTTTATTGTGTGGACGTTATCGGCTTAGGACTGCAGGCCGCCGGACGGATCAGAAACTGCAGGCGGACTGTTAGTGAGTGTGCGCCTTTAGAATTCATAACCAGCACACATGTTTTCTTCTGCATCCTATAATCGCGAATGCGAATGCGTCGTGTTAACAGGGTGGGGAAAAACATCTGTCGATACCGTCAAGGTAGGAACCGCTATTGTAGGGACAGCATCTGTTTGTCTGTATGGTCCACTATTCTTTTGACTACACCTTAGCTTATCATCAAGCGGGGTGCAGTCAATTTAATGAATTAAATATAAAAAAAACAGAGTTTGAATATTGTTACTAGTCTTTGCAGAATAAATCAATTACTAGGCCGATATAATACACGAACGCAAATAAATAACACGTAGTTCATAGTTCTAATTGATCTACTAGGAACACATAAATCAGAGCAATTGAAAAATACATTGACCTTCAGCGTAGGAATATATCCGTCAAACTAATTGATATTATACTAATTATAAAGCTGAAGGGTACGGGCTAGTCTCTGGAACTATCAGGCCCATTTAAATAGATATATTTGCATTTGATGGTCCATTTCTCGAGGAAGATTATAGGTGGGTACTCGAATTACGCCGACTGTGGTATGGCCCTAGAATAGCACCACCCCATCTCCTCCCGTGGGTGTCGTAAGAGGCGACTAAGGGATTCAAATACCGGAGGATGGGCAGCAGCATCTTTCCGCGTACTAGCCACCAAACTGCGATCGCCAACCCGCCTGCCAAGCGTGGCGATTACGGCATAACCCCCCATGATGAACGAACCCAACAAACGGCCCCTAGTCCCCGGCGGCCCCGCTATTCCTGGCTATGGTAGCGGCCATGGTAACGGCGGGGCAAGGGGTGCGAAGAATCCCCGGCAGATGCCAGGCTACCAACCCCGACGACCTTTGGCCCTGGCAACGTACAACACGCTCACACTGCGAACCGACGAGAAGCTCGCTGAACTCGAGGAAGAATTGAGCAGGTTACGGTGGGATATCGTAGGATTGTGTGAAGTCCGGAGAGAGGGGCAGGACACCATGATCCTCAAATCCGGTAACCTGCTCTATTTCCGGGAGGGCGACATACTGTCCCAGGGTGGTGTCGGGTTTATCGTCCACAGGTCCCTTGTCAACAACGTGGTCCAGATCGAGAGTGTTTCGACGAGGGTAGCGTACCTTATACTCAGAATCACCAAACGGTATTCGTTGAAGGTCATACAGGTACACGCACCGACCTCGAAACACCCCGACGACGAGGTGGAGACTATGTATGAGGATATCTCTAAAGCCATGCATAGCTCCCGAACACACTATACCGTTGTGATGGGGGACTTTAACGCGAAACTGGGCAAACGAAGCGACAACGAGCTGAAAGTGGGGCAATTTGGATATGGAAAGAGGAATGCACGTGGCCATCTGCTGGCCGGCTTCATGGAGAAGGAGGGCCTTTTTATGATGAACTCCTTGTTCAGAAAGCCGGAACAGCGTAAGTGGACATGGCTACACCCTAACGGTGTCACAAAAAATGAGATTGATTTCATCTTGTCGACGAAGAGGCACATATTCAATGATGTCTCCGTGATCAATTCAGTAAAAACAGGAAGCGATCACCGGATGGTAAGAGGCACATTGAATCTTAGAACAAAGCTCGAAAGATGTCGACTGATGAAGTCTACGCTCCGACCAGCACCTATCCAGTTCCAGAACCCTGAGCACTTTCAGCTCGAGTTGCAGAATCGCTTCGAATGCCTGGGAGATTGCGAAAATGTGGATGATTACAATGACAGATTTGTGGAAATTGTCCAAACGACTGGGTCTAAGATCTTCAAAGCCCGTCGTTCAAAAGGAACCAAAAAGATTTCGGACCTCACCAACAAACTCATGGAACAAAAACGAAATTTGGTTCTGCAGTCCTCTGAAGATGCTACTCAGTATCGGCGTTTAAACAGACAGATCTGCAAGTCCTTGACTCGCGACCTACGCCAATTTAATACGACTCGTATTAAGGAGGCGATTGAGAGCAACAAAGGCTCAAAGGTTTTCGCAAGGGATCTGTCTGTTGGTCAAAGCCAACTGAATAAGCTGAAGGCGGAGGATGGCAGAATTGTTTCGTCAAAGCCGGAGCTGTTGGAAGAGGTCGAGAAGTTCTACGGACAATTATACACGAGTGTACGGCAATCTGTTAATAATCTGGCCAAAGACCCAAGAGCCAGATTGACCCGACACTATACCGAGGATATCCCGGACGTCAGCCTGTACGAGATTAGAATGGCTCTCAAACAGCTAAAGAACAATAAGGCACCGGGTGATGATGGGATCACGGCTGAGCTTCTAAAAGCTGGTGGAACACCGATACTTAAAGCTCTTCAGAAGCTATTTGATTCCGTCATACTCGAGGGACGAACGCCTAAGGCATGGCACAGAAGTGTGGTGGTACTCTTCTTCAAAAAAGGTGATAAAACCTTGTTGAAGAATTATAGACCCATCTCGCTTCTGAGCCATGTCTACAAGTTGTTTTCGAGAGTCATTACGAATCGTCTCGCTCGCAGGTTCGACGACTTCCAGCCTCCCGAACAAGCCGGTTTCCGAAAAGGTTTTAGCACCATAGACCACATACATACGCTGCGACAGATTATACAGAAGACCGAGGAGTATAATCAGCCACTCTGCTTGGCGTTTGTGGACTATGAGAAAGCCTTCGATTCGATCGAGACCTGGGCTGTGCTACAGTCTCTCCAACGGTGCCAAATTGACTATCGATATATCGAAGCGCTGAAGTGTTTGTACGAAAACGCCACCATGTCAGTCCGCCTCCAGGATCAAAGCTCAAAACCTATCCAGTTGCAGCGAGGGGTGAGACAGGGAGACGTTATATCTCCGAAACTGTTCGCCGCCGGCCTGGAAGATGTTTTCAAGCTCCTGGACTGGAGAAGACTCGGCATCAATATCAACGGCGAGTACATCACTCACCTTCGATTCGCTGACGATATCGTAGTCATGGCTGAGACCTTGGAAGACCTAGGCACAATGCTCGAAGACCTCAGTAGAGCCTCCCAACAAGTGGGCCTCAAAATGAACATGGACAAGACGAAAATTATGGCAAATGTCCATGTCGCACCCACTTCTTCTTTAAAGGTTGGAGACTCTACACTCGAAGTTGTCGACGAATATGTTTACCTGGGACAGACAGTCCAGTTAGGCAGGTCCAACTTTGAGAAAGAGGTCAATCGTCGAATCCAACTCGGCTGGGCAGCGTTCGGGAAGCTTCGTAATATCTTCTCGTCCAAAATACCGCAGTGTCTCAAGACTAAAGTCTACGATCAGTGTGTGTTGCCAGCGATGACCTACGGAACTGAGACTTGGTCCCTTACTATGGGCCTCATAAGAAGGCTCAAGGTCACCCAAAGGGCGATGGAGCGTGCTATGCTCGGAGTTTCCCTGCGTGATCGAATCAGAAATGAGGAGATCCGCAGGAGAACTAAAGTAACCGACATAGCACACAGAATCGCCAAACTTAAGTGGCAGTGGGCGGGGCACATAGCTCGTAGAACAGATGGCCGTTGGGGCAAGAGAGTTCTCGAGTGGCGACCACGCGCCGGAAGACGCAGTGTAGGCAGGCCTCCCACACGGTGGACCGACGACCTGGTGAAGGTCGCGGGAAGGGCATGGATGCGGAAGGCGCAGGACCGGTCATTGTGGAAATCCTTGGGGGAGGCCTTTGTCCAGCAGTGGACGTCTTTCGGCTGAAATGATGATGATGATGATGAATGTCACGCAAGGTGCAAGGTGGCCTAATGAGATATTTTCCTTGCACCCCAGCTGACCAGGGGCCATCTACGGCTTGAAAACACCCAGCACCTAATAGGTGCGGGGGGGGGGGATAGTAAACCTTGTTATTAATACAACTTAATTAATTAGCGTGGGGTGCTTATAACAATCACCGTCGAATACCCGACTCTTTATACCCAATAAAAGCTCTTTATACACTCAATTTCATAATAACTAAGTATTATTTCTTTTTGCTTTTTAGATTGGGCTACTATAGTGTTTTTGAAATACTTAAAAAACAAACTATTTTGCTGTTTTATCGATCCTTGTGAAAAAAACACCTCACATGTGTTTGCGTATTTGACAAACAATTACCATGTGTGGACAGTGTATTTGACAAAGCATTGGCTTATTGTCTATTTGACAAGTATTGCCAATATCAAATACGTGCAATTGACAAGTTAATTAGTTTTTTATTATGATTTACGGTTAGTAGAGTATCTTTTAACGGTTGACAAAATGTGACAATTCGCATGTGACACCTCTATTAAGTGAATATTTAATTTTTTGTGAAATAAATTATTTTTTTATAAATTTGCATTTAGGTCACATATTTACCACATAAAAATAGGAAAAGTAAGTAAGTGCCACCATAATACAATACCTTGGCGATGTCGATAAGCTTCATGACTAGTGAAGTGTATATACGACGACTAATGGCGTCAGTTCTTCGCGAACGGTAGTTGTCTACCTCCCTGGAAGAAAAATAACCATCACTTTAAAGAGAAAGATTCTTTAGACGCTTTAAGCACTTTCTGGGGGTAAAAAAATGATGGAACTTGCGTCATCGTCACCGAACGCTTGAGCTTTTGCTCTCGGTCTGGCCCTCCTCGGGAGGGTCCCCACGAGTTACATGGTTTTCATTTCTATAGGCAGACCCCAAAGACTGCTCCGCATTTGTTTTTCATTACGATCATCCTAACTTTTGGTCAACCTCCATGGACTTCCTCGGAGTTTTAAGTTTTTGTTACAACACTTTGTCATTATCTCTGTGAAAACTTATTTCTTTTTAATACCGTGTTCATAACATTTTTAAATTTTCGACTTTTTTGACCCCATTATAACAAAGACGCTTCTGATCAATATGAAGACGGCTTTCCATGGTGTGTCATTCTGTAGACAGACACGGATCAGTATCCAGTCCAATGTCAGGATCATAATCCAATCTATAAAATCATGCACATTTGACAGCCACCCTGTCGATCCCACTAATTCCATTGAGTTGCCCCATCATGGGACAAGTAAGACGATTACGTCCCAGTAGTTCCATGGGACAAGCGGAACTAATATTTTTATCCAAAAAGCTCTAATGCAGTTCAAAAAATAAATGAACATCGCCAGTGGTAATATATCGTATCGTATCGCAACTCCATATCGTTTCTCCGCGCTAGTATGTTAAATGTTTAATATTCATAACATAACATAAACTCATGCCTGTATCCCCGAAGGGGTAGGCAGAGGTGCTAGCACCCACATTTCGCCAGTTAATGTAGTTCATAGCCGGAATAAAGTAAGACACACCCTCGTTCTCTTTTTATTATTACAAAATCTTGTGACATAGCAATTATTTGCAAAATCAACCTCACAATAACAATATAACGTCGTAGGTTCCTAGTTGCTAAAGGATAAATTATTTTTAAAGTGACAACGTCATTGCATAATAAATCCATACCTATTTTAATTTTTTTTTAATACCAAAGAGGCATTACACCCCTAAGAAAAAAGAGATCAAAATAAAAGATCATATGTACGGTGATGACGGCAATGGAACTACTGGGACAGCAATATGATAAAATATTAGTTCCACTTGTCCCATGGAACTACTGGGACGTAATCACCTCAGTTGTCCTATGATGGGACAACTCAATGGAAATAGTGGGATAGACAGCAGCCACCTTACTAAAGTCAAAAGTAAAACGTCGGCACATTTATCTTGGACCTAAAATGTGCTCAATACGAGCAGTACATGTACCTCAGGTATTTTTTGAGGATAGACCGGATTGCTACAGCGGTGGACGAGCTCAATTAACCAAGCATAGATAATTACAAAACTATTACAGTCTCGTAATTTAAGTCTAAGAAATGTGTCCCAACGTATACATAAGATACATACCGTTTCACGATATACTTGATGATGAGCGACATGGTTCTGTTCAGGTACACCTGGTTCTCCTTCTTCATATCAAACAGCAGCTCTTCATCAAACTGTTGGTCCTGTAATGCCTCCACTATCGTCTTCGCGAGGCGGCGGTTCTCTTGGAAGAATTTCTGGAGTTATAAAGTTAATTAATCCATACTAATAGTATAAATGGGAAAGTGTGTGTGTGTGTGTTTGTGTGTGTGTGTGTGTGTGTGTGTGTGTGTGTGTGTGTGTGTGCGTGTGTGTGTGTGTGTGTGTGTGTGTGTGTGTGTGTGTGCGTGCGTGTGTGTGTGTGTGTGTGTGTGTGTGTGTGTGTGTGTGTGCGTGTGTGTGTGTGTATTTGTCCGTCTTTCACGGCTAAATCACTGAACCAATTTTGATGAAATTTGGTATAGGGGTAAATCAGACCTTGAGAAAGGACATAGGCTATGTTTGGTCGCGATAATCGACATCCACGCGGGCGGAGCCGCGGGCAAAAGCTAGTAATATAAAATAATAAACATTGTATTGTCGAACATTCTACATAGCGCTATCTAGACCCTGCTTCACTAGCTTGTGTAATGTATAGGTTCTATTTATGTTATAATGCGGATAAATATACTTAGTTTTTTTTAAACATATATATTATACATGGCAATACCCATAACAATTTAATATTCATAGTCGTACAAATTTTTACTCGAGGCATCGAACCCGCGCCCCCTGCGTGTCAGTCGAACGTTCTACTGCTTCTCCTATAGATTTAGAATCTCCATAAATAGAGGCTGCCTAATTATGAAGCGAGTTGTGGTTAGAGCTAACTCTTTTTGAAGTTCATAACCGATTTTGATGAAATATGGTATAGGGGTAGATTAGACCTTGAAAAAGGTTATAGGCTTTATTAGTCGCGAAAGCCGACATCCACGTGGGTAGAGTCGAAGGCAAAAGGTAGTAGATTTTAGTTTGGAATAACAAATAGGCCTTGACTAGTTCACATTTTTATTTTATCCCGGGACTAGTTACGCATGGGTGACAGGAACGAAATTTAAATTCCACTCGCACGAAGCTATATATTAATAAAACAAAGTAACAAAAAAAATGAAACAAAAACTCGACATCGCGTAGCCAAATGATACTCTTTAATATTCCAAGCGATTCTCTTTAATACACTTGCATTGAATATTCTATAACGTTTTAACATATTCTCTTTTAAGTCTGGAAATGCTATGGACACTAGTATCGGTTAATATATTTTTAAATTTATTTCAATGCAAACGCCTCGTATACAGCGTGCTACACTATTCCGCTGTGAATCTTTTGTTCACATAGATGCGCAAAAAATCCTTTGTTTCAAAATCACTTGGCAACACAGGCGATATGTACAGGGTGTTATTAAGCGTACATATTTTTTTTAATACCGAGAATATATTCTAATATCGGTAATATCGGTATAAAGAGCTATCTATTCTCATCAGCGTCATTAAAATCAATAGGAATGACAGGAGTTGTTGAGATTTCTTATTGATTTGTTTGAGATTTGCTGTGGTAATAACTACTTTGTTCAGGTTCAATCAACATAGTTTCTATTCTAAGTTTGATTCCCGGGCTGAGTAAAAATACAATTTCTTGATGTTCTCTATTACATAGTACCTTGGTACTTTAAATTAGCCCACCATATATTAATTACCCCAGTCGAATAAGTTTAAAAAGATAGAAACCTGAGCTAGGTTTGTCTCTTTTTAAACTTAATCGACTGGCCAAATGCAAAAGCTTCCAGGCTAAATCCAAACTCGACTGGGCACATATAAATATAAAAAAAAATGACATCTAAATCCCATAACTTTGATACACATCCTGTACATATAGTTCACCACAATTCAGACACTTTTAAGACCACCAAATCTGCATCTCACAAAAATAGCAAGTTGTAACAAAACATTGAAACAATACAAACACAACTGTTCGTAGTTTTTATCTCTATTTCTCTGCAACTACCGCCATTTTGTTTCCTAGTTGGCAAAGTGTCGACGTAATTAGCGTTTGTAATAGCCATTACACTCAGTGCCAGCCATGGGTGCCAGCATATCCTATTGCTAGCATATATCATGGACCTCAAATGTGCTCTAAACGCATAGTACACGTTTCTAAGGCGTCTTCTGAGGATAGCACGCGGTGCTATACGGCGGTGTACAAGCTCATCAAGCATAGATTATTATGTAGCAATTCACGCACGCCAGAGCCTCGTTTATGTTGTAATTTAGGTCCAAGAACATGTCTCGAGGTATTCCACTGACTGTTTATAAACATATTATAAAACGTTTGTTATAAAAACTATTCGTTTATGGAATGCATTGAACGCTAGGGTCTCGTTTGTGTCGCGATTTAGGTCCAAGAATATGTCTCGAGGTATTCCACTGACTGTTTATAAACATATTATAAAACGTTTGCTATAAAAACTATTCGTTTATGGAATGCATTGAACGCTAGGGTCTCGTTTGTGTCGCGATTTAGGTCCAAGAACATGTCTCGAGGTATTCCACTGACTGTTTATAAACATGTTATAAAACGTTTGTTATAAAAACTATTCGTTTATGGAATGCATTGAAATTAAAATTTATAGAAAATTGAATTGGAAAGAAAGCCACCTGCTGATTGTCGGAAAGGGCTGTGGCGGAGGCTTTACTCTCGAGGTAAGGTGGTTAGACACCGCAGTCACTCCCGTAAAAGCTCAAATTAGATCAGATCCCGGGGTCCAATGTGTACCCAAACTTTAGATCTTACACGCGATATAAACCGGCATTAGCACTGGTGTGACAATAAATTATAAGATTACTAGCTTTTGCTCGCGTGGATGTCGGCTATCGCGACCAAACATAGCCTATGTCCTCTCTGAAGGTATAATCTACCCCTATACCAAATTTCATCAAAATCGGTTCAATACTGTCGTATTTTTTTATACCACTGAGGTGGCAGAAAAGCACACGGCCCACCCTATGAAAAGTGTGCAATACCTTTTTTTTTACCTGCGGGAAATCCCCACTGATACCCCCCCCCCCCCCCCTTCGGAGCCGAAGGGGGAGGTTATGTCAGACTCGAACCGACGAAACCGCACGCCGTCTGTGGGTCGATGTGCTAGGCCGAAGGTGAGGTTGTCTTATGACATATCCCTCGCGCCCCGGCTGACCCAGGGCCATTCCTCTCGGTCTGGCCCTCCTCGGGAGGGGGGACCACGCGGTCTGCTTCTTCTAGGGTGACGAGCGGCTCCACCTCAGGCCCGCGCTCATGGGGGGCAGAGGTCGGTTTGCGCCCGCCGACGCCCGAGCCGCCTTCGAACGCGGCCAGCGATGTCCGCGAGTCTTTCTCGCTCGCTGCACCGCGCCCGCTCTGCTGTCTCCTTCATGAGCATGACCTGCTTGCAGAAGGAGGCGCTGGCCACCCACGCATCCACGCAGCGGACCCCCAGGGCCGTCACAAGCTCCCGCCTCGGCGTTTCAAACGCCGGACACTCGGTGAGCGTGTGCAGCCCCGAGTCCAAGCTCGCGTCGCAGTGATGGCACTCGGGCGTTGGCTCTATGCCCATCAGATGCAGGTACCGCTCGAAGTTACCGTGTCCGGTAATGACCTGCGTCTGACGGTACGAGAGGCCACCGTGTGGCCTCTATAGCCACTCCCCCATGATGGGTCTTACCGCCGCAATCACGGCGTGCCCTGAGTGTGCAATACCAGTGAAGTCACACTCGTGCTGCCGACCCGGTAAACACAGAGAGCTTCCGTGCCGCCAGCGTAGAGGACAAAGCAGGAATAGCCTTTGGTATTCCCCTTTTCTCAATCAAACCTATTACTAATTTTCTGTGAATACACCTCTGCCTACCCTCTCGGGGCTTTACAGGAATCACTATATGTATATATGTATGTAATTTTCGGTAGGGTGGTGCCCTATGTTACAGATAGCCTAAGCATTAGTTTGCCAGGTTTTTAAATGTTGTCATTAACATTACGGCTGAATATCATTCAGGCCGTTCGTTGCATGGTGCTATTTAGTTAACAGCCTAGGCTGTTAAATGAACGGTTGAATAAGCTAGTTAGCGGCGACATAGGCATTAAGAAATATAATAGGTACCTCGGTTGTTATAGCCGCTACCGTGGTCCATACCAGCACAAATACATTCAACAAAATCATATTGCACTCTGCTAAATTCACTGTTCTAACTAACTCAGACACATTTTACTTTCACTGCACAATGCACACCCAAAACCGAAGTTATGTCTTTTTCACAGTTTTATTCAATTCAGTTCTTCCATTTTACATTTTATTTCACAATAAGTGATAAATTTTATTGTTGTGAATTTATTGGTTGCAATAAAAATTGTTGTAGGATTCAGTCTACCGCTTACTGTATCGGGAAATGCACGGAGTATAACATCAAGAGAAAGTGTTCCAAAGTGAGAAGATGTTCAGCATAATTTGGAACACGATTGGTTGCTAATTGATCTTAGTCTATACAGCTTACTAGTCAAAGTGGCCTACGGACGTGCAACACCAGGGGAGTCACACTCGTGCTGCCGATCCTGTAAGCACAGAGAGTTTCTGTGCCGTAAATGAAGCAAACAAAGCAGACCAACCTTTGGTCTTCCCTCTGACAGCACAAAAACTCTCCAATGAACTCTGGCTGAGTTGCTTTTAAATTTTATACTGTGTTGAATATTATTATTAAGGTGTTACTATTTAACGACACAGTGAGCTCAGTCTGCGTAAATGGTAACACCAACAATTCATCATGATTCGGGTACTTCGAGATGACGTACACTTCAAACTATATGACATCCTTAGTCAAACCGCGAACATGGCTGCTGAAAACTAGCCGAAACGTCGGTCTAAAAGTAAAAAATAACAAATAAATCCCGATGGAATCCGTTAATAATTTTGGTTTTATTTCATTCTTTTACATTTCACATTAGATCGATAGATTTTTATTATGGTACCAGAGCTAGCAACGTCGGGAAACAGTCATATATATCAGCACTGTGTCATCATAATATTGCGTTGTCACGTGATTTACAAATGTGAAAATTTCAGCTCAATCGGTAACCGGCAAGTGGATCAAATATTAATTTACAATATTTGAAGACAAACATCGGGACAGGTAAAAAGCCTCTGGCATAATTAAGCAGCAATAAAAAAACTGGCAACTAGAGATTCATGTGTCGAAAATATCAATTTAAATAAATAAAAAAAGAAAGCTTCTTCAAATGACTTGAAAAATGATATTTTACCTGTACAGATCCGATGTGCACTGACGAATAGAACCACTACCGCCAGCTAGACCGCCTGTTTGGCGTCCGAGAGAGTGAGAGACATAACATATTAAAAAACTGGCTGACCTGAAATGCACTCTCGATAACGTTACCAGCTCTTATACGATTACGAGAATGGACCCTCTCCATGAATTGACCCAGCAGGTGTACAAGCTTCAAGGTTAGATTGAATTGGACCCCGATAACGATACTCTATTTTGGTATACGTTCTTGAAATCCTTCATATGACTGTGCAATTGGTTTCGCTTGCACAGTAATTGACCTTCCAAGCGAAACCAATTGCAGTACAATTCGCACCGCCAAACGCGATATTATCCGTCTAAGAAGCACTTAAAGCGACGTGTGATTTTATTTACTCAGTTTTACGAGAGCCCAGTTTCATGGCTAGTGGTGTACGTGCTCGCGACTAGTGTGCACTTCACAGCCTCTCCCCTTGTGAATAGCAAATTATTTCGTAGAATATTCTCTTTATGACGCTGTCGGAAGAACACGCGGATAACACACATTGAAATAAAACTATTTTGAACTAATTCTATCGCAATGTATTCGGTATTATTTAATTACTAGCTTTTGCCCTCGGCTCCGCCAGTGTGGATATCGGTTATTGCGACCAAACATAGCCTAAGTCCTTTCACAAGGTCTAATCTATACCTATACAAAATTTCATCAAAATCAGTTCAGTCGTTTAGGCGTGAGTGATGGACAAACAGACACTCTCACTTTCACATTTATAATATTAGAATGGATATACACTTGACACGTGGTTCCCAGCAAAGTAGAATTTGGGCCACCCCTTCTCTTCCCATGTGGTGCCTTACAAGGCGACTAAGGGATAGGGCTGATTAACTTTAACATCAGACAAATATGTACAGCCCAGACACAGCCTCAGATGCATGGCTCGAGTCAACAATAGTGCCCGGAATACGGCAATAGGCTCACCCCCTGTTACGTGGGACCGAATACAGATTGGTGAAATGTGGGTGTTAATTCACCTCTGCCTAACCCTCCGGCGATAAAGGCGTGATTATTTGTATGTATGTATGTATGTGCCAAATAAATCGCGATAAAATCTATTAACTATATTTAATTTTATTTCGAGATATTCTCTTTATTGGAAGATATTGTTTTCTGGGCTCTGATTTTCCTTTTTTTTCATGGCAAAACTACTGCGGTACCATAGACACTGTAACCAATGCCATTTAACTTTAGACTTTACGTTTATCTCATTAAAGTCTAAAATTAAATGACAATCTTGTAGAGTGAATGAAAAATGTTATAAACTCTTTTTTTTTCATTTTAGACTCAGCAATAAAGTCGAAAATTTAATGACATTTCATGCAATGTCAGCTGTATCATAGTGGTTTTGTTATTTTATGGAATTAGCGGAATCGGGGGCCTGCAGTGCTGTATCATGTTAGAAGTTGATTATTTTGACCGTTATGGGGGTAGCCAAGCCGTATGATAGCCAGCCGACTTAGTTCCTTCCTCAACGGTTTGGTGGTTAGATTTTCAAGAGGTAGTCGGTTTCATAAAAGCGAAGATAAGACTTTTTTGTTCAGATTGTACTTTTAAAACTACTCAGCAAAACCCCTAGCAAACCCTGGCACCACTAAATGACTAGCGTGATTGGTAATTGGTAAAAATGACACGATCAATTTGGGGTTATCGAGCTTATTAACTATCTGTGAGGTATAATTATCGGCATATATCGTCACCCCGAGTTGCGAGAGAAAAGAGGTTATACAGCGCGTGGATTGATTGCATATATTATCTATGTGAAGCTCCTCTATCACCGTAGACCCGTGCTATCCCCAAAAGAGGCCTAAAACACTGAGTAAATTTTTTGACGTGACTACAGTTAGACAGTGGTAAAGGGTGAACATTTTGAAAAGAGAAGCTAGTGAAAAAAAACTTCTCTATTATGGCTTCTTTTTGTGGAGCAAGCCGGCAGAAATTGGGTTATAGGGAACCAACGCCACTGCGGTCAATATATATGCCGGGAACTACACGCGATGAAAGACGATTGCACATTTTGAATAATGCCAAGTTCGCCGTGTAGTACCCTCTGAGAGGGCATTTTCTATTCTTAGCCGTCCCACTAACAAGTAAGTGAAATGTATAGCGCTATATTTTTTTAGTACACCCCTTGGGGCTGAAGTTCCAAACTCTTTGTTACAGAGAACGAAAATTAGGAATTCTGTGGGAATCCTTTAAATATTATATTGAAAGATTTGAAACTTTTTGGTGCATTATTGCGTATACTGTATGATATGATATAATGAATTGTTTATTTTAAATAAAAAGTTGTACAGGAGATTTAGGAAAGAGTGTAGGTCGAAGATGAGAATTGAACTTGTGGCCAGTTTCTTAAAGGACCAATTGAGATACTCAAACACGTCTTAACCATTCAAATTCTCCCTAAGTATTCGGACTTCCGCTCAATTTTTCCGATCTAAATCAATAGGAATTAACTTTAAAATTTAATTAAATGGTCTAGCACAGTTTTTTTTTTGTACCACTTATGTGACATACTTGCACACGACGTACCTGATGGAACGTGGTCTATGGACGTGTGCAACACCAGGCGCGACACACTCGCACACTTATTCTGGATAGAAAATATTTGCACTATGAGCGCTAATTGAACCTTGAATATACTACTAAATAAGATGTCATCCTGATGAAGCAGTCAATACATCCCATTACTGCGATTAACACTACAACTTCATGCCACACTGTTCTTCAAAATTTATGAGTAGTTTTGAGGATAAGGAAACTCTAGTAAATATTTACAGTATTACTATACTGCGTTATAATATTTCAGGTTCTGCAGGATCACAGAAATTCCCAATGACAACAACCAATGGCCACTCCCCCAACATACAAAAGTTATATGACGGCGTATTTCCATAAATTCTGTATGTTCGGAGTAGTGGCATATTGTAAAATGCAATAAATCGTACGTTTTATGCGCGCTGTAAACGTGTTGCGACACACTGACGGTTACGTTCTATAGCCTATGTCAGAGAACACTAAATCTTTGCAATCTCATGGACCTAACTCGTTTGTACACGACATTGTAGCACTAAATCTATGCGAATTGTTCAATCGTCTAGATTGGTATGCTTTGTAGTACCTGTCTTAGAGAAGGGAAATTCAGCTTTTGTACTAAGGTAGGCGGTATAGCGGTCTGGGATATAATTTAGGTATTTGGAGGAGAATTCCCGGTGAAGTAGAATGCTGATGACACTCCTTTCAAGGTGACTAATGGTTAGAGCTGTTTTTCATTCTTAAGATAGGCATATAGTCCTTGAAAAAGTACATAGCAGACGGCACCAGGCTCATCTTAGACCATATGGGACCGAGAAACATGTTAATAAAATAAATAAATAAATATTCCACAACATTTCACACAACGCTTTCAAGATTCAAGCATAGCCCAACTAGCTTGTGTTATGGAATCTAGTATGCCGATAAACATACTTAGTATCATTTTGTTTTTGTAAATACACACATATTATACAAAAAACGCCCAGACCAATGCAAATATACATATTCATGCATACAAATATTTGCACTGTGTGTTCGCCTATTTATACTGTTGATTGATGGCACCTGGTGAAATTTATTGTTACACATATTGAGAACATACTTGTACTTTTTCTACAGTGATTATTTATTATTGAACCTTATGGACTTCGCTCATGACGTTAGCTGATTTTCTGTCATTGTGTTTTTTAACGAGCGTTCTAGAGATGTATGTAATACGTTTGTGAGAAAACCTGCACCAAAGACTCGTTCTTCTTCGCTCCCAAAATTTCGTTGAGGCCCCAAAACACCCAGTGGAAGTCCACGGTTCAATTTCTGACTCTGATGAAGTGTTGCTGGATTTTTTGTTAGATAAAGCTCAGTAGGATTGAAATTTGAAAATAAATAAAGGTGATTTTATAGAATACCCGACGTAGTGAAGAGTCACCGTCTGCCAAAGCTATAAAATATTTAGTGTCGGAGGCAGACACCGATTGTTTCATTAGCTTATTAGTTAACCTAACCTAACCACCGGCCGTAGTCACAGGCTGACTGGCTCAGCGGTGCGCGCTCGCCATTTTTCATCTGTTGCTGTTGTGATCATATTCATCTAGCCGCACATTTTCGATATTTTCTTTTCGTCATGAACCGTCACATATAACACTTACAGTATAAGCAAACTGTCCGGTCCGGTTCGGTCCGGTCTATCTGACTGCGCAGAAAAGCGAGGGTGCATGTTTTATATCACTGGATTCCATGTTACAGATAATTTAAATTATCTGTAACATAGAATTTTCAATCTTTTTTTATTTTTTATTTTTTTTACGTGCGAGAAATCCCCACGGGTAACCACCCCTCCGGAGCCGGAGGGGGAGGTTATGTCGGACTCGAACCGACTAAACCGCACGCCTTCTCTGGGTCGTAGTGCTAGGCCGAAGGTGAGGTTGTCGTGCAACATATCCCTCGCACCCCGGCTGACCTAGGGACATCCCTCTCGGTCTGGCCCTCCTCGGGAAGGGGGGGACCACGCGGTCCCCGACTCAACCCCGGTGTGGGGAGCCGCCGTGGACTGCTTCTGCTAGGGTGACGGGCGGCTCCACCCACCACCCTCAGGCCCGAGAATTTTTCAATCAATCAAGAAGACTGAAATTAAAAAAAAAAGTGTTTTTTACCTCAATTTTACTTTGTCACGCACTATACGATGAATTAGTAAGCTGATGAGAATTGGTTTACATGAACCCCTCACCACTGAGCCCCACTATGGTCTACGAATCCAACCTCACCTGTAAGCCTCTAAAATTGCTGCTTGAAGGACGAGCATCTGAAGCAGGCCTTCCTGTCATGATTAAGAGGTCAATTACTCCCGCAAAAGCCAACATATATTTCCGTTACAGGGTTATTAAATACTCTATGAATGTACAATGCATCAATACGATTCTCTAGCTCACTATTTTATAGCCAAGTTTACGTTGCAGAGACAATAAATACTGTGTTTTATTACCGTAGGATATCATACCCGGTGAAGTAAGATACAGGGTCATCCCGTGTCGTCCTGTGGGAGTCGTTCTAAGCTGTTGAGGGATAGGACTGTACCCGTAGCAGTAAATATATAGGGGTTGAATTTAGTAGTTTCACATGATTAAAAATAAAAAATGAACTTTGATAGTGATTATGAATATTGTAGAATAGAATGATGAATGTATAGGATTTACACGTGTTTTCATGTTTATGACAGTCGACAATGGATTTTTTTTAATCTCCTACACTCATTAATCTATTATATTCTACTGCGGCGATACCACGTGTACCCAGCGCCATCTAGCGACATCAAGCCGAACTACTACGTCACTAAAAATCCTGCATCGCGAAAGTGAAGTTCCCGCGCTGGTACAATACTATATCCCAACGACATAGCTACTCTACTTACCGCCGGCAAAACAACGCGAGGTTATTACGGCCGCGTTATTCTGTAGGGCGAAGGTACTACCCCAGTCGAACTGCTCAATTGGACGGAAATACCGTCGTGTCCTACCGCCTGCAATCCGAACAATTTGCACCGAAGATGCGCTTCGAGAAAATTGAAATTTCGTCGTACAATTTACTTTTCAATCTTCTTCCATCCAATGCAATCGCCGTCGCCCAGTAAAAATGCGCCTTTAGGTAAAATTTTACTTCCCTACTAAGTAGGTAAGTGTGCTCTACAGATTGTTTAAAGAACATCGTGGTCGGAGTACGTTTAGCAAGATCTACACCAAATATCTACTTATAGTTGCTTTATATGTTTGATTATTTATAGTCGACTCCTGTAATTCTTCTCTTCCGTAATAAGTACTATAAATTTCAGTTGTACTAATGTTCTTAGAAAAATCCCTATTGTAAATACTTCAAAATTATTCTTATCTACAAATCTCGATATTATAAACCGTCAATTCATAATAAACAGTGAATTAATCCCTATTTTTTTTTTCTATATCGGCTCTGGAAATTTCAGCTTCGCTAAATTTACTCTATTATAGTTTTAATGTTACCTTCACATTCTCCGAAGTATCTTATCTCCAAACACAAAATATACTTACTACATAACAAACACTCAAATCTAAAAAAAAAAAATATTTTCTGTCATACACACCGAGCTCGTAAAACAGGAAGATAAAATTTTACGCCTCACATGAAGTACATGAGAGAATTATAGAAAAAAAAAACTTCAATATTATACATTGCGATAACTGCGACGTGCATTTTCAGCGGTTACCACTATCCCGGGAATTTATCCCGTAGTGAAAATCACTCGGGAATCGTATTCCATTCAATTTCCGAGCACTTTTCCGCAGCAAGTATTTTGGCGGGAGGACACACGAACGGTGAACGAGCGACCGAATGGAAGATTGGTATCTGTTAATTTGTTCAGTGATTTAATAGTCTGTGGTTGGTCATTTTATCTGCGGACGTTTAAGGTTTTCATTTTGTACTTAGATTGCTGGCGGTGCATTGACCTATTTTAGAACGGGATTAACACTGCTGACCATTTAATACGTTGTTACGATTCTTTTCTAGTATGTTTATCTAATATCGAATTTAAGCCTGCCTGCTTCTATAATAAATATTATCAAAACGAAATTCTCTACTCTAATACTTTTAATTCTTTAGAAATGAAGTCGAAATTTCTAATAAATATAAATAAATAAATATTCCACAACATTTCACACAACGCTATCTAGATCCATGGTAAGCATAGCTTAACTAGCTTGTGTTATGGAATCTAGAATGCGGATAAACATACTTAGATACTTTTTTTTTGTAAATACATACATAATATACATAGAAACACCCAGACCAATGCAAATATACATATTCATGCATACAAATATTTGCACTGAGCGGGGATCGAACCTGCGCCTCCTACGTAGCAGCCGCGTTCACTACCGCCACGCCACAGAAGCTGTCAATAAGCACTGATAGTTTTACTTGATTGCCAAGGAATTATGTTTTTTAATGGAATCAAATCGATATTAAAGAAGTACGCCTAACTACATATAAAAATCGATAGATAATTCGATGTATAACTTGACTATGTTATTCAAGAATCTGAATTTTGAGGCAGATGTGAAACATATGTTCAAGAACTTTTAGCTGGCGAAGCGTCTTAAAAAACGCTTTCCGCTCAGTTTTTTAATGTAAGCTAACCCGAGCTATCATATTTCCTGATCAATATGCATCGTTAAAAAATTTCCGTCGCGTTTCACTATTCGCTATATGTATTCAATTATTTTAATGGTTTTTATTTATTGCAATGTTTATATTATCTCGTCCAACCCACGGTATTAAAATCAAAAGCTCCTATATTCGATTACCAGGTAAAGTGTTATTGAGTTTTCATTTAATATATATTAAATAATCACATGAAACGTGTTGATTATAATATGAGTGAGTTCAACTTTATATGTCTTGAAGCTGGCAGTGCCCTCTCAAAGACAAAGCTCTCTCGCAGAAATCTTTACTAGTTAGAGCAAACGAACGACTGCAGTCCGGTGGTTTATTGCCGAGGATGTGGCCATTCCTTGATGAATAGCTTCCCCCGAAGCGACCACGGCTGCACGGAGAAATGACGCGGAACAAGGCATAAACTTGACACACCGCCAAGCACAGAACTACTGGCAGAATAATAGCTGAAGGCGAAATTCTAACATACAAGCAGTCCATGTAATATTATATTTATTTTAAATATTTATTCGTTTCTAAATCTCATATTGATAGAGGCAAATGAAACAATGAGTCGTCGGCATTCAATAAAATTGTATTCATGATTTTTAGGGTTGCGTACCTACCTCAAAAGAACTATAAATGGTTATAGGATCATTAAATAAATAAAATAAATAAATAAATAAATATTCCACAACATTTCACACAACGCTATCTAGACCCATGGTAAGCATAGCTTAACTAGCTTGTGTTATATTAAGTTGTATATCGGTATCCTAAATAAGTCTGGCTAGAATATCAAATAATTAATGATAATCCGATAATCCTTGAAAAAAATAAAGCTTCTAAGTGAACTCAATCTCTACTACAGTAGTTTTTGGAGCGTAATTAAACAGTCGCAGAGGAATCCAAACCTATATGTGCAGTTGAGCTAGAAACATGAAATTTAGCACCAAGCAATGCTTAATAATCATTTAAAAACATACATACATTTTATTTTTACATATTAATTTAAAGATATATTTGATTTAAATCTGTTTTTCCAATTAAATCCAGATGCATATAAAGTCCCAGATAGACAATTCATTCCAGAGTTAATGCGTAATTTAAGATACCCATCGCAACAAAAACGTTTGTACTGACAAACCAACAGAACTTTTGACGTCACAAAACGATGTCGTCGAAGTAAACGAAAAACATTTAAGGCGGGAAATAGAATACCTCCACAGACGTCCACAAACGCCACAGAGTATACTAAAATGATTGACGAGCTAATTTGAACGGGCAGACTAAATAATAGTGACAGATTTCCATCTGGCCGGATTTAAAATGGGGCTTGCAAATATTGGAGTTACCAGGAACGCATGAAATATGAAACGGTTGCTTATTGAAAAGTTGTTCGGTGTTGACGTTTGGACGTTTGTGAACGACGTCTAGTGATGTATATTGACGTACAGATGCATTCGAGAAATTGTTAACATCGGAACTACCTACTATTATGACTGTCAAATGTTACTGTTTTATTGCACATTTATTGTCAATTTGGCAACATTGAAGAGACTGTGGCGCCATCCTTTAGTTCACAGATTTGTTGGTATGATTATAAATCAGTAAAAAATATTTATAAAGAATAGGACACGTTAATCTGACTTCACTTAGCCAGAGCCTGCTTAGGTAAGCTGAAAGCAAAGTCTCAGGCAAACACGGGACACTACCTTATTTCTGTTCTAAAAGGTTTAGCCTGTGTGACGCCCCTGGTGTTACACACGTCCATAGACCTCGGTAACCAATTTCCATGAAGTGGGCAGTGTGCTTGTATGTCAACGAAGTGGTATAAAAAAGTGGTTAACAGTGGTGGCACTCAGTAATTACTGCTGTCGCTGCTTTTTTTTATAACCGTACTTAATGAAACTATCGACTTCTTCATCCTAGCGTTAATTCCAGTCGCACCCAAAGCTTTTCAACTTGGAGTCTGGGATCCGCTTTTTACTAGACTAACTGCGGATTTGGCTAAACTTCGATATTTTCCGTGAAGCGACTACCATCTGACCTCCACAACCCAAAGGCAATATTGCAGCATTGCAGCTAGACCAGTTGTTGGATTTTTGAGGTTTCCAACTACCCGTAACGACTGCCATAGATGTTTGTATGACAACCGGGACCGACGGCTTAACGTGCTCTCCGAGGCAAGACCAGACCAATGCAAATACCCATATTCATGCATACAAATATTTGCTTGAGATTGAACCCGGCCCCCTGCGCCGCTTGGTTCTTGAAGGAATGTTCTGCACCGTATGCGCGTGACATCTAAGTCCTGCACGTGTCGTCCTGTATAGGAAAGGGGAACCTATCAGTAGGGAAGCAATAATTCAATGTTTTTTAATAACTGGACTACTGCTATACAAAGATAGCAATAGTTCGATGCCGTTTGACAACCGGACTACTGCAACTAAATAGTCGCAGTAGTCCTATCAACGAGACTACTGCGACTATGACTATGTTCCATCGATAAAACTGCTTATGCTTTTAAGTATTACGTGCTTGTACAGTTGAGTACTCTATTTATTTCTATATAATACACAACTGGCTTGGCCGCGATAAAACTGCTTATGCTTTTAAGTATTACGTGCTTGTACAGTTGAGTACTCTATTTATTTCTATATAATACACAACTGGCTTGGCCGCGTAGTATGAACTAATCCTCAAGTAATGCGGTGTCACAAGTGATTCTTTGCAATATTATCCGGAAGCCAGACCAGTGCTGAGAGAATAGACTGTAACGGGACTGGGTCATTACTTACTTCTAACTAAGATCGCAATGTAAAATATACCAACAATTGTGATATTTTGTAAAAGCTGATTTCATTCTAAATAAATATCGCCAATGGTTATGTTGTTTCAAAAAATAGACTTTAACAAGATTTATATGAATTTCTGTTTATTTTTCGACCGCTTAACATAACAGGAAGATTTTCTGCCACCTCATCATCTGATGTATCTAGGATTAAAGCAGCAGCGTGGCGATAAATCCTGATATGGCTTACCTTGGCCTTTTCGGTAGTGACTGCCGTCTGATCTCCAACTTCTCAAACAAACCAACTCGTTTGTTAATCAGCTTGTAGGTGAAGTTGTTTTAACTGTACTTTGACATAACCAAAAAAAAAAAATATTGATGCCTTAGTCCGTATACAAACATGTCTTAAATGGTTTACACAATACAATGAAGTAAAGGTAGGTGCTCCCAAACTAGGTAATCCTGTGACTTGGGAGTCAGTGTTCTGCTGTTACTGCTATACAAAAAGATTTTACTAAACATGCGTGTCTAGTTTAAATGAACATTCTACGGCATGATGGCTATTTACCACTTTAAAACCCCATATACAACTCGTATCTCCTACTTGAGTAGTATAAAAGGATATACATTATTTTTAATGATGAAAGGACAACTTTAAATAGGTTTCTGGGTTAGACTGCATGCTTCCGGCAATCGGGGGTAATGGCGCACAGGGCTGTAATAGCGTAATTAGTTATTTTCCTGTTAAAAAATAAATTTACCTGAACTTATTAAGATAAGAATGGTAAAAGAGTGAAAACATTTGCGTCGGTTCTTATTTTATTGTTTTTATTTATTTTTAATTATCCATCCAACCTATAGTACAACCGACATAATAGTACTACCTCACTGGCATGTTTTAACCTGGTAAAAACGATTACACAGACTATTGACGACGGTTTACCAGTAGCAGCAATTTTTCTAGACATGAGCAAAGCATTTGATTTTGTAGATCACAAATTGCTCTTACATAAGTTGGAAAAATATGGTATCAGAGGTAAAGCGAACGACTGGTTGGGATGTTACTTAAGCGGTAGGCAGCAATGTGTAGAGATTGCTAGGGTACAGGGAAATGAAAAGAAACTTTATAGAAGTGACTACCGGCAAAATAACTTTGGCGTGCCACAGGGTAGTGTACTAGGACCTTTTCTCTTCCTAATGTACATTAATGATCTCCCAAATGTCACTCGACATAGTACAATATTATTCGCTGATGATACAACTCTCATTGTAAAATGCGAAAAGATAAATACTTACGAACTAGAAATAAACGAAGCCATAAGCAAAATAGTACAGTGGCTGTCTTCTAACAATTTGCAAATAAACATACAGAAGACAAAAATGATACAATTTCGGACGAACCAAAGCAAGGTAATAGATTTAAATGTGAAATACAATGATATTGTAATTGAACAAGTTCCTAGTGTTATGTTTCTAGGTATAAAATTAGATCAGAACTGTAACTGGAAGGCACACATCGATTATGTTTGTGACAGGCTTAACAAATTCGTATATGCGATAAAAAGATTACGAATAACAGTTTCGATAGAAGCCGCTCTTAGTGCATATCACGGGTATGTTTCGTCAGTACTCTCATATGGTCTTCTGTTGTGGGGTAATTCGGTAGAGGCTATAAGGGCGTTTAGAGTACAAAAGAAGTGTATACGGGCAATCTGTGGGGCCTGGAGCATGGATAGTTGTAGGCCTCTGTTAAAAAAATACAATATTCTGCCACTACCATCCATGTATATTAAGGAATTATGCTTATTTGTACAACAACATCCGGTACATTTCTGTAAACAAACCGATGTTATTAAACGAAATGTAGTTCCTAGAAATAAATATCGGCTGTATGTACCGCAATGCAGGCTAGATTTGCATAAAAGGAACTCATACATGAACGCTATAAAGGTATATAACAAATTACCGAACACCTTTAAGAATTTACCTTTTACTATGTTTAAAAGAAGGTTGACGCAATGGCTACAAAAAGAATGTTTTTACGATTTACGTTTCATGTCATACCGTGGGATAGGTGACTAATAGATAATTTAATATACCTTTATACACATAGAAATAATGTTATGATTGATATTATCAGCGATTTAACATCATAATTTAATGTAATTTGGAGTCTATAAAATAATTATTCTGACATTAACATAAACTGACATTAATATAAAGCTGACATCAATATAAATCTGACATTAAACAAATAGATAACAATTATTGGTTACATGCATGCTGTAGATTATAGCAATATTCAAATCATGTAAATATTTGCACACCATAGTGGTAGGATGTAAATGGGCCATTGTAATATATATAATACCTTTATTTACTTGCATTCTGGCAAATAAATAATTTCATTTCATTTCATTTCATATAATAGTAAATGATTTGACTATTAAATATTATGACGCCACAAATATTATTTTCATACAATCTTCCTTTTATCTTACCGTTTTGACGTTTAGTAAACAGTAACTTATTTAACTAGTCACTGAGAGAAATATGCCAAAAATTATCACGCTTTGGTGGCCAAGGTTATTTAAAATGTTCCTGTAAAAAATCGAATATACAGTGTTCTACTAAAAGATGTGCCTGTGAGAAGCATTCAGTGCTATGTAATTCTAGATGTCATGATTCCTCTTCTTGTCTGAACAAAAATTATAAAATACTTTTAAAGAAACCATGATCTCAACTTAGTTGATAATAAATAAAGATATCTCAAAACTGTTGATTAGCTTTAAAAGATTTTTAATGTTTGATCAGTTTTAATTGTATTGTTAATGTTAAATTCAAAAAAATATGATTGTTTTAATTATAATTCAAATTATTTTTAAGTTGATATTTATTAAAGGTAAAACCAATATAATATTGATTTATTTAATTATATATGGTAGATTTCTATGTCACCAAGCTAGCCAATCAAGTAATATATTTATAACACTGAACTTAATTTAGTAATATAAGTATATCACTAAACTAGGACCGTTTTATAACTATATTCCTAGTGAGATAGTTATGAATCTCTTTCGTATAATTGTGTTACGGTATATAATTATATTCCTGCCCGTCTAGACAAGCGGCAATTCGCTAGCCGGCGTGTGGTGGAATAGAATGGTGAATATATGGGATTTGACGTATATGACAGTCGTTAACGCATGTCAAATACGTCAAATCCCATACATTCGTCTTAACTATATCACGGCTTTATCTATCTTACTGCGACAGATACATTGTAGACGTTTGTCAACAGTATTAGAGGGAGCGAGCATGTGGGGTGCGCGGTTGCAGCGCGGCTAGGCGGCGCTCTCCGCTCGCGCCGACCACCCGATGGGCAAGACGTCTGGCGGGCGCCCTGACGCTGGTGTGCGAGCACACAGGATCGCTACCAGAAGGTAACACACCTACATGCTTTGTATTTTACTCAGATTAAAGCAACTAGTCAGATGGACAGACAACATGAAAAAGGTGGCTGTGACAGACTGGATGTGGATTCGAAGGAACGGCAAAAATGACGCACATTGGGAGAGGCCTATGTCCTGCAGTGGACTGCAGTAAGCTAATTGATTGATTGAACAATTAGACACTTTGACAAATATAAACAAACGGAGGTGGGTTACGATGGCATTTCCGTCTATACGTGGCTATAGTAGGGTAGGGTAGCCAAAGGTCACTGGAGAGCTTTTGTGCTCTTCTTCTTATCGTGTCGTTAGCAAACCTAGATGGTATCGGCCCAAAATTTTGCTACTAAAAAGTTTTTGTGCTGTCAGTGGGAATACCAAAGGCTTATCCTGCTCTGTCTTTTGCACTGACGGCACAAAATCTCTTTGTTCTTACATGGTTTACAGCACGAGCGTGACTTCCCTGATGTTTCATACGTCCGTAGACCAAGGTAACTACTTTCTATAAGGTGGGCAGTGTGGTTGTCTGTCACCTAAGTGGTATTAAAAAAAGTATGACAATGATCGGGATTCGCAACCTCGTCCCCTGAGTATTTTAAACTCGAAGGTATTGTAAAGAAAGGACTTGTCGAGAGCACTAGGAATCGACAACCTTGTGTGACAATAATGACGAAAGTTGAAGAAACGTTTGTATGCCAGGTTCATAGCAGTTGGAAACATGTGATCTCTGCCTAACCCACTGGGAAAGAGCCATGCATGTATGTATGAAAACAGCGTATTAGAAAATAATCATTCTGTCTATTTTTTATCAATTCAGTTAAGAAAAGAGGTAAATAACTGCTGAGGACGATTTGAGATATTCCTTTGATGTAAAAGAAAGAAAGAAACTCCCATCAGGCAAAGACTTGACTTTGGCCGTCCGTCACCCAATGGATAATACTGAGATGTGAACAATCATATTAGCGTCCGAACTTCGATGTGCGACACAGAATTTGAAGTTCTCTTGAAATTCAGCTAACTATTGCTATATGGTACTAAATACTTGTAGTGTTGCCACATAAAGGGCGCAAACCGACCTCCGCCCCCCATGAGCGCGGGCCTGAGCAGGCCACGGCGTAGGACGATGCGCGCGCCCCCCCCCCATACCGGGGGCGAGTCGGGGACCGCGTGGTCCCCCCTCCCGAGGAGGGCCAGACCGAGAGGAATGGCCCTGGGTCAGCCGGGGTGCGAGGGATATGTTAAAAGACAACCTCACCTCCGGCCTAGCACATCGACCCACAGACGGCGTGCGGTTTAGTCGGTTCGAGTCCGACATAACCTGCCCCTTCGGCTCCGGAGGGGTGGGTATCCGTGGGGATTTCCCGCAGGTAAAAAAAAAAAAAAAAAAAAAGTGTTGCCACATAACTGACAACATCCGCTCTGCTTTAAAATATTATTATTAAAATAGGTATCAATGACTTCAATGAGTTAGCAAATACAACAAACAATCAGACGTATTTCTCACTGTGAACATAAAAAAATATTACCACATATTTTACAATAATAAACATTTTATCACTGTACCCCAATATTAGTTCTATATAAATATAGAAGCAATATAGGTAGCCACGATAACTAGATATTAAAAATAAACACAATATCCATTAACAATGAAAAGTATATGATACAAGTCAACACACGTTTGACCGAGTTCCAAATATACACATGACTCACAATATCATTCAAACAGACAAAGAGTTTGTTCTACTTGACGGCACCAGTTGTTCAGACATCAATCTTCAAACGCGGTGTTTTGCGATGCGTTTGACAAGGTCAACACCTGTATTTATTTGACAGCCTCTGTATGACTGAACAATACAGAGCAAAGAATCACTCACAGGGTTTATTTTTTCACAATATAACAAACTACATATCATCTGAGTTCGAAAGGACGGTTTTGGAAACGAAAATAGCGAAGAGTACCTCAGGGTTGTGTGTTGGGTTCGTAATAATTTGTTATTATAGCTTGTGAGTCATTATGTATAAGATTATTGGATGATAACAATATACAGATTTATTTAATTAGCCACTAGAAAGAAAAAGCAATTAAAGTGCCGTAGTGCATAATATATCACACAAGTTGGACAATTTGGACTGTAGCCAATGTTGTTCTTTTTCGTTAATATTGTCGACTGAATGAGTCTTGCTATTATAATAAGGGTGAATGTATGTGGTCAAGATTACCTCTCACATACTACTTAAGTTACTAATTAATTTGTGATAAAAACGATTATTATCTTCTAATTAAATTATGAATAATTGACAAATAAGTTAATTATTCATATAGTGCATCCGACCTTCCGAAGTCCAGTTGTCCACTCTAGGATTTGTTTGCTATCGATCCATCATCGTGTGTATTCTACCGAAAAAAAATAGATGTGGCCAGCCTATTGGTAATAGGCTGGCCACATCTATTGCTATTTCATGTTAGCTTGCTAATACAGAAAGGATATTTTTATGAAAGTAAATAAAGGCTTTTTTATATTTGCCATCGGCATATCAAAAACAAAATACTAAGTAATTGTAATTTATTATTTCATTAATTGACTTTAGGCTTATTTATTTATTGTTCAAGTAAAGATTAGTTGTATAACGAAAACCAAACAAATTAAAGAAAATATTAATGAATTATTAACGTAAATTATGACTGCTTTTATTAAGTCCTATACCATTCAAACTAAGAAGAAACGTTATCATAACAGAGAGTAATAAAACTATGGAAGTGATAGTACTGAAAGATAAAAGTATAACTCCAATATTTAAGCGACAACCTGAACTGCCACATAGTAAATAGGTAGAGAAAGTTGAGATCCCAGGACGTTCTCTAGCCAGAATATGGATTAACATTCTTAGATTTATTTTGTGGTAAATAAATATGTAGGTACAATATCCTACTAATATTATACACGAAAGTTAGTAAATATGGATGGATGAATGTTTGTTACTCTTTCACGTAAAAACTACTGAACGGATTTTAATGAAACTTTACAATAATATAGCTTATACACCAGAATAACACATACCTAGGCTACAATTTATAACGATAACCGACATCCACGAGGGAGCCGCAAAAGCTAGTAAACAACATAAATAAATATTCTACAACATTCTATACTAGTCTAGACGCAGCAGTGACATTTCAATGCAGCGTAAAAATGGCAACTTCTTCGATAGGTATAAGTTGACAAATACAAGCTCCCATGACTAACTTGTGTTATGGATTTTTGAATGCGAATCAACATAAACAAATACATTTTTTGAATGAAATTTTGAAGCATTTACTATGCTAACTTTTCAAATCGATTAAGATAGGAAAAAGTGAATGCCCAGGTGGGACTCGAACCCACGATCTTTCCCTTACAGGGGGGATGCTCTGACCACTGAGCCACCGGGCCACACCTGAAGCTATCCAAATTCTCCTATACTACCGTCTTAGGGCGACGGTGGGAGGCATCTACCGACATTCATACGAAATATCGGAAACAATGAATGATGTTACAATCATTTTTAAACATTGTTTTTTGATGACTCCGCCCAAATAATTGAATTAAATTTTGAAGCATTTACTATGCTAACTTTTCAAATCGATTAAGATAGATATAAGATAGGACAATGTTTAAAAATGATCGCAACATCATTCATTGTTTCCGATATTTCGTATGAATGTCGGTAGATGCCTCCCACCGTCGCCCTAAGACGGTAGTATAGGAGAATACATTTTTGTCAATAACCGATATTATAGCGGGTAGAGCCGTGGGCAAAAGCTAGTAATATATACATAGAAATACACAGACCACTGTACATACATACAGGGTGTAAGGGGTACGCTCCCGAAGCCGAAGGCACTTGGTAGTATTTCGGGTACACTAAATATTGGCATAAAAAATAATACGACTATTTCAATTATTTTTTTTTGCACTATAAACTCTCCATCGTTTTGGCAAAGCTCAATGAAGCGACAATTAAATAAAAAAATATCACGACAAAATAAAACAAATGGCGCCAAGCTCGTGCTTTTAATAGTGATTTTGTGATGGTGTTTTTATGAAATTGTCGTTTCATTTTGTTTTACTAACAAGATGGAGAATGAATAATGTTGAAGAAATTAAAAAAGTTGATTAAAACAGCAAAAGTCTGAACCCGTTAGTGGTTATGCATTGCCCCTGTAAGGCAAAGATCGCGGGTTCAAACCCCGCCTAGGCCGATTCAAACTTTGCCTTTTTTAATAAAAATTAAATATTAAAATAAAAATCATATTTTTTTTATGCCAATATGTAGTGTACCCGGATTACTACTACTAGGAATCTTCGGCTTCTGGAGTGTTTCCCTTACACCCGGTATATTTGTATGTCGCGAGTTCGATATCTGAAAGGATCTTACTAATCGGACGATTAATAGCATGGACTAGACTCCCAGTTGACGCAAGCAAATAACTTTCATAGGCCCAAATTTGACCATTATTTATTTTTAAATTTTTTAGTAAAGTATGAATAAAAATTGGGGAAAAATTCCACTAACAACATAAGTAAATCTGTTGACAAACATACGAAAAAGGTACTGAATTGTTCTAGTTGTAGCTATTTATTTATAGATTTCATACAGATGTTACTCTTCCAAATAACACTTAAATATATTACGACTTTCGGAACGAGTGCGCAGTATTGTACTTACACTGTAAGCGTAAAGCCAGTTGTTGCCTGCGGATTCACCCAGCTGGAATTCAGATCCCATAACCTAGGGGAAGCTATTCCATTGGATAAAACATAGCTTATGCAAACCCAGACTGTAAAATATTTCTGTATCATCCTGTATTTTGAGTGTGATTAAGAAATAAATGTTTAAATATCTTTGCAACGTTTCACGTAGGAGTAACTAGGATAAAATATTGTTAATACTTGACGTCTGACTGATTTATGAGCTGCTGGCGGCATAAGGCACAAGACAGACTACGGATATAAGATTTGGACAGCACCCGGATGCAGGCACAGACAGGAAAGTCGCGTGTCTGCACTCTGTTCTTCTATATGATTTGTAAAGAGTCTTACTATAGAATTTTCTATGAATGACCTTTGAATGAACAATGCGTTCGCGATGTTAATTGTTAGAATTAGAAATGAATGTCAGAGACCTTGGTTTAATTACCAAGATAATGATAACGATCTCTTGATCGTAAGGCCACCTCCGTACCAAGGTACTATGCTACCGGCGCTATGAAATGAAACACCTGCAGTGTTAATATTCTATTATTGTACGTCAATATGACTGCACTTTGTCAGATAGAAAGCTATAAGTGAAGTATGAAGTGTGAAGGCTGAAAAACACTTTTGGATATACAATTTACTGATCATTTTCATTCATCAGAAAACTCACAATGGTAGAAGTGACAAAATGCCAAAGGACATAGGAGATAATGGCTTTATACAATTGCAAACCCGTCATACACTCTCATTTTTATTCATGAATATTACTAATCTCGTGATTAATAATGCACTGTGCCTCAGAGAGCATGTTTAACCGCTGCCATACAAACAACTGTGACATTCGTTATATCTAGTTGGAGCCCTACAATGTCCAAAAATGTGGTTTAACTAAAGAACTTTTATATCGCCAGCGTCCTGTAGATGTCGGCTAGCAGTCGTTTTACAGTGAACAGCCTCCGTGGCGTACCGGTAGTGAACACAGCCGCTACGCAGGAGGCGCGGATTCGATCAACTGGGATTAACGCTAGGATAAAAAAGAGAAGTCGTTTTACAGAAAATATCAACGTCGGCCGTTTCGTAAATAGATGGATCTGTCTCTGAATCATTCAAAAGTTGCTCATTATTTGCCATGTATTTATTGTATTCTAAGAGCAAGATGGCACCAGCGAAGCCCACCACTATACTGAGATTAGAGCCTGTAACAGCTACATCTTATTTGGACAACATCTCAAACAATTAGCCTTTCGCAATTTGCATTAGACCTCATCGAATTAAAATTGATAGTGGCATTTGGCATCCTTTTAAGATTGAGTAACGTTTGGAAAAAATATGTAGTGCATTTTTAGGCGTCAATACCACTGCAAACTGTCGATACATCTACTACACAAGTAGTTCACTGTACGCAGTATTTCATCATGTTTACTTTAGGCGAATTTGATTACGCTCTCGATGTGTCTGTTATTGTTTAGCACGCTGCGAACATACAATCCGAACATTGATATTGTCTTGCAATAGAAGCACTCTGTATAGAAAGAAAGCCAGATACCTAATCTGACAGTAAACCTACATATCAGTATCTTCTTGGCATTTATATAATTTAGAAAACGGGAATTAACGCGATAATGGTATAGGTACTTACATACCTTTGATTGCCTGACGTTTCGACCAGGTTACACCGGCCGTGGTCACAGGCCTGTGACCACGGCCGGTGTAACCTAACCCGTCTAGCGTTAACTCCCGTTTTCTAAATTATATATCATGGAACGCGAGAGTTTAAAAGTTCTTGGCATTTAATTATAGTCTGTCTTTCTCCCTCTTTCTCTAATAGTCTCGAGGCTCTTAGAATTACAAGCGTGGTGGTCCCTTTCACCGGGACTATATCCAAGCTTCTTACTATCAAGTTGGGTGTGGTCAATTGACAGGCTTCTATTGAAAAAACGATAAGACCATATATTGCAATCCACATTGCTTCATTCAAAATTATATTGTCTATTATGTTTCTTACTGGTTTCTCATTCTATAACAACTGGCGAAATAAGGATGTTATACACAGCTGTTTACATCTCTGGGAGTGATTAGCAGTGTGTTTATATATTTTTAATCTACATCAACTACCGCAAACAATAAAAAAGCATCTGAAAATTCTCCTCCTGGCCTTGGGCAGCCCTCAATTGTTTTATTTTTGTACCCAAACATCTTTCCCTTCCGAACTTGATTAGTAATGCCCCAAACTTTACGCGGTGAGAAACGATATCATTCTCATCTCACCGCTTTCTTGTAAAATCATTGATTTAGTTCGTGGCACATGTGCGGTATATCGGCGCCCGCGCATTTCGGTCATTTCGTTTACAGTAGTTCAGTTACCTTCATTCATTGTTGTTGTGGCAATTACATACAGCAGATCGATCGATGTTCTCGGTAATTCATTGGTGAGTTTTGTTTTCGATATATTTTTGTTAATTTTTATGCTGTTAAGGTAATTCAAACTAACAGTGGGTAGAGCCGTATCTATAAATCTACTAGGTAATTATAATTGCCACTTGTACGTTTTAGACACCTTTCAATGAGTTCTGGCTATTGTTTTGAGTATATTTTCTTATTTTACCTTATTAATATAATACCTTGTTTCATTTTAATTAGTTTAGGAGCATATACATATTTCATAATATCAGTGATGTCACAAGCACGTCGCCGACCATACTAAAACAATATATAACATCTATTTCGAGTTCTGTACATACTAACTAATATTTGTTCCCTGCAAATGAATTGCAAAATGTATTATTCTTGGCGAAAGACTCAAGAACCGCTATAATTTGGGTATTTGTTAGTACCTAGGTATGTTTGCAATTTGTCAGGAAAATGTACAATCTTGTAGATTGCACAGGAAATATCGACACTATCGGTACATGGAGCGCGAACACATTTAATAGAAAGCTGTTTTAGGTCTCTTTGGTAGTAATACTAGAAGCGAAGGGTTCGACAGTCGAATTATGGGTTACCCAATCTTGGATTCAGAACGCTCGCGTCACTGGTTGATCTGTCCTTATGTTGTTGTTTATCCGTATAGTGCAAATACGATACGAATTTTGTTCACGAAGTTTACTGGCACCTGTAAGTAATGAAAATCTCTTCCCGGCAGAGATTCGTGCGTCTCGTGGGGCAGGCGGGGCCGCTGCGCGGGCGGGCGCACGAGCGGCGTGTCCGCGGCCGCGGGGAGCGGCGCGGGCGCGGGCGCGGGCGCGTGGCGGAGGCGCGAGCGCGCGCCGCAGCCGCGCAGGCCGATGGAGATTCTCACCAGCATCTATGCGTTGCTGTCTGGCGGGGTGAGTACTGTTGTTAAGTGTGCTTCTCTAAGTATACAGCGTCGAGTACAGTCTTGATAGAGCTTGTCATTAGTTGACCTCCAGTGACGTCACCCATCCCGATCAATGACAATCCAAGCTGACGCAGCACTGTGCTCGTCGCTTAGAAAATTGTACATCTGCGTGTGACACGTCGCGGGCGTCCGTCCCGGGCACCTGTGACAGGCTACCCACCAAACGCCGCATTGCTCTATGAATTAGAATAAAACAGTAAACCACAATCTCTCAGCGACTCGTCTCTGCGAGTGTTACATGGCCCTAACGGAATCGATTCCGAGTAGATAAATAGTCAAGTGTTAGATAACGACAACACAATGCATTTGTAAAACTGCGGGGCCCGATTTCCTTACTGTTACTGATTGGTATGTTGGCTTTCCCGCTTGCAAGTGCCATTCAACATTCCAACCAACCCCCAGAGTTAAGCCTTATTTAGCAGGTGAGAACCGATTAGTTGGTAAGCTGACCAGCCCCTCAAAACAAGTGGCAATTCGTTGTTCGGCGTATGGTAAAGTGGAATGACGAATCCCATACTTTGTAGAATATACTGCTTCCGGGCTGTTTGGCCGTGATCCATATGAAACTTGCGTTCCAGACGTTTCGTCGATCACTGCGGTCGACATTTTCAGTGACAAAGGTCCGGTCAGCGACGAGACCTCGCTTCGTTGGCGACTTCTCTGCGACTGACATTGAGTCTGGAATGCAAGTTTCATATGGACCACGGCCTAACAGCCCGGAAGTAGTATATTTTACATGCAAGTTCCGTGAAAGCCTAAAGACTTAAATCCCATACATTCGTCATTCTATTCTACGAAACGCTGCACAACGAATTGGCACTTGTCTAGAGGGGCTGATTTTTAAAGGTGTTGTAGTGTTCATATTAATCGAACATCCTTAGGTCTAAAGAAACCTATGCTAAGTTAGATTATCCTAAAATGGCATGGTTACACATACATAGGACATACTCGTAACGATAATGCAAACTTACACTAGTTACATACACTACACCTCCAGGGGGTGAAAGAAAAAAAAAACAGAGCGCTTTGATTCTTTTTTTTTCTTATTCTATCTTTTTAAAGTTAACTCAGTAAAAATATATTATTAATTATGAAACAATTTAGTTCTATCCTTGTAGGATATAGATTTGTTTCTCTTTTCACTATTCAGGGCTAAGATAATGCCACAAGACACAAAGGTTATGGGCCCACTCCTCGGTCAAATATATTTATGTAAGTGAAGTCACTATAGATATCACATGTCTATGGTATATAGGAACTAAGAGCACACCATTAAAGTCTCGGTGGCCTAAGCTTTTATACCTATAGGTTTTTCTGTCTGGGTTGGGAGGTCAGTGGCAGTTGCTCCCGGAAAAGCGTACCAACCAAAGCAAGTAGAGCCCGCTCTGCGATGATGATAAATATTATAAGTCACTACTAAGCATCCCGATCACAGAGCATTAGATATCCTTTATACTTGTGATATTTTGATAAAAAATAAAACTAGCAAGATAGTCAAAACACAAGCAGAGTGTCGCAGTTATCACTTAAATAAATTCACAGATTTATTTGTTATTTAAAACTAGATTGAAATTCAAATGGCGCTGTTAAACCAAGCGGTTTCCCAATTTGCAGCGGTATTACCGTGAATATTTAACTTTGACACGTTAACATTTGTATTTTGAACTTTGTAACTATATTTTTAAGAGCCGTTTTATTTATGTAGCAAGGGGTGAACCCGAAGATTGATTCTGTTGCATTCCGACTGCACTGCGGTGCCACTACTGCGGCGTTGTTAGCGGCTAGTGCGGCACTCACAACGCGCCATCTTGTGGGCAATCCTATTGACTGTATACATACGAGGTAAGCTTCTACTTCAGCTAGCTACTATTTCAAATAGTTCACCATAAAAATAACAGGTGGCGTTGTAATAAATTTTAGATGGAAAATAATAGTATTGCTCGCTAAATATTTTCGCTTATGAATTATGACAATAGTACTGTTATTTCAATCATGTGAGCAATATTCTAAAATAGGTGGCTGTAATTTATGAATGATATTCTTTACGATAAACTCATTTCGTTAGAGATTCGTGCCAATTATTGTGTTATTGAGTTAATAGTTTTATTGTCATAATAAACTATAACTCAGGTAGTCATGGCACGTTTAAATTACATTCTTTGATTCATGTATTATTTTGATTAATTATTTTGATAGACTTTAGAAAAGTACTAATTTGAAGACATTCGTTCTTGGCTGGTGTATAATTGGAAGCATTAGTCTTGCCGAAATAATTTGTAAATAGACATTCCAAATTTCAAATTCATTTCCGCCACATCCGACACACAATTATTCTAAGCAGCTTGTCTAGTCTACACAGAAGTATTACTTATCCAGGGATATCCCAGAGGATGTTCTGAACACCTACTGCTGGATCCACTCCACCTTCACGGTGGCCGGCGAAGCGGGGGCGTACCCTGGCGTCAGGGGCGCGGGGCAGGCGCCCCGACGGTACGGGAAGTACTACCAATGGGTCGCGTTCACGCTGTTCTTTCAGGTAAGTACCTATTATACCTTCTAATCTATATGTTAGGTCCTAAAATGTACACGTTTCTTGGTTGTGTTTTGAGGATATCACGGGGTGCTAGGGCATTGGAGGAGCTCAAACTCATCAAAAATAGATTATAACAAACCAATCAGTGCGCATTAAGGCCTCGTTTTTCCCGCGACTTAGGTTCAAGATGTGTATCCTGTACAATATCTTTTGTTAGTGACCTTGAAGTGGCTGTAACCTGGCCACGACTGTTGAAGGACCGGTGGCTGTTGGAGCAGACGAGTCCTAGAGTGGAGATCGCGAGAGTCAAACGAAGGGTAAAACGTCCCCTAGCCAGATGGACCGATGACCTGAAAAAGGTGGCTGGGACGGACTGGATGCGGAAGGCGGAGGATCGTACGAAATGGCGCACATTGGTAGAAGCATATGTCCACCAGTAGACTGCAGTGGGCTTATTAATTGTGATTGATTGAGTGATCATGTAGCCAGGTGAACAGATCACTACAGTTAAGTAGTCCCTTTAACACTACTTCTGCCGGCTACCAAATGGGTCCTATGGCGCATGATAAACTACATCGAGGTAAGATTCTTTTTACCGGTTTTGCGTTTGAATATTTTCAACTTTCGCCATTGCTCCAGTTGGTAAATAGTATTTATCCATGACATAAACTCACGCCTTTATCCCCGAAGGGGTAGGCAGAGGTGCTAGCACCCACATTTCGCCGGTTTATGTTTAGGTCCCAATGTAATAGGTGGCGAGCCTATTGCCATTAACTGGGCACTTATAAATCTGCGATAAATACACACATAACTTCGAAAAGCATCGAAAAGTCATTGGTGTGTGCCATGGAAAACCTGGGATCGAACCCGAGACCTCGTCTCAGCAGTCCATTACCCATACCACTAGGCTACCGCGGTTATTCGTAGTAATATAGTAGTATTTATCCGTGGGGAGGTTTCACGTTTAAATAAGAAAGTCGGACTAACACCACACTGATTTTATGTGTTTTAGAAACTGTAGTTGCCAAATGTATTAAAATCTGGTCTGAAACTCGCTCACTCAATCCAAGTTGTAAATGTTATTTTTTACATTTGCAGTATTACAAGGGGCACAATAATTCAGTACATTATGAACAATAAAATGAATGCATGGTTGATTTTTCTAGCGTACGAAATTATGCTAATTGGCCACACAGAAATAATGCCATCGCCGTTTTATTTTTTGAAATATACGCGGGAAATTATTCCTCTTTGTTAAGCCTTTGTCTATGGATTTTATTACAGCGCTGCAGTAGTTTGAAAAAATGAATTGTTGAGTTGTTTTTTTTTTGTAATTGATGTGGATTTCAGAAATAATGAACGAAATTATTTTATGACGTAACTGCAAATGTAAGATATTTTTTCAGATATTTATATCTATTGTTTTAATATATAAATATCATATGTTAAAACAATAGATAACGTAATAAAATGTATAAAAAATAAATGAAATAGACCCGAATGCACAAAAGTCAAATTTTAAGTAATGTACAATGTGGGATCGATAATTTTTATTTATTTATTCATTACTAGCTTTTGCCCACGGCTCCGCCCGCGTGAATGTCAGTTATTGCGACCAAACAAAGCCTATTTTCTCAAAGCCCATCCTTTCTCAAGGTCTAACCTAGTCCTATACCAAATTCGGTTCTGTGGTAGCGTGAAAGACGGACAAACAGAAACACACGCAGTCTTTCCCATTTATATTAATGGTATGGATTCAGTGTAGTCAGCATTCGAACCCGGGACTTCTGTTGACTTATTTTGATTTTATGCCAATATTAATAATATAAAGCTCCGTGGCGTAGCGGTAGTGAACGCGGCCGCTACGCAGGAAGCGCGGATTCAATCCCCGCTCAGTGTAAATATTTTTATGTATGAATATAGGTATTTGCATTGGTTTAGTCGTGTCTCGGAGAGCACGTTAAGCCGTCGGTCCCGGTTGCCATACAAACATCTATGGCAGTGATTACGGGTAGTTGGAGCCCTCAAAAATCTAACAACTGGTATAACAGCAATGTTTTGTAATTGCGTTTAGGTTGTGAAAGTCAAACCCCTATACGGTGCAGAACATTCCTTCAAGAACCAAGCGGTTCGGTGACTCTTTCCTTTGTCGCACCATTAAGACCTGGAATTCCTTGCCAGCTCACGTGTTTCCCTCTTCCTACAGTTCCGGGTCCTTTAAGCGGGGCGTGAAAAAGCATCTGATGAGGCCGTCAAGCTGAGTGCCACCATTGTTAACATGGCACGTGTATATAATGGTGGCCCTCTTTCTTGAGACTTTACCTTCAGCTTACCATCAGGCGAGGTAAAGTCAAATTGACGTGTCCTACCTATAAAAAAAATAAAAAAAATGGCAGTCGCTTCACGGAAAATATCGAAGTCCAACCAAACCCATAGACTGGTGGCGCGGGCCCCAGACTCCAAGTTGTAAGCTTCGGATACGACTGGGATAAACGCTAGGATGAAGAAGAAGATTCTAAATGCGCTAACCTCAGGAACTAAAGCTTCAAATTGATAAAACATCTGTGCGTTCAATAGTCTTTTGATCGAGGAAAGTTATATACATCACACTATACTACACAAAAAAGCGGAGCAGTAATCATAAGCAGGGATTGAAAACGGTTCCAAAATACCGGTAAAACACCGGTATTTTGGGGTTCCGGTACCTACACCGGAACAGGAACCAGAACCTAAATTGGAACCTTTAAGAACCTTTATTTTACCGGTTCTTAGGCAAAGCGAGACTAAACTTGTTTTTTGAGGTGCGGTCGGGTGACCGGCGCGATGCAGCGCGCGGCGGAGCGTGAGCAGAGGGGAGTTTGTGGGAATAAATCACATTTGTATTGGTGTTTGATGGATCTTCTGTTACAACCGCGCGCGCCACTCGCTCGTGTTCGCATTGATAAAATTATTATTTTAAAATCACTTATTACATACCTATTTGATTGGCTTATTTTGTGTGTTAATTAGTTGTAATATGTTAGTGTTATAGCAGGCGTGGTTCACTCCGCGCAGTACATCCGTTATATACCTACAGCGAAGTATCCGGCCACCGAATTTAAAATTAGTCGAGAGTCACGCCGCGCGCTCGTGTGAACGCTGCTGGGATTTTATAAAAACATTTTTTTTTCTCTCTTGATCGTGCTTACTGCCTACTTAAAGTAGGTAGGTACCTACCTAAGAATGGACACGAAAAGAAAATAATGACAGACGATATTGTGTGGCGTTCGGCTGTTTGAATTCGAATATAAATATACTTACCAATCTTTTTCTCGCTTCCCATAGATGCTGAAAAGTAGGTTTGCCAAATTAAAAACTACTTATTTTAAAGGTAGACCACGAAGTACCTAGGTAGATGCCTAGCCAGCTAGATTTTTGAATTGGGAGGGTTATTGGATCGGACCCATCGGGGTCAACGTACTCCGTCGTCACCCGCCTTGCCGTATTTTTCTAGTTTCGAGTGTCCTTGACGTGCATCGCACGCTGACTGTAGGTAGGTACCACTGACGATACCTACCCTACGTAATTTCTGCAGTTCCAAGTTCCTTCTTTTTTGTCAACGACTTGTCATTTTTCACATAAGTAGAAAAATAGTAACAGGTACTTAACTGGAATGGTAATCAAATATTCAATCCTTCACAAGAAGGCAACCCTAACAGCGTAAGAAAAGATAAGAGGCACGCGATAGAAAGAGAAGCAAGTTTAGGTGAATAAAATTATAAGTACTTAATGTTGTGCGAGCTGAATTCCACCGTATAGCGTCGTAGCAAGACTGGAATTAATTAAATCTTCTTGCGCAGTGATTCTTCTGTACGTTAGTACTATTTATTATTCTGTGGTTATAGGTAAAAAATATTAGTATATTAATCTATTTTAAGAAGAAGACGTTACTTTAATCATTAATACGAAAACTATAAGTCTTCATTCAGGCTTTCACGGCCGGCGTTGCATGTAGAATATACTGCTTCCGGGCTGTTTGGCCGTGGTCTATGTGAAACTTGCGTTCCAGACGTTTCGTCGATCACTGCGGTCGACATCTTCAGTGGCGCAGGTCCGGGCGACGACGACTTCGGAGACCTTGCCTCGTCGGCGGCTGAGTTGCGACTGATGCGAAGTCTTGAATCACTGGCGTATTTATAGGCACGGTCGGAGGGGGGAATCGACTCACTCGATTCTGATTGGTCGAGAGCTGTGGCACCGACGTACTCGATCCTGATTGGTCGTTTGCACCGTGATACCGAGTGGCTCTCAGTGCTGGGTACCAATCTTTTTGGAGCTGAAATCCCTCGTTTTTTCGGTTGAAGTTGTTGGCATGCTTGAATATTTCGATGGCTTCTCGAAGTATACGTGGGAAAAAATGTGTAGTAGTAGCTAGAACTTTCGTGTTCTGAAATTTAATGGTATGATGCCCATCCTCTTCGGTGTGTTCTGCAACCGCTGACTTGTCGAAGTGGCAGAGGCGGCAATTACGTTCATGTTCCGACAGGCGGGTCTTGATGCTTCTTTGGGTGGTGCCCACGTATACCGAGCCACATGAGCAGGGGATTCTGTAAACTCCAGCTGACGATAGTGGATCACGAGAGTCCTTGACCGAACGGTGAAAATTCCGTAGCTGCGTCGTGGGCTTGAAGATCGGCTTAATATTATAAGCTTCTAGCAGTCTTCCGATACGATCCGTAATGCCAAGAATGTATGGCAAGAAAGCCTTCCCTATCGGAGCAGGTTTTTCCTCATCCTGGTTTGTTGGCGAAGCTTTCTTTGGGTGAAGAGCTCTCCGTATTTCATGTGCAGAGAATCCATTAGCTTGGAAGGCCGAGTCCAAGTGGCGTAACTCGATTTGTAGGTGTTGAGGTTCACAGATGGTCTTAGCTCGGTGGACCAGTGTCTTGATAACTGACATTTTTGTCTGGGATGGTGGTTGGAGTCCTCGTGTAGGTAACGGTCTGTGTGTGTCGGCTTTCGATAGACTCGGTGACCAAGACTGCTATCTTCTTTTTTGGATACTAGGACATCTAGGAATGGTTGCTCCCCGTTCTTCTCAACTTCCATGGTGAATTGAATGTTAGGATGGATGCTGTTTAGGTGATTCAGGAACTTAGTCAGCTCCGAGTCTCTATGAGTCCAAACCACAAAGGTATCGTCCACGTAGCGGAACCAGACCTTAGGCTTCTTGGGAGCTCTTTCCAGAGCATCTTCTTCAAACGATTCCATGTAAAAGTTCGCGACTACCGGACTGATGGGGTTTCCCATGGCTAAACCGTCCACTTGCTCATAGAACGTGCTGTTCCACAGGAAGTAGGAAGTCGTCAACACGAACTCCAACAGATCTGCGATGTCCTTGGAGAAGAGTGGTCGGATACGCGACATTGCTTCCCTGACCGGAACTTTCGTGAACAGAGAGACGACGTCGAAGCTGACTAGACGATCGCCCGGATGTAGTTTTAGATTCTTGAGTTTCTCCACGAAGTGGCGAGAGTCTTTGATGTATGACGAGGATGATCCGACATGTTGTTGAAGCGGTCCGGTGAGATACTTCGAGACTGGATGAGTGGGTGAGCCGATAGTACTCACGATGGGCCAGAGCAGTACTGAAGGCTTATGGATCTTTGGTAACCCATACAACCTAGGTGGAAGAGCTTCAGACTTCTTGATGAAGCTTTGCGTTTCTTCTGGAATAGACGAACCCTTGATCAGGTTGTTTACCTGTCTCAAGGTTCTTGCCGTTGGATCCTTTGGAATCTCCTTGTAGGTAGCTGGGTCGAGAAGATCCTTGATCTTGGTCTCATAATCCTTGGTGTTAAGAACCGCTGTGGTATTACCCTTGTCAGCTTTCAGGATAACAATATCCTTATTAGCTCTTAGGTACTTTAAGGCTTTCCGTTCTTTCTCTGTGATATTGCTCCTCGGTGGCTTGGCCCACTGTAGAACTCTAGAGGACTCTTGGCGGACCCTCTCAGCCAGTTCTTGGGGGAGTTTAGAGTTTGTAGAGTATTGGAGACTATTTTTTATTTTTTTCATTGTATTGTATTGGAGACTAGACTAGAGGATTTTAGGCTTATTGTGTCTCGGACCTTGCTAAACGTTATGAGACTTACATGCGATTCGGACTTCATAAGTTACGGTACTTCATGGTCGGAAAAAATTAAACATGATTATCATATTTGTATTGTTATTTATTATCAGTCAACCATTTAATTAAATACTTAGCATTATGTTTAACATGTGGGTCCCTATTTTTAACCCATCTCTTCAGAATCAGTTAAAGGAAAATCCTTAGAGTGTTTCCCTTCCAAGGAATACTAATATTCTTGAGTAGGGTAAACTCGCATAAATAAGTGACTCATCTAATTCAGTGATATGATGTTTGAATACTTCCACCGCTCTGTAGGAGTCAAATTCAGTATATTAATATCAACCATATTGTAAGGCCATTAAGCTTCTATTGGCTTGTAAAATTTTGATTATATTGTGCGAGTGAGATAGTAACAATCACGTGATATGTCCTTGAGCGCGCATTTTGCACATCGTGTCTGTAGCGTGCAGCTGTGCTCTGATATATAATTCATTTTAAAATATAAAACGCTAGCGTACCATTATGAAACTTCTAGAAATAATTGATGATGGTACAACCTTCTCTGTACTGTAAATAGATAGAGAGATTAACCAAGGCAAGTGTAACATTTTTATAATTATTGTAATAGCAAATATTCTAATACGTGTAATTAAGATTTTAATTTAAAAGAATATTATTATTGATATATTACGTAAAATAAATGCTTTCTAGCACTTTTAATAGATTTTGATAATTTTTGTCACGGAATTAAGTGAGTCGTTTTATTTCAGGTGCCATGGAGGTAAATTCAAAGTCCTAGTAGTATAATGAAACAACATTAATATCTGCTATTGAAAGCGTTTTAAATTCAAACGTAAGTCTGTTTTAGGGCATCAAATACAATATACCATGGAGTACCCTAAAGGCTTATGTTGAACGAGTGAAAGAAGAACGCAAGCGTAACATAAATTCAACGGCTACTACTACCCGATGATCACGTTATTTTATGTGTACAGATTGACTCGAGAAAGACCCAAGCGGTGAAAAATGAAAAAAAATAAGGTTATAAAATTATAATTTTAATCAGATCTCAAAATGTCAGTAGTATTTACGATTAATAGTCATATTTAATTAAATAAGTATAATTTGATTTCTATTTCTATTGTTTTTGTTATAAAGTAATAATGAGTCATTTAATTCTGTTATATCACAATTAGAGGAGTGCTATCACTGAATTAAAGTGACTATCACAGAATTGCCCAAGTCACCGTGCAATGAGTAAGTTTAAGATTTATTAGGTAAATTAATCAAAAGCTAAGATTTCTATTGCTCATATGATAGCGAAAAGTCTGATTAATATTCCTACTGAAAAAAGAAAAATATTTTTAAAGTAAAAACACTTGTTTTATTCATTTTTCTTCTTTATCACAGAATTAGCCAAGTACACCCTACACACAGGCTCTCATACAAGGTTTTATATTTTTCATCTCTTCTTTTATAGTAAGCTAAAAATGTCATTTCTCTAATCATTTTCTTCTCGATGGAAACATTCAGGTCGATGTTTTACTCTCTCCAGGTGCTTTTCAACCTTAGGGTGGAGAACAGAGGGAGACTGTGGTCGTTCCGAATTTACAAAAATATCTGGCGAATGATGGCGCTTATTCTGACCCATGATGGCTGGTTCTGAAATAAATCATAAAAGTAAAAATTGGTAGTTGGTACTTTATTATGTCGTAACCCCACAGGGGGTCGCAACCCGTCATTTAAAAAACACTGATCTAACTAAGGGCTTGGACACATCACCACGGTGCGGCGCCGCCAACGTAAAATGGCATGACGTCGTGTTACGGCACGGTGCTGTGTACAGTGCCTCGCCGGTTTACATCGGTTCAATAACGAATGTAGAAAAAACAGAATCAAAGAATTAGACAAGCAATGCACAAGTCATTTTGAATGGTATTTATTACAAAAATAAAAAAAAGTGTACTTTAGACCATACGAATGAAGTAAAACTTCACGTAAACGCATATTTGTACTTACTTTTATTATCCATCTTGGGGACAATCTATGTAGTTGTAAAGTTCCAACACACTTATGATTATGTTAACAAACAAAGTAGACGCGGAAACATTAATGGCGGCAAAATGGCAAAACAATTTGCTTTGTCGGTCTCGGCCGAGGCACGAACATCAATAAATTTCGGTTATTCAATCCCTGCTCCGAACACATATCCCATATCCCTTAAGGAACCTTTAAAACGGATGACAAGGAACCGGTATAACATCTTCCGATTTAAAGGTTCTAGGAACCGGTATTTAGAACCGGTACATCGGAACCCAAACCGGAACCGATACCGGAACCGGAACCGTACCGAAAAGAGGAACCTTTATAAGAACCTAAATGAAGAACCAGAACCGAAATTGGTACCGGTTTTCAATCCCTGATCATAAGACTTGGCGCAAACGAGCCATCGACCACAGCCAATGGTCGTGCACTACCGCTAAATCTATATAATTTTGCAACAGTGTCACTAACACTGGGATGATCGTTGTGTATAAGATTTGAAATGTTCATAACCATCAATGTAAACCTTTAAAATGCCGTAAGGTGAAACCCACTCACCCCTAAAACTAGCTGAACTGGTTATTCCATAGAAAATGACAGCTTACTTTTTGTGTCGATTTGAAGGTTGACTGTACTGAGAGCTAATTAATTTGCAAATGGACATTGTTCGTTTGTTTTTATTTATGCGAATACCATGAAAAAAAAATCTAAAATGGCCATATTGTTAATTTCGTATACAAGACCCGTCGTTTATATTGAATTATTGATACCAAGACAATTGTTGTCCATAATTAGTATTAGTTCCAAGTACACTCACTACTGCGTGCCGCCACTATCAGCGCCAATATGGCGATTTTCAATCGGACACAGTATATGGATACCGATCGACAGTCCAGCGAGTACTATTACAGGTCAGTAGTGAAACTGCACTTCATCCCACGCACGCTCCGGTTGTGGAATGAGCACCCTGCTTTGGTTTTCCCAAGCGACTACAATATGGGGTTCTTTAAAAAGGCCTTTAGAAGGTTTATTCAAGGTCGGCAGCGCGAGGGTAACGCCCCTGGTGTTGCATACATCCATAGGCCTCGGTAACAATTTTCAATCAGGTGGGCAGTGTGCTTATCTGCCACTTAAGTGGTATAAATAATGTGTGATAGCAAGTTCCATCCAGTGCCATCAATCATCAGTATAAATAGAATCATGGCAAGGCGACGAATATTATGTGAAAATAAAAAATTACGGTAATTTACAACTTGAAGTCTATCCTTATCTCTATACGGGCGAAGCCGGGGCGATTCCGTTAGTTCTAAGATAAAATCAAAGGAATAACATCAAAATGATATTCCATCATATTATTGAGAATAGTGATAATATAATCACTTCGCGATTGGTATATAATATTGATAAACGAGCAATAACGCTAAGTGTTGGCCATTTGCTAATCTGTGGCACGGCATAGACACACTCGATTGATTATATTATAGAGTATCGTCTATGATTATAGTGCGGTCATCATGAATTGGCTACTTGACGGGCCTCGGGATTAGTTATCACGCCATTATGGTACAGTGTGGGCGGTGTGGATTGGCAACTGGAAGTTAATATGTTTTTTAAATTTATTAATTTACTTATTCGCATAATAAATTCTATAAGTCTATTTTAAATTATTTGAATATTTGGCATGAAAAATGCTCGAAAATTTAATTCTAATTTTCATAATAAAATATATTATGTACATTGTATTATCACGGCGCGCAAATATTACATAACTAGCTTTAGCCGCGGCTCCGCCCACGTGAATGTCGGTTATCGCGACTAAACATAGCCTATGCTCTTTCTCAAAGTCTAATCTACTCCTTTACCAAATTGCATCTAAATACGCTGAGTAGTTTAGGCGTAAAAGCGTAACATACAGACAGATAGATTACTTTCGCATTTATAATAATTAAATATAAATATGAAAGTATGGATTTAATTGAATAATAATCAATAATCATTAAAAATTGTATCATCATCATTCGAGGGCCAATGCTGGCTGCATCTATGGGCTATGAACATGCACCTATAGTTCAGTTTACCAGTCCTCTCCTTATGCTCAATTCGAATCAGGCGGAAAATGCTAAAGCAATTTTCAGTAGTAATTAAATATCATTCTTACTTCTTATTAATTTTTTATCCTATACCTCTTAAGTAGCAGTCAAGCACACGGCCCACCTGATGGAAAGTGGTGACCGTGGCCTATGGACGTGTGCAATATACCAGGGGAGTCACACTGACACAGACAGTTCCTGTGCCCGTCAGTGTGGAAGACAAAGCAGGCCTAATAGCCTTTAGTCTTCCACTGATAGCACGAAAACTCTCCAGTAAGCTCTAGTTACCTTACTCACCGCCGGGAACACAACATTTTTATTTCAACAATTCATTATTTTAAAGATAAACAGACTTCTTAAAATTTTAAAATATTAAAAAACAATGCGCTGTAATTTTATAGGATAAGATTTAATGCTACATACTATTTTAAGCCTTATCTAAATTGAATAGGTTTGAACATTTACACAGTACCGGATAATTTCTCAACCAACACTAAATTTACCTTTATAGATTGGTCTATCTTGACTTTATTTGAATCGAATCAACGAGCAAGTGGCACTTCTGGAGTTGCAAGCGTTTAAAGACCACGGTAATAGCTTACCATCAGGTGGGTCATAGGCTTGTTTAGTAGTATAAAAATATATAGACAGTATTACATATAATAGCATTATAAGTATACCATCAACATACAGAATAATAAGTACTTAATATGCTACGCTTGCTTCGCTACGAATGTGCTACGGCGTAGCACCTTTATTGGTCCTCTTAAAATTATTCAATATTGCCGTGTTGGTTGTCGGTACAGTAGACTAGAACCAATTCTTCTATTCCCGTGGGTATCAGAGAAAGTGACTTAGTTATAGGGCAGTTCTCAAACCGACAGTAAACAACAGCCCATGAGAAAATTCCTGCTTAACGGTAATTGGGTCGTCCCTTATTATTTATTATTTACCGAAAATTTTAGTTAGCGAAATGTGGGCGTCAATACACCTCTGCCTACCGCGTCGAAGATTTTACAGACATGAAAATAATGATATTAAAAAAAAAGCAAAAAGCATCTGATGAGGCCGTCAAGCTGAGTGCCACCATTGTTAACATGGCACGTGTGCATAATGGTGGCCCTCTCTCCTGAGACTTTGCCTTCAGCTTACCATCAGGCAAGGTAAAGTCAAATTGACGTGTCCTATATGAAAAAAAAAATATATATGTATATATATATGTGAGTTTATTTAATGAAATTTACTGACATAAAATCTCTTCTCTGGAATAAATCAAGTGACCAATTCTAAAGGTCCGTAGTGTAGTGGTAGAACTTAATGCCGATTAAAGTGAAGGGTTGTGTGCGGCACCGCGCGTGGCTTCACGCTAGGCCGGGAGATACTAGCAATGTTACCTGGCTTCACTTGCATGTGACAGTGAACATTAATTTAAGAGCCATTGCTGGTATACCACCTTGGCAATCTTGTAAACCCTTCTTTAAAGAGTACCGTATACTTACCTTGGCCTGTATGTACATTTTAGAAGCTGCTAAATTTGTAAAACTACACCCACACCTGTTCAAAAAGGCAAAAGATCTTTATCCTAGAAATACTAGACGTACCAAGAATCACAATGTTTCTCAAAAATTGTACAGCAATGTGTGGCCGTGTTTATAACGCAGTGCCAGATGAATTAAAACATTTACCCACGAATAGGTTTTGTAAAAAACTTAAATTATAACTCATAGAAAAATCTTTTTATTCTTTAGACGACTACTTTATAAATTAAATTTATTTTTCGACACCCTTACTCATAAAGTGGTGTTTATCACATGGCTTTTACACTCATAAACTATGCTATTAAACACTTGTGCTTTTTTTTCTTGATCGCACTAGTGTTTTATTTTATATTCCATCAAATTAAGTTGGTACCTCGCTGAAAGATATTATATATGCATTCTATTTGCTCTTAACTTAACTGGGTTATAGTTTTATTTTTAAATCTCGGCAAAAGTTTTGACTTAGATACGTTTCGTTTCAACGTAAGACTAAAAATAACACTATTTAAAAAAAAAGTAGTGTACCACCTTGAATATGATAAATTTTCAACAACTTATTTACTTTAATTAATAATTCAACGTGAAACAAATTTATAAATACATAAAAATTAGATTTTTTACATTTTGCGTTTTGGCTGTTTAGCGTAATTGCTCGTGCCTACGCTCCAATCTGCGCGCGCATAGATAACACGCCGCGCGCTGAAAAAAATATATTAGCGCGGCGTTTTCAACAAATTTTCCGTCTGTGCTGTGAGCATTGTTTATTAGTACGAATAATTGATCAACAAGTTTAAAATGTCAATGTCTAGTGTAGAAAAAGACAGTTACGTTGATTTGACGCCGCCGGAAATAATCTAGGGGTTAAAGTATGAAATTGCCGTTTCATTGTAATAGGTACTTCGAATTGACATAGAACCCTCATGGTTTGAGATTTTTGAGTGAAACTTTTTCCACATGGTACCTATGTAGTTCTTCATTTAAAAATGTGCAACATTCGATTATCGACTTTCAGTTGTTTTTTTTATTCAGCTTAGACAAGAAAGATGGATACTTCGAAAATTCGAGTGATTTTTGAATACAAGTTCCGACGCGGAACTAACGCGGCAGAAACAGCTCGCAATATCAATGTTGCGTTTGGAGAGGGGACTGCTAATGAACGCACCGTGCGATTTTGGTTTAAACGCTTTCGTGATGGAAACTTTGATTTGAAGAACGAACCACGAGGAAGGCCGTCCACACAGGTGAATAACAATGAATTGAAAGACATGGTGGAAGCCGATCCGAGCCAAACTACACAGGAATTAGCTGCATGGTTTAACGTTACCTTACCAACAATATTGACTCATTTGCGTCAAATCAATAAAATAAAAAAATGTGAAAAATGGGTACCTCATAATTTGACTGATCTGCAGAAAGAAATGCGTGTTGAAATTTGTGTTGCCTTGTTGAATCGATACAGAAATGAAGGAATATTGGATCGAATTGTGACATGTGATGAAAAGTGGATTCTTTACGATAACCGTAAGCGAAAAATGCAATGGCTGACCCCACGTGAAACGCCACAACAGTGTCCTAAAGCAAAGCTTACCAATAAAAAGGTAATGGTAACTGTTTGGTGGTCTCAGCATGGTGTTATTCACTATAGCTTTCTACGATCTGGTCAAGCAATAACGGCAGATGTCTACTGTGCCGAACTCCGAACAATGATAGCAAAACTAGCAGTGAAACAGCCCCGACTCATGAATCGATCTTCACCATTATTGCTCCATGATAACGCGAGACCTCATACAGCACGAGAAACCGTTTTAACTCTACAGGAACTGCAATTAGAAACTATCCGTCACCCTCCGTATTCGCCAGACCTTGCTCCAACAGACTACCATTTTTTTCGTGATTTGGACAATTTTCTATGTGATAAAAAGTTTTCTTCTCAGGAGGCAGTACAAAATGCTTTCACACAGTTTGTCGAATCTAGATCACCAGAGTTCTATCGCAAAGGCATAAATGACCTTCCTACTAGATGGCAGCAATGTTTAGATAATAATGATAATTATTTTGATTAAATAAATATTTAAAATTAAAAAAAAAAACGAATTTCAATTTGTCAGTACAAATCGGCAATTTCATACTTTAACCCCTAATATTAAGTGAGGCACGAAATGCCAGTGATAGCCTTTTGCCTCCAAAATCCAGGGATAAGTACATGGCAGTTTATGAGACCTTCATTCAATGGAAAATTGGCAAAAATGCGCAGTCATTTTCCGAAAACGTATTTTTGGCTTACTTCAATGAACTATCAAATAAATATAAGCCTAGCTCTCTGTGGAGTATATACTCCATGTTAAAAAGCACCGTTATAACAAAAAATGGTATAGACATCAAAAAGTATACCAACCTAACGGCATTTTTAAAGAGGAAGTCAGACGGATATAATGTTAAAAAATCCAAAATATTGTCTACAAATGACGTGGAAAAGTTTTTAAAAGAAGCTCCGGATAGTCAGTACCTGGCAACGAAGGTAAGTTCCTAAACTAGTGTTTAAAAAGCTATGTAGTCGGTTATGTAAAATGTACTAATTGCGAAACAAGCATTTCTTTCTTTCATAAATGTAAAATGGAATGAAATATTTTAATATGAATATACTGCAGGGAGACCTAGCTCGATCGATTTCTCGAAATTTAAAGTAGGTATTATTAGTTAAGTAAATAGTTATTTATTGTTATTCTATTATGGCCTGTTATGCACAATAACCTGTTTTATATTTTACAGGTCGCATTAATATTTGGCGTGACTGGTGCGTGTAGACGCCAAGAGCTACACGATATCACTACTGAAGACATAGAACAACATGGCGAGATGATGTTGGTCAAAATTACTCGAACTAAGAACAAGATTCCGCGGTCATTTGCTATTCACGGCCCCTTTTACGAGATAGTTAAAAAATACCAAGCCCTTCGTTCACCAAAGGCTCAAAATGATAGTTTTTTTCTAAATTATCAAAAAGGCAAATGCACAGCACAACCTATCGGCATCAACAAATTTGGAGCCATGCCAAGAGAAATAGCAAGATTTCTAGATTTGCCTGATTCTGACTGTTATACAGGACATAGTTTTAGACGCACTTCTGCAACATTGTTGGCTGATTCGGGCGCTGATATTTTAACCCTAAAACGTCATGGTGGGTGGCGATCCAACACTGTTGCAGAATCTTACGTCGAAGACTCAATTCAAAACAAAACAAAAATAGCCAATAAAATAACACAGGGCATCAATTTAGAGCCGCCGCCTTCGAAGAAGTTTTGTCTTGAACCTCAGCCATCTACTTCCAATGACCCAATGTTTTTGCCCCCTCATTCCGCAACTGAAATATTTCAGATTGACTCTTACAGCTCCTACGACAATATTGCAACATCACAAACATATACCGATGCTGACAATAATGAAGTAATTAACAATACAATAACGCAGACTGTAAAAATGCCTACAAAAACTGTCAACTACTATTTTAATAACTGTTCATTTAGTAATTGTTTTAATAATTAAACATTAATAAATATAAAATTTGTTTTTTTACTCGTAAGTGTGTCGAAAAACTTTGTATGACACACGTGAGGTATGGTCATTACACTCTCGGTTTCCTTGCAGCCCTCGCCTTCGGCTCGGGCTGTGCAATATCACCTCGAGTGTAATGACCAACTTACCACACTTGTATCATAAATAACTATAATGACATTCAAATTTGTAATACCTATTGTGGACATTATTCACTTCTCATTATTAATCTTACATTACATTATTACATACATTATTAAATACATTATTAATTTTATATTATTAATCTTGTATATATGACATTTTGTATTGTAATCTTATTCTTTTAATAATTGTATTTCAATTTTGTTTTGAATGAAAGAATTTAAATAGAGCCTAAGGTAATATTTGCATCCCACTGAATGGTAGATGTGCGGAACGGTATAATATTTATGTAACATCATGTATGACCATATTTCTGCAAATAAATGAATTTGAATTTGAATTAAATTAGAAAATAGAATGCTCAATACAGAACTTGAATCTGTGTGTATGCGAAGTCTAACAATCAAAATGGTCCGTTCTGTCGATACGCTAACGTCACGACTACGATAGTTGTTCGTGCTAGGGGTGCAGTCCTTTATCCATACTAATATAATAAATGGGTAAGTGTATGTGTGTGACTGTTTGTTTGTCCGTCTTTCACGCCTAAACTACTGAACCGATTTTGATGAAATTTGGTATGGAGATAGATTAGACCTTGAGAAAGGACATAGGCTATGTTTGGTTGCGATAACCGACATTCACGCGGGTGGAGCAGCGGGCAAAAGCTAGTAGGACATAAGTCAGTGTACTAATTGTTTTAAAATTTGATTAAATGATATATCTTCTTTATTGAAATAAAGCTATTTTAAAAGATTAAATTGCGATTTATTTGTTGTCTCAATGTTAAACCCAAGATAAAGCGAAGCACAAAAAAGGTTGAAAATATTTTGAACTCATTTTGCATAAGTAATTACACAATTTCTTATGCTATTCTTCTTCTAAAGACTTCTAAATAAAAAATGAAAATGTTTTTAATTACTCTTCAAACTAAGACATGAGCATGACTGCTGAAAAGCAACTGAAATAACATCTGAACAAGATGATTTTACCGTTCTCGGAAAACAAAATTATTTCGGTTTTGGTGTGGAAGACATGAGATTATGTGACGCTGGTTAGAATATCAGACGGTATAAAAAAGAAAAAGAATAAAATATTGGTAATATACTATCAGGTGACGAATGGGGTACCTACATAGGGGACGAATCTACAACTTATATTCTGGGATCGAATTTTAGGATACCAGTGGCTTCATCGCTACATTTAAATGTGCGTATTTTTTCATTCTTTTTAATTAAAACAAGTACTACTTCTTGTTCTAATTAAAAGTAATAAAAAGTGTATGTAATATATGTGTGTAATTGTATTATTATGTCGCCTATGTGCGATAACTGGTTTTGATAGGAGGTAAGACAGGACAGTATTTCCGTCCAATTGAGCAGTCCGACTGGGGAAGTACCTCCACCCAACAGAATACTGCGGCCATAATAACCTCGTGTTGTGTTACCGGCGGTGAGCAGGGTAACCAGAGCTCACTAGAGAGTTTTTGTGCTGTCAGTGGGAATACCAAAGCCTCGGTTTTGTCTTCTACACTGACGGCACAGAAACTCTCTGTGTTTACAGAGTCGGCAGCACCAGTGTGACTTTCCTGGTTTTGCACACGTCCGTAGGCCACGGTAGCCACTCAATCAGGTGGGACGTGTGCTTGTCTTCCGCCTCGTCAATGGTATAAAAAAAGAAAATCTGAGGTTGGTGCTAAAAATAAAGCTGACACATTATGTAGTGTCAATGGTAATTCAGAGATGGCTATTGTACATTCATCGCTGACTGTACCATCATGTGTCAGCAATATTTATAGCACCAGCAACAAATCTGTACCAGTTGTCGCACATGGATAATACAATAATACAAAACGGTAAGTGTGTTAACGTCGAGTGCTAGTCCGACCGTTGTATGTCGCCTGCTTGTTTTAGAGCACGTGGCCCACTGTCTAGAGCGGGCGGTCCAAGGCATGAGAGCAGAGCGGGGAAAAGTTTTGAAATAAAAAAATACGCACGCTTGGCAAGTGAACTTGCGTGACGAGAGCTGTGCTAAGAACGTGATGTTTTTGCTATATTTTAAATTAGGGTAACTATTTTATTATAATGCTTTTTATATACTTATTGTTTGCTTAGACACGAGTCAAATGTAGATTCGTCTACTACTAGCCTTAAGGAAATAACTATTGTAAATTGACGTCTTAAAAATTTCACACCGTCGTTTCTTCTCCACCAGCGCCTTGAAAGCGGTGATAAACTTTGCTTAAGTAGAATTATATATATTATGTTAATAAGAAATAACCATGTTGTGCTAGATTGAAAAAACATCTCAGACTTTGACTTTGGAGCGTTACGAAAAGTGTGATCGGGCGGGGTGAACGGAATTTGAGAGGATGAGTTAGACAAGATAGATAGAGAGAGATATGTTTAGATTATTACTGTAGAAGCAAAGGGAGAGGTGTAAATATACAAATCCTTATCACTTCCTCTTATAGCCAGTTTAATTTTGTAATATCTAAGATACAGTGTAGCTCTATTGAGTTTTGCTGCAGTCGAGTGGTTGTACAATCGATTTTTTTTAAATTATGACGTGACAATTTCCTTCGTATGTAAGAATGTAAATCAATGAATTAGTCCATCGCAGACATAACCCTCTCTCAATGTGCACTATAGCAACCGATCTTACATTACTTTTCTACCTGTATAAGTTAACTGGTTCTCTATTACGCTTGTAAAGAAAAATGTGCTAAATCAGACTTAAAAAAACTCTCCCTTAGATCCATTCTGCATTATAGGTTTATTGGCCCTAAGTTCTACTCTCGCTTTTGATTGCCTGCATTACTTTTGTTTTATATCAGTTCAGACAACTGTTAATTGGCGGTACAAACTTTCTACTACCATTAAAAGTTGTGCTACAAAGTTCGCCGGGTCAGCTAGTCACTTATATACTGCCATTACACTGAACAACCCACCCTCCCGACGATAGGTATTTATTTATTTATGTATTTATTTATTTATATGTATTTATTTTAATTTTTTATTAATTATTTCGAGAATTAAGGCTAAAATTCATCACAAAACACGATCTTATAATTATAAAAGTGTATTTAGTTAAAAACGTGTGTGTAAAAGTGAAATAAATCAGTGAAAATTACGTCCAGCTGATTTGGTTCACCGGCTAAATGTCAATGACACCGCTTAATTGAAAATAATTTGTTTTGTCTTCTCTATAACTACAGTTTAAAGTGATTTTAACACAGGTAATCGTATCAATAACTACAGATTATTATCATATTAGTTTATATTTGCAGCGTATTCAACCCATTTCGTTTTGAGGTCTCATATTTAATTGTGTAGGGTAGGTACCTACTGATCAAACTGCATTTTGGTATTTATTCCTTTATAAATTTATAAAAAATAGTAATGCCAATCACACGTAGCATGTCTTCTGCACGCCGGGATGAGGCTAAACTAGATAATACCTTGAGAAAACTGGATCTAACTTTGAAGGAGTTGGATGCATCCAAAATGCTGGTTGAACAGTTGCACAAAGAAAGAGATGACAATGAGAAGGAACTACTGGATAGTTTAAATAAACACGATTTAATCAAAAAGCAGATGGCTGAGCTGCACACAGAACATAGGTTAGTGTTAGACGAGCGGGACAGCTTGTATAATATTGTGGCTGGGTTTAGGGAGTGCAGCGATGAGTACGAGCAGGGCCTCAAGCGCATGTCGGTCTTAGAGCAGGAACTGCAAGAAGCTCACCACCACATTAACAACCTTGAGGCTGAGAAACGTGACACCATAGTATCCCATACCCATAACTTGTTTGAGGAATTAGTCGGTAGTGTGCCCAGCCTTGTTTCTACTGAACCTAACTTAGAACCCACTATTACTATAGACTTAACAAAGGATGATACTTTAATAGCTCATAATCTTTATCCTACGATGGGCAGAGTTGAGTGCAGTAGAAATAAACTTAAGAAATATGTAAAAATTAATAGATACATAAGAAAAACTCAAAATTTGATTAAAAGACAAAAATGTATGTATAAAAAAGTAAAATATATTAATGAGAGAAGGCAATTAGGTGATGAACTTGATATGTATTCTTTAATAATTGAAAATAATATATCTGAATACAATAGTAACATATTAATGTTAGAAACGGATATTATTAATTTAAAGAAATCGCTAGACACAATGACCAACAAATATTGTAATGTTAAAAGTGAGTATCAGGAATACATTCTGGCCATGAAGGACCTGATGAGTCCAAATTCTACATTGGCATCAAAAGATAATTTACTCAGTCCTCAGCCAGTTTGTACGTCCTTGCTACCTTCACTCAAAAGTCCTTCACATGAGCCAAATAGGAAACCCAGTAGCTCCTTCACCGAACAAAATAATGTACAATCCCAAATAGTGATGTTTTGTGATGAATTGGGGGAATCAATGGGCCAGTTATTAAGTTCATATTTAGAACACAAAGTTATTAACTATTGTATGCCGGGCTTGAGTTACTGTACTATTATAGAAAAAATAAAGAATTATAGTTTAAACACCAGCAGTACACTTTTAATTTTAGTGGGAGACAGGGGAAATGCGGACAGAAATGCTCTTATGAATTGTTTTGAATCATTGAGCTTATTAAATGTTAAAAATATAATTTTATTTACACTTCCATATAGCCGTAGTTTGTCGCAAGCAGAAAACAATATTAGATATAAGCTCAATCAAACATTACACACATTGACATTTCATAATTCCAATAAATTTCATTTAATTAACATAAACTTGTATTTAGAAAATAAATTATTATTGACAAAAGATAAATTCTATTTGAATAGATATTTTAAGAGACAGATAGCATCTTCGCTATCATATTATATTAAATACTCAGCCAAGAATTTGGCTAACCAACCTGCTTTTATTGAGCAGAAAAATGACAATGTTTGTCTTGCGACCTTGGAATCTGTTCCAAATAAGAGTGACAGTCATTTAAATTTAATTTTAGGACAATAGGGGAAATCTCTAGCAATTTAATTTTAGGGACAAAGGAAAAGTCTATGTTCATGAATATTATTCATCAAAATATTGAGGGTTTTTCTGGCAAAGAGTTAGAACTAGAATTATTTTTAAATGTAATGCATATTCATGTACTTAGTTTAACTGAACACTGGTTGACAAAAACAACATGAACTATTAGTTAATATTGACAATTATAAAATCATTAGTTCGTTTACTAGAGATACCGCTATAAGAGGTGGGTCACTCATTTTAATTAATGACAAATTAAAATCTAAAGAACGAAAAGATATTGTAGCACTCTCAAGTGAGCGAAATATTGAAATATCATGTGCAGAGCTTGATCAATATATTATTATTAGCGTCTATCGACCTCCTTCCGGAGATTACCACCTATTTGAATCTATTATGGAAGAAATCTTAAAAAGGGCATTTCAATGTAAGAAGAGGGTAGTTGTATGTGGCGATTTTAATGTTGATATCTTAGAAAACTCCCAGAACGCGTTAAGGTTCCTCAATCTTTTTAAATCTTTTAACTTACAAAATCTTTTTTGTGAACCAACTCGCACCACATCCACAACAGCTACCTGCTTGGATAATATTTTTACTGACAGCGATGTAAACGACAAATCTATAATAAACTTCATAAAATCCGATCATGCAGGTCAGTTAGCTAGATTTGAGCACCAACATGTTCCATTGCCAAAAAATATAGTATGTAGACCAATCACAACATATCGTTTAGAAAAATTTAAAGAAAATATTAATAATAAAGTATCACTTTTGGAACCAAGTATTGCTGAAAACCCGGATGATCTTTACGAAGATTTGTTCGGAGTAATCAAATACGAATTTAATAACATTTTCACAACTAAAACAATTAACACTAATCAACTCAAAATTAAATTTAGTGATTGGGCTACACCTGGAATTTGGTTACCTATCTTAATCCCGAATTTTAACATTCCGAATATCATAATCCAGAAAACGTTTGGCCAATTTTTCATAATCCCGGTTTTTCAAATTCCGAAGTTTTATTTTCCATATAATCGCAACTCCGAATTTCATTTGCCCATTTATTCATTTGTACGACGTTTTATAATCCAGACGAACGAGTTCCAGACACACGAAATCTAAATGCACAAAATCCAGATGACCGTAATCCATATGCACGAAAGCCCAATTTTTAAAACACAAATTTTTGAAATGCAATTTATTGATATCCAGTTAATTGATATCCAGACAAACAATATCCAGATTTCTAAACCTAAAACTAAACCTCATATGGCGTCTACTAACTACAATTGGAGACCTACTGAACAAAACACACGTTGCTTTAAAAAATATATGTATGCATGTAAGCAAACAAGCATGCATGCAGGCAAGCTGGCAATCAAACCGGCAAGCATGCAGGCATGCAGGCATGCATGCATGCAGGCAAGCAGGCAAGCATGCAGGCAAGCAGGCAAGCATTAGTGTTGCTCTTCTCCGGCGCTGCAGGAAGTGCAGTCCTTCCGCCCTTGCGTAACAAAGTTCGGGCACCCATGCTCGCTTCCGCAGCTTCGGCTTGCTGGTCGCCTTTGGCGACCAGCCTCAGCGGGATTCCATCTTTTGTCATAATAGTTTTTGTCCTAATTTAAATTGCCATAACAAATTAGGCATAATTTTCTTTGTCATAATAATAGTCTGCCATAATTGGTTTTTAGCATACTGTGTTATTAAGCATAAATATTGTATATCCTAATGTTTTTATTCATAACATTGATACGCATAAAGTTGTAAAGCATATTGTTTATTTGTCTAATACTTATTTGGTATAATGATAAACGCCTGCTAACATGGTGCTAGCAAGCTGGCAAGGATCTGGATGCAATCTGGACTTTAGGGCACCCCGACTCGGATAGGTTAGGTTAGAAGGCTAATGCGGGAGCGGAGCGTAGCGAAGCTCCCGCATTAGGCCTTCGTGGTTATTTTTTTATAAACCACCTAGAAGTAGGAGCCCCGTGCAGCGGGGCTCCGTCGACCAATTAGATCAAAAGAACATTAGGTTAAATGAACTTTGATGCGCCTACAAGTTTGACAAGAGCAATGTATAAAATAGTGTAATATTGTTAATAAAAATTTTGTAGTGATTTGTTCGGAATAGTTATGGTTATGCGTGGTTATGCTTAAGTAAACTTATGCTTTGGTATATTATGCTTATTAAATATTATGCTTATAGTAAATAGGAGTAAAAAAATTATGCTTAAAAAGTTATGGCAAACGAGTATTATGCGTAAATAATGTTATGACAAGTAACATTATGCAATGTTAAATTATGACATAAAATTTTAGGAATAAAAATAGAGAACCGCCTCAGCCGTTGCAGCTCGCCCGGGCGCCCGAGCTTCGTTACTGCGGGCGAGGACTGCCCGCCCTCCGCGGGTGTGCGTTGTTTTATAGACAATTGTTTAATATAATTTCGTATAGGTAACAGAAAATGTTTCGCATAATTTCGTTTCATAGAATAATCAATATAATCATTATATTTAATTAATATAATTTTAAATCATTGAATTTTGTTTCATATAAAGTTAAACATTGGAATAATCATTTCATAGAATATCAAATCAACTATTCTTAATCATTATATTGTTTATATAATAGAAACTTATTACAAAGAATAACATATTATCATATATATGGTTTTTATGAACTAAACAATCGATGCGTCTACAAGGTCGACGGAGCCCCGCTACGCTAACCTAACCTATCCGAGTCGGGGTAATCAGAGTCGGGGTGTTAAAATTGTAAATGTTACAGTTAAAAATGTGATTTGGAACATTATAAAGGTGGTTTAATATTCTTTAAAAATAATTCTACAGCTTGATAAGTTTGTTAAACAAAAAAATTTGATTAAGAATTGTGTTTCTGTGAAATATGTTTCATTGTAGGAAATTGTTTTTGAAACAATAATATTCGAAATAAAAATATAAGAACCAAATATTATATGAAGCATTTTCTGTGAAACGAAATTCTATGAAATTTCTTTCTACGAAATAAGGGGCTCCCCTCCCTCCGCGCCTCCGGTTCTCAAATAACACTCTAGTGTAGGGCAGACAAGTACCACGGCGAGTCGGGTCGGGTGTGGTACGCAGTGTTCACGAGCTCGCTTTCCTGATTCATTGATTATACCTGCATACAAAACTGTTCATGCATGACATGGAAAACAATAATTTAAACAAAATTATATTATATTTATAAGTCTTCAGGCTTTCATAATATTAAGTGGAATTATTTATGTCTTAAGTGAACGTTAGATTTTTTATTATTATATCAACCGTTACACACCCTAAATGAATCGTATAAATTTACTGATTTTTACTATACCTGTATATAGTTTAGCTGGAACACGATTTGTATGGGAACCAAATAAAAAGATTATGAAAATTTGGTAATAGTTTATTTGGAAAATGGTACGATGGGAAACAAAAAAAAATATTCTGAGAATCTGGTATAACTATTTTTGGAATATGACAATATGGAAAACAAAAAAATACTATTTGAAAATCTGGTTTTAGTGCACCTAGAAATTGATTCATCTGGGAAATGAAAAACGGAATTATAGAAAGTTGTCATTCATTACATCTGTCTTTTAAAAGTTCTACCAACCGTTTTCGGGGTTTTAAGATTCGGGTAACAGAAATTCGATATTTTAATAGGTTACCCTGGAATTTATAAGAGTAGACAGAAATTGTATAAATTATATGAGACAAAGGCATGTACAAATGATCCACAAATCATTGAACATACTAAAAAGTACTCTAAAATGTTTAAGAAAGTCTGTTCAATGGCCAAATCTAATTATATCCGTGATAAAATACAAAAATCTGATAATAAAATTAAGGCAACATGGAATGTTATCAACAAAGAAACCTGTAAAGCAAGGTCACGTGATCGATCCTTCGAGTTAGAAATAGATGATGGACACATCAGTGCTGACGCTGACGTGGCCAATGCGTTTGAATCTTTTTTTACAAATGCTCCAATTACCATAACTAGTAAATTAAATTCTTCAAAAAACGTAGCTGCTTCTCTTCTTGAATCTTGTGTTGATAAATGTAGAGTAAACTTTGATTTTCAGTATATTGACCCCGAAACCGTAATAAAAACTTTTAAGCAACTAAATATAAAAAAGACTGAGGATCTGTGGGGCATTTCAACCAATATAATAAAATCAGTAATGCCCACTATTGCCCCTTATCTCGCATTTATATTTAATCAATGTATCGATGATAAACAGTTTCCCACACTCATGAAGTTTAGTAAAATCATTCCATTATTCAAAGCAGGGGACAAAACTGATCCATCTAATTTTCGGCCCATCTCCATACTCCCAGCACTCAGCAAAATTTTTGAAAATATTATATTTAGTCAACTGCTTTCACATTTCGCTTCTAATAAATTACTTCATGAGAAACAGTTCGGTTTCACTAAAGGCAGAAACACGACGGATGCAGGAGTTGAACTCGTTAAACATATATTTGATGCATGGGACAAGAAGCAGGATGCCATCGGTATATTTTGTGATCTATCAAAAGCTTTTGATTGTGTTGATCATGAGACTTTGTTACTAAAATTAGGTTACTACGGTGTTTCTAACAGCTCACTTAGCTTACTTAAATCTTACCTCACTGGCAGAGTACAAAAAGTCAATATTAATGGCACTAACTCATCTGGCGCCCCATTAGTCATGGGAGTTCCCCAGGGCTCGATATTAGGACCCCTTTTATTCTTGATATATATAAATGATCTTCCTCACTTCGCTAAAAATCTTTGTGAAATAGTATTATTTGCTGATGACACATCATTAATTTTTAAAACTGATAGACATAAAGAATTACCTGACGATGTGAATATCAACCTTTCCAAAATATTGCATTGGTTCACAAGTAACAACTTGCTGCTCAATGCGAAGAAAACAAAATGTGTAAAGTTTACTATGCCTAATGTAAGACAGATAGATACGCATATCACAATGAACGATGAGTCTGTTCAAATAGTTGATACCACAGTTTTTCTTGGTATGACTCTAGATAGTAAACTGCAATGGGGTTCTCATATCGCAGCCTTGGCAGGAAGACTTAGCTCAGCTGCCTATGCGGTTAGAAAAATAAGGTCACTTACTGATGAGGAAACGGCACGATTAGTTTATTTTAGCTACTTTCACAGCCTTATGTCGTATGGTCTGATGCTGTGGGGCTCAGCTGCTGATATTGAGGCTATTTTCATATTACAGAAACGAGCGATACGAGTAATCTATAGCCTCAGACCCCGTGACTCGCTGAGAGAACTATTTAAAGAAATTAATATTTTAACAGTTGCTTGCCAATACATTTACGATAATGTTTTATATGTACGCAAGAACCTAGATCTTTTCAAAAAAAACTCTGACGTACACAATTATAATACGAGGAATAAAAATAAACTTGTAGTGCCAAAACTCAGACTTCAAAAGGTTGGTAATTCTTTTGTAGGTAACAATATTAAAATGTTTAATAAAATTCCTCAAGAGTTGGTTGACATGCCACTAAATAAGTTTAAAATCGAAGTAAAAAAGACTTTAATGAAAAAAGGATATTACAAAGTAAACGAATACCTTAATGATAAAAATGCATGGTCATCCTAATCTCTTTGCTTGCTCGCACAATATAAACCTATGAAAAATAAAATAAAAACAAATTGTTTTAAAAAAAGAAACTATAATATTGTTCACTGAGTTTCTTGCTGGTCTCTTCTCAGTAGAACCAACTTACCGAACCAGCGAAAGAATCATTTTCAAATGATTTATTTACTTAATTTAATATTATATTAGTAATTTCCTGACATTATTGTAAAATTTTGACGTTCATATGTGCTCTTTATGTGCCTAAACTGAATAAACGAAATTGATTCTTTGATTCTTTGATTGATACGCCACATATCAAGAATGATACAAACCCCTGGTCTACGCGTTCACCAACAGGTATTGACCAACGCGTTTGCCACTGTGTTTGCCAACGCCGCCAAGCTGACATTATAGAAAACCATAAAAAAATGTGCTCTAGAGAAATCTAAAATATTGCACTACACATTTGTATCCTGCGAATGCTGCATGTAGAAACCACGTTTATAGTACACACAATGCTTTTTTGTGGTCCGCGTGTTTCCGCTCCACGCCTGTCCCTTACACCCCGGTTACAGTTTAACAACGCAGCGTGTCCATCGTTTACGACGCACCTGAGCAACTGGGCCGTTACGGTGTTACGTCGGCCGATGAAACGACACACGGACGACATTTGCATATTTCTATCATCTGTAAACATTTTTATGCTGATTCTAAAGTGCCTACTTAACCGAGGACTGACTTACAGATATATAATAATAATATGCATACACTCATTTTTGTTCGTTGAGCCTTTTCTGAATTCAGTTGGGGTCGGTTTCGCGAGGAGGGCCAGACTTAGATGGATGGCCCTGGGTGCGAGGGATATGTCGCATGACAACCTCATTTTCGGCCTAACACTACGACCAACAGACAGCGTGAGGCTTAGTCTTTTTTTATTTATTTATTTATTTAACCAACTTATACTTACAGCTAGCTAGTCATATAAGTTATAGGTCACATAGGTACATTATTCTTTATCGGGCTTATCGGTTACAACAATATGAATATTCCATTAAAATATAGATGTCAATACAATAACTAAATCTTTCAATAGGTAACAATTCGGATGTCAGAATAAAATAATAATAAAATCAAGTCTAAAACAATAATATGTACGTCAAAAAAAATGTTATATAGTTGTCAAAAAAAATCGGTTCGAGTCCGACATAACCTCCCTCTCCGGCTACGGAGGGGGGGGGGGGCGATTCTTCATCCCAGCGTTTATCCCAGTTACATCCGAAGTTTTCACTTCGGAGTTTGGAGTCCGCTTTGCCAGTCTGACTGCGGATTTGGATGAACTTCGATATTCCCCAAGAAGTGAATGCACTCAGAGTGCACTCTAGTACGAGGTTCTTGCCACTCTGTGGAGGAACGGAGTGTTATGTTCCTCCAACACAAAGGGAGGATCCTCCGACCAGGCAAGGTGATCACGCCTGGCGGGCCGCGGCCCAACGATTGTCGTTTGGGATGTTCTATATGTATTGTACCAGCGCGGGAACTTCACTTTCGCGATGGAGGATTTGTAGTATCGTAGTTGTTCGGATTGATGTCGCTAGATGGCGCTGGGTACACGTGGTATCGCCACACCACATTCACCGGTGACGAGCACTCGATGATTTGTAAAATGTTTCACAAGTTTGCCGCCAGGTGGCGCTAATTCAGTGTTATACAAATCACCGTTTATTTGACACCCGTGAATGTGACAAGCGTCGGTAGCTTAGTGGTTAAGGATTCGGCCTTACGATCGAGAGTTTCCGGGTTCAAGTCCTGGTCATTTCACTACCAACGTGAACCCACTACTAGCACAAGCGATTCAGCTTAGTTAGAGGGGTTAGAGGGAATATTAGTAGTTTAGGTTGTTTCACCACATACTGGTCCACTTGACTGTCGGACTTACTCGAAGTTTAGCTACCCCTCCACAGATGTTTGTAGAACAGATTGTATTCAATTGATACATTAATGTGATTGACATGGAAGGCGGAGGATCGTACTAAATGGCGCACATTGGGAGAGACCTATGTCCAGCAGTGGACTGCAGTGGGCTAATTGATTGATTGATTGATGTGATTGACATATATTGACAACTGGTATAAACATCAGACTCATGTCAATCCCATAATATTATCATTCTATAATTAAAAAAATACTAAGGGACTGGTGTGGTTACCAGGACTGACAGCTTAATCGACCCCAACTGTGTTAGAAAAAGATAAGATAAAGATAAGTTAAAGTAAGATATAGATAATTATTTTACTTATAAAGATAAGTTTATTGTACATCAATTAATGAAATATATACAAATGGCGGCCTTCCTATCTCTTTCACGTACTTTGGATGAACATGTTTTAATTGTCTTAACTCGGAGGATGAAAGTTCTCAATCCAAAAATCAACCTCTACGATCTAATAAATTAGTCCTACCTACCTCCACAGTGCCTCTGAAGCATACATACATATACCCATGCTTGTAAATCCCTGAAGGAATAGGCAGAGTTGAATTAACACCCATATTTCGCCACCCAAGGTGCACAGCAGGGAGGTTCTGGATCATTAACAACTACTTTTCGCTATGATTTTGGCTCACACGTAACACTGTGACACCTACTGGAAAAAATGGAATGGCCCTATTCTATGGCCTGCCTCGGAAGCCTTTTATAAAATTCAAAGCAATGTTAGCACAACAAACATAACTAATAGGCCCTGGACAACATTTTGTTTATCTTTTTGGCGCCAAGCCAATGAAAATGGCCATAAACATGAAATTAGTTCATAACATTATTACACCACCATTGTGGAAACCAAGCATAGCCGGGAACCAACATCTTGACTTGTTACTGCATGCATGAAAGACTCAACATGAAAGACTCAATAAAGACTTCTGGTGCAATATAAAGTGAGTGAATTTATTAACAATGTTACACACTAACAGTTGCCCACGGCTCCACCCGTGTGAATGTTTTCTTTACACCACTGAGATGGCAGACGAGCACACGGTCCACTTAATGGAAAGTGGTTACCGTGGCCTATGGACGTGTGTTACACCAGAGGAGTCACACTCGTGCTGCCGACTCTGTAAACACACAGAGAGTTTATGTGCCGTCAGTGTAAAAGATAAAGCAGGAATAGCCTTTGGTCTTCTCACTGATAGCACAAAAACTCTCCGGTGAGCTCTTGCTACTGTACTCACTGCCGGAACACAATATACAAGGTTATTATGGCCGCGGTATTTTGTAAGGTGCAGGTACGTCCCCAGTCGGACTGCTCAATTGGACAGAAACGGTCACGGGAAAAAATTAATTAAATAAACTAGTAAATCTTTAATCGCACATAAATTCGCTGTAGTTTATTTTTCTGCAGACAAACACCCTCTGTCCTCACTCCCGAAGTTTATGATGGACAGTTTATTTAGGTATATTCAGAAAGGTCATGAGATTGACCCATTACTGGAAATGACAGCTAAAAATTAATGGCTTAGTTCCAAAGGTCATAAATAATAGAAAAAACATAGTCAAACGACTTCCTATCAAAAAAAAACTCATATAAATAGGGACTAGGCAGAGGTGTTTAAGATTAATATATCTTTAGTTATATTTTTTGAATAGCAACCGGTGGACAGTGGGAAATTTATGCCAGGATTGTGTGTTAGGGTGTTCTAATTTTGTTTCGGACAAGCGTACGAAAAGAGGAGTAAATAGCGGAAATGGACGTATGACGAGACGTATGACTTCTAGCACTCCCACAACACAGCTTTACCATACTAATACTGCTACTTAATGTAGCCTTAAATAAAAAGGAGGTACATCCCAGGTCGAACTGGGACTTATAATATCAAAATATAGCTGCCAAAATGAGTATTTAATCCATTTTTAACTATCCCTTCGGGGTATGCGAGTACGAATTTATAAAAATAATAATGTTAAAATGACAGAATTCCATTAAAAACATGTACGAGTATAAAACATAAATTTGTATAATGGAGATTCAATTATTTGAGCCAGTTATGCGGATTCTCAATAAAATTACATATACAACTGCGAGCGAATTTGGCTGGTATTAATGGGCATTGAGCTCATAAACAGCATTGTATGCAATGACGTATTATCATATAGACACGGCATGCAGGAACGTCGCGGCTTTCAAAAATATTGCAAGCAATAAGTCCTAATTATTATTTTTTTTTAATTATAATATTATTTATATTTCTCTATTCCATAACTATCGCGAGTTTGGAGTTCCGGACCTTTGGAAGGCGTGCGTTTCTTCTATCAATAATGATAACCTTATTACGAATTTTTTGTCATTTTGCATAGCGCATTGTCGCGTCTCTGATTAGTGCATAAAATCAGGAAAACTGTCCTCATTTCTAGTTGCTATTTTAGAGAGCGGATGACGCATCTATAGTTGTAATATATCATTGACTAATGCATTTATCTTCATCACCTTTCTAGTGACTATCGGCAGCGGGCAAGCAAACTTTGGAGCTCGGGGTACACTTATTATTATTGATTGATTTGTTACCTTTTACGAGAGCAATCATACATACATACCAACACAGAGGGAAAACAAAGAAAGAAAGAACATACATATCCCTACATATATCTTGCTTATTTACCTTCAGGTTAGGCAGTGACAGCAGCTCACTAATTGCCTCCATTTTGTTTTAATTTATTTATTTCAATATACAGTTTACAATACTTTTATGCACTGTAGTGTAACAAAAATTATAAAGACTTGTTCGTTAACTTCGTTTGTCGCTTATTATGTTCGGACGTAATACTTACATATACATTTTATATACATGTTGTAGTATGCAATCCGCAGAACAAAGTGTCTAATTTCGATAAGATGTAATATTTAACATGCCGCGTGGTTCCCGGCAGAGTAGAATTTGGTCCACTCCTTCTCTTCCCATGTGGTGTCGTACAAGGGCGACTAAGGGATAGGGCTGATTAACTTTAACATCAGACAGATATGTACAGGCCAGACTCAGCCTCAGGATGCATGGCTCGAGTTAACAATAGTGCCCGGAATACAGCAATAGGCTCACCTCCTATTACGTGGGACCGAATACAGATTGGTGAAATGTGGGTGTTAATTAACCTCTGCCGAACCCTCCGGGGATAGAGGCTTGATTGTGTGTACACATAATCAAGCCTCTATCCGTGTGTGTAGTCTATATGTGTATGTGATTTTTTTTGCTCTGCAGTGAGAATATTTTTTTTTTAAATCCGCGGTAAGCTTGACATTTTTTTTTCATCTACAATACATTGTAGTCTTTCAATTTTAGACTAAATACTAGTTGGTAGACGCTAACTGTTGAACCTCATACACAATGTGTCATTCTATACAGAATTAAAAGTGTTTTGTTTGGAGTTAACTATTTAATAATGCATATTTCATTAAATGTATTTTCAGTTATTTCTGCATCTACATCTATATCTACAATATCTACACTACTATTGCAAAGAGGACAGATTTTAAATTTTTGTGTGTATGTTTGTTATGCATAAAGTCAAAAACTACTGTGCCGATTTCAAAAATTCTTTCACCATCAAAAAGCTATATTAACCCTAAGTTACATAGGCTACATTGAATTTGCACGGGAACGTTTTTACCACCCGTGCGAAGCTGGGGCGGATCGCTAGTATTTTATATTTTAGTTATTTAGTCAACTTGTTTATTAAATGCGGGACAATATAATTCAATGCTTCTATGTCTATCATAATTCATAATTCATAATTGTTTATTTGCTTGAATATAGGTACAATGGGCTGTTACATTAATAAATTTCGTGCTCCGTACATTCAGCCTACCATTAGGCGTGCAAAACTTAAAGCAGAAGTCACTCAAAAACTACCAGTTACATGCACAAAGAAAATTTAAATACCATTTTATTAGGCCTATTTATAGTAAAAATTAAATAATAATAATAATATGTCAACTTTGAATGTCAAAATAACAATAGCAAATAATCATAATGTCCAAATAAAATAATGAGTCAATCTAAAATGTCAATAGAATAATATAAAATAGTCATCGTGGCCGAGATAATCATGTGGCCTCATGTGACCAATTAATACAATAATAATGTCTAAGATTGTTACACTACGTCAATAAAAAAAAATAATTAATAATCAAAATAATCATCAAGTGAATAAAATGACTTTTCCATTAGCCATAACTTAAGTTTTCGGCAAAATCTATTAGTTGGTAGACATTTAAATTCATCTGGCACCGAATTATATACACGGCCACACATTATAGTACAGTTTTTCAAGTACATGGTGGTTCTTGGTACCTTCGGTAACACAATTCTGTCTGGATGCCTAGTATTTCTTGGATAAAGATCCTTGGCCCTTTTAAACAGATCAGGGTGCAATTTTACGAATTTGGCTGCTTCCAAAATGTACATGCAGGGCAAGGTAAGTATACGAAATTCTTTGAAAAAAGGTTTGCATGATTGCCAAGGTGGTACACCAGCAATTGCTCGTATACACTTTTTTTGAGCTAGAAAGGCTCTTTGTACGTCTGTGGAGTTGCCCCACAGAATGAGACCATAGTTTAGGACCGATGATACATATCCATGGTATGCTGCTAACACGGTTTTTTTATTAGAGGTCTTGCGTAATGTATACAGTACATAGACATATTTATTAATTTTGTTGCATACCCTGTGAACATGCTGTTTCCAGTTTAGCTGTGCATCTAGTGTTATGCCCAAAAATGATGTTTCTTTGACTTCGTTAATTTCATATTGTTTATAGTTTACTTTTAAGTTTTTATGTAATGCCTGACTCGCACTAAATTGAATTAAATTAGTTTTATTCAAATTAACTTGCAAATTGTTGTCATTAAGCCATTTGATAATATTATTTATTGTGTTGTTTATGTCATTACAAAAAGTATCAATGTCAGCATTTTTATTACAAGTCATAATAAGAGAAATGTCGTCAGCATATAAAATAAAATGATTTGAAACAATTTCCGGAAGGTCATTAATATATAATAAAAAAAGCAAGGGTCCCAGTACACTGCCTTGTGGAACGCCATAGTTATTACCAACAAAATCTGATTTGTATACCGTTAGTTCGTTATTATTGTCAATATTCTGAATTTCCACACATTGCTTTCTGCCTTCAAGGTATGCCCTAATCCAATTCAGTGCAGGCCCCCTTATACCGTTCCTGTTTAGCTTCTCTAGCAATACATCATGTGTCACCCGGTCAAAAGCCTTAGACATGTCAAAAAATATCACGACCACTATATTGTTTCTATCTATATTCTCAATGATTTTAGTCACCAGATCAAAACATGCCGATGTCGTGGATTTACCCTTCTGGAAGCCAAATTGTTCGTTGCATAGAATGTTATGCTTTAGAATGAATTTACTAAGACGTTTGTGCATTGCAACTTCAAAAATTTTTGACAGAATAGGTATCAAGGAGATTGGCCGATAATTTTCCAAATGTTCTCTTTCTCCCTTTTTAAACAGAGGCTTCACAATCGAAATCTTAAGTTCATTGGGAAAACATCCATCCCTAAATGATAGATTAATCAAGTGCGTCAAAATAGGAGTAATCTCCATCGCACAGAATTTCATGACTCTTGTTGATATTCCATCGTAGCCCTCAGCATTGGTATTATTCAGAGTCATGATAATTGAATATATTTCGTCATAAATATAGGGGATCAAGAAAAAACTATCACATACGAATCTCTTACAAGTATTTTGTGAAGAATTGGTATTAATGTGTGTCAAATTTGTAAAATAATTATTAAATGCCTCTGCTATGTCACGTGGTTCACTTAATAACACTTCATTCAAATTAATTCTAGTGATTGTCTCTAGTTCTTTCCTAGATTCTGATTCGTTCTTTATTAATTTCCAGGAAGTTTTGCACACATTTTTTGAATATAAGATCTCATCAAGATTATGGTTTTTGATAGACTGATTAATGCAATTGCGTAGCAGTTTGGAATATTTTTTGTATTTACTTATGGTTGTATTACACTTATCTTTAAAGTACTTGTAACGAAGCGAGCGTTTAGTTCTGCAACTAACTCTTAACCCTTTGGTAATCCATTTCATTTTACGAACCTTGTTTGAAATTTTCATCTTCGCTATTGGGAAACATAGACTATAAAATAAGGAAAAAGTCTCGTGAAACATTTTAAATGCAGAGTCAAAATTGTCCTCCTCGTATATTTCCTTAAACGATAGACTAGAAAGACATTCCTGAAACCTTTGCAAATACTCCTCATTATAAACTCTTTTGTAGATGTAATATTCTGTACGAGGCTTTTCTTTAAATTTTGTCGGAATGTGAAGCAATTGAGCCGTGTTGTGGTCGGATATATCTAGATGCAATAGTTCCCCAGTCGCGTAGGGCATATTGCTTATGCAGTGGTCAATACACGTTAGCTGCCGGGTTGGTTGGTTTATATGAAGTACTAAATTATAGTTTTTTATAATGTCAGTGAAATGTCTACATTCTTTGTTTTTAGATTGTATTGTATCAATATTAAGATCCCCAGTTATAACAATTTTTTTATTAAATCTGTAGGTTATTTTGTGCAGAAGCATTTGAAGCTTAGTAAGGAATAAGTTACAGTCAGAGTCGGGTGTTCGATATAAACAAACAATAAACATGTTCTGTGAAAGTAGTTCCATCCCGCAACACTCAAAATGTTTGTCCACCGAGAATTCAGCGCAAAAATTTAGTTGTCGGTAGCTTAAACCTCGTTTAACAAAAATACATACACCACCTCGCTTTTTATTTTGTCTACAATAAGAAGTGGCTAAGTAATAATTGGATACATTAACTGTTTGTTCATGCCCTTTTTGTATAAAGGTTTCTGTTAAACATAGTATGTCTACTTCCTTATTACTTTGTAGGAGATTACTTAGGTGTATCTCCAGAAATCTTCGTTTACTAAATAGACCAGCAACATTCTGATGTAAAATCCTAAGTATACCAGAATATTTTGATTCCTCACTCACGAAAAAGCCTATCGCCCGAAGTAGGATTCTGTACTACGATAGTTTCTGGTTCCGTTTGAGTCTGTTGGTCATTAGTCGAGGTCACAATTTGTTTAAAGTATTTCATTTTGGGGCCTATATTTTTGATTCGGACACTTTGCTTGCCTATGCCGAATCTGTGAGTCCAGTGACTTTTTTGTACCAAATATTTTTCGTTATAATCGACTTGGTCCAAAACAGAATTGATCGTTTTACATAATGAGTACCAATTAAACGATTTTTCATAGTCAACATCAATATAAGTGCATCGGGCATATTGTCTAGAAATTAATTTTAACATTGAATTTAATTTACCTTCATTTAAATATTTGTTTTTGTGCACCTTTACAATGAATACGTGACATTTGATAGTCTTAAGGAATGCACATAGTTCAGTTTCAATCTGAAAGGGGTTTGAGTCATTTTGACCTATAAATAGTATAACTCTGTCATCTTTTGTTATGTCAAAAAGCTTACAACACATAAGAACATCCGCGGTACTGGCATATGGTTTCAAAAACGAGGTAATTTGGTATTTGGAGTAACGGTTTTGTACTCTAGATTTCTTTAAATGTGCAGAAATTCCAGAAATTTCTTGTCCTCCGAAGATATAAACCTTTTTATCGTAAGTTTTCTCTTGTGGTTGAGTGAGTACAATACTATTTTTATTCTTCATTGAAAGGTTAGATTTTTGAGTAGCCTCATAATCTCTTCGTTCATTTTCATTTTCAACCGTAGATATGTGAATAGGTGTTGGGTCAGCGTCACTCTGAGTTTTGACGGGAGTGTCTGCAAAGGAGTCTGTGAGTCGTCGTTTAGCCTTGGCTTTTCTATTCGACATCTGTAGCTTACGAATAGAAGACAGGGGACTTTTGCAGATTTGTTTCAGTACTCCTAGCTCTTGATGTAAATGGGCGATTTGCTGTTTTAGGTCTGCATTCTCAAGAATTATATTTTCTAGCTCATTTTGAGTGCTCTGCAAAGCTGATTTTAAACTACTTAATTCCTCTTTCATTTCTTCACGGCAAAGTGAGGAGAGATGGGTAGAAACGTCCAGGCTTTTAGCTAATAATTCAGCAGAGTCTGACGAGTTAAGGGAAATACTCATATCAATATTTTCTAATGACTTTGATTTTGTTATTGGTTTTCTGATAGTTACATTACATGATGTCTCCATTTTTTACGCACTCTGTTGTTGTTGCTAAAGTCCAATTCAGATTTATCAATTCCAAGCGTAGTCCAATTCTGATGATATATCAGTTTCATAGATAATACATTATATAGAGGATAGTCAATTTCAAGAGTAACCCACTTCGTTTAGTCGTTTCCAATTGTGGTTTGTGGTACAATGTCAGTTACTTATTTTGTGTCCTATTATTCTAGTCGTAACAAATTTCCCTATTTATGTATTTCATTTTAATGGCAACACTATCGTAGGAAGTCACACACAATTTAGTTCTTTTCCTGTGTGTTGTTTATTTATTAATCAGAGACAGTATGTACAATAATTGCAGAAATTGCACAAAAAGTACACAGTAACTGAGGTTCGAACTGCCGCCTCTCGATCACAAGTCCATCGTGTAGTGCATCTCGCCACATTGACATTAAGAGAATAATTTAAAATTAATGATCATGTAATAGCATTACAGATTTTGAACTAAAGTTCTCAGTTATTGTGACTCATTACATTGGAATTTTTTTCCTACATTCCAAGTATGTAATGTGCATTGAATCACTTAATTCTTCACTAGTTCAGACTATTTTATCACTTTACGTTCACTTTCACGTTTCTTAAAGGTCTTTATATTATATTACTGTTTTAAACCTGATTTTGGGCAGTTCTATTATAATTTAAGGTTTAGGTACACATTATTGTTCTTGAATTTTTACACTGTGTGTATTTATCTTCAGTTAACGTTCACACTTCTCCGAATATATGTTATCAATAGTTTATAAACATTTATTGATTTAATTTGCACTTATAACTATTTTTAAATGTATTATAAATACGGAGCTACTTTCGTTTACGTATTTACTTGACATGTGTCTATTTTATTTTAACTCACCAGTTTCCTCTACTATTATTTAACCCTTCATGCAAGCAAGTCTCAAGTGTTACTGACCTGCCCTTTTTGAATACATCACCAATTTGGATAAGAAAGATCCTCGTCCATTATTGTCTAGCTATAGCAACTGTATAATGCTCTAAGCATACAACATCGAGCGTAGCACTGCGACTGACCTAATATAACTTGTCATTGGTCAATATCCGGTGATGTCACCCAGCCCGACCAATGACAATCTCTCTATTTTTTTACGTGCGGGAAATCCCCACCGATGCCCCCCCCCCCCTTCGGAGCCAAAGGGGGAGGTTATGTCGGACTCGAACCGACTAAACCGCACGCCGTCTGTGGGTCGACTCGGGAGGGGAGACCACGCGGTCCCCGACTCGCTGTGTGTCGCTGTGTGCTCGACACTGGATGCTTAGATCATTACAGAGCAGGTATACCGATTAGCCAGTGAGGTTGACTTAAGCCTTAAAGGTGTAGGGCTCTGAACACTCGTAATGCATACATTTATTTGGAATATATTTTTTTTATACAACTGAGGTGGCAGATAAGTACACGGTCCACCTGATGGATAGTTATTGGACGTGTGCAACACCAGGGGAGTCACACTCGTGCTGCCAAACATGTAAACACAGAGAGTTTCTGTGCCGTCGGTGCAGAAGACAAAGCAGGAATAGCAGTATTTTACCGTCTCTACCATAGTGAATGTTCTGATGAGCTCTTCCAATTGGCCCCGCTCTCTCCTTTCCTACACAAGACAACACGAGCAGAGCTTAGATGTCATCCGTATACGGTGCAGAATATTCCTTCAAGAACCAAGCGGTTTGGGTACTGCTTTCTTTGTCGCACCATTAAGACCTGGAACTCCTTGCCAGCTCACGTGTTACCTTCTTCCAACAGTCCCGGGTCCTTTAAGCAGAGCGTGAAAAAGCATCTGATGAGGCCGTCAAGCTGAGTGCCATCATTGTTAACATGGTACGTGTATGTAATGGTGTTCCTCTTTCCTGAGACTTTGCCTACAGCTTACCATCAGGCGAGGTGAAGTCAAGTTGACGTGTCCTACGTAAAAAAGCCTTTAGTCTTCCTACTAATAGCACAAAAACTCTCCAGTGAGCTCTGGCTACACAAGGTTATTATGGCCGCGGTATTCTGTGGGGCGGAGGTACTTCCTAAGTCAGACTGCTCAATTGGACGGATATACCGTAAAAAATAATATAGAGTAGTTACATCATCCTTTTTCCAGGGTAAACAGAGATAGCCAACAGCGCTTTGTTTTCATCCTTACATGCTTTATGAGCGCCCTACAATCATTAATCGTTTATGCTAACCCATTCGTATTCATATACGAACATCTGACCGGTCATTTTACAAGACTGCACCAACTGATAGGTGTATGTTATGTATCTGGGGGCACGGGAGTGCCCCCGCCAAGACGAGCTAAGCGAAGCGCAAGGGCATGACAATTATCGTCACGCTTCATCATTTACGTTTAATTAAATAAATAAATGTTTTAGAAATAAGGACATTCTGCACAGCACTAAATAGACCCAAAAATGTCATGCTTCACTAGCTTCTGTTATAGGATGTAGAATGCCAATAGACATACCTACTTGAATGTGTTTTTTTTTGTAAATTTATACATAATTATTATACCTATATAGAAACACAGACCAAATGTTCTTGGTCATGCATTGATGGGAATCGAACCCGCGTCCTCTGCGTAGCAGTTGAACGCTTTACAGCAACGTCACAGACCCGGTCGTAAAACACTTTTTATTAAAAAACAAAAAAAGGGTTGCACTCCGGGAGTGCCGGCAGAAGTGAAAACTTTTTCTTTCTTCGTTATATATAGAGAAAAAGATAAAAAGAACATACCATAATATAGCGCCAATCAGAGAACCTTTGACTAATTTTCTGCAAATTTTCTGTCAGAAGAAATTAATAAATTACAAAAAAAGAATCACAAAAAGTAATAAATTACAAAAATAAAATAAAACATTAAAAGTGTCAGAAGCTCAGGTTCGAACCCGGTACTATCTGAAACCATAAGGACATACAGTCTAAGCGCCTACCGCTTAGCTACAAAGCTTCTCATCGTACCTAGCATAGCAAAATAAACACTCTGTAATGAATGAGGAATGTTGTATGACATCATGTCGTCCTACGACATGATGTCATACAACATAAGGATGACATGACTTCGGTTACAAGTCAAAAATCAAGTGATCCTGACGCGCTAGTTTAACAATTTTTACCCATCCAACGCCGCTAAAGAAGTTTTCACTTCAAAAAAACTCAGGTTATTATAATTTCAATGAGGAATGTTAATATAGCAAGCTTACGACATGACATCCGGCGTATTGTCTGAAATACAGATAAAATATAATAATATAATCTGGTTCTAACTATTCCTCATTTAGTTTATAGTTACAGCTTGGCATTCAAATGCACCAATAAATTACATTCTAAATATTATTTATATCAGGAAACTGCCGAAACTATTGAAGCTCAAATAAAAATCATATTTTAGAAATAGAATTCCTAACACATAGTATTCAAATTATAGTTTTATTTGTATTTTGTAATATTTCTCTTTATTTTTCCTATTCATCATAATGTTTATTACTGCACATCTACAGATTCGAATTTAGTCAACCATAATATAATATTATTTAGTAATTTGTAATCCGTATCTTGTCAAATTAGTCCCCGTGTGTCATTCACCCAGTTAGTCAACATTAGTCAAATAATATATCGCCAATTTAAAACACACAAATGATAATAATAACACCGAAAAAATAAACTTTTCAACTAATTTACACGCTTCTCGTAAAACAAATAAATTATTACATTAAAGTGCAACTTGTTATACAAAAAGATATATCGCAAGCCGTCCAATTAACTTGCTCGATGTTTATGTCCCCTAAACTGCGTAAAGTATCAAGATTTATCCATCAGATGTCAACTCTACCTCATACTTTACACAATGCTTATCAAATATTTTTTAACTCAAAGAGACTCTGTCCCTTATTCACGCGTAACAAAGTATCTTGTCAGTTTTTTAAATCACGTTCGTCACAGTCAGCGTCCAAGACGGCTACTGACGGCTACTGACGGCTACTATCGGCCATTCCACGCTTGACAAGTTACGACAATGACGTCTGACGTTGACGTAAATATAACCTAAAAATCATCTCTAAAATACGAAGCCATTTTCTTTTACGATAATAAATTTAAATGTCGAACTCAATATTTATTGCCGTTTTTATAGTTTGTACTGTAAGTAAAGATGTTATTTTAGTAAATAAAATAAAATTCAAAACAGATAGCTCGGCAGGTGAGCGTCAAAACGGTTCTCACGATCATCATAAACTGTAACATATCTCTATTATTGTTGGAGCCCTTCCAATGTGCTACTATTATACCCACTTATAAGCATCTGATCTGTTTAATATTGAATGCAGCTTATTATCATCACTTAACAGGCTTTTGGCAATATTTAGTGAAGCGAGAGCTGCAACGGTTGTTGGAGATTACGGTAATTAGCGGGATAGTGCGCTCGCGCTTCCGCAACACGTTTCATCAGCTGACCTAATAACTTCAAATATTATGATGTTAATGTAGGTAGGCGCTGCACGCGTGCCGGTGCCGCACGCCCAACTTAAGTTTATAAATAGAATGCACATCGCCCTGTATGTATTTAACGTAAGGAGCTTTTTCAGCGAGGCGGGCCAGTCGCCGCGAACGTCTGAGCGCGCCGCCCGCGCTTGCCGCCGGCTTGACACCGGCGAACGCAACTTTGAGAAACGTAACGCGAACTTTTTTGTATCGAATTTTGGAAGTTTTTCGATATAGTAAGTGGGTGCGGCGACACCGGTGCAGTGCGGGCCCACGTGCCGGCCAGTGAGTGCGTGCCGCGCGGAGCGACTCGCTCTAATCACCGCGCCGCGTAACCGTGTTTCAAAAATAAAACGTTGCCGATTCGAAACCGGAGCACCCCGAAGGTTAATGACAAAATAAAAAGCATGCATTAAAACTGTGTGTCTGAAAACTCTGCGAGATCGCCGCTGGATATATTGTGCCGTATCGACATGTGAGTCGCGATATATTTTGATATGACGATACATTGTTCGAACGGTCTCTATAAAACTTTATTTAAGGAGTGTAATGAGTGTATCGTCTAGTAATTCCCATGATTCGCGCGTACAGCGTTTGTTTATGCAAGTAGTTTGTACAAATTAGCGCTGTAATTAGAGCAAGCGTCCTAATTAACTCTCACGATGCATTCACCGGCGTTAGACGTTTTGCAACTGATCGAGGTGTTCGTTAGTATTTGTTTACATTTGAGTTTCGCAATAAAATCTGTGAAAACTAGAAGTTAACACACTTTTATCTACTTCCTTGAACTACATCTGAACTAATAAATAATAAGTAAACTCAACTCTCAATTATTCTACCATTTTAAACTTTTCTGTTAATAATACATAAAATTAACTACTTTTCAAACATGAAAAATAAAAAAGTTTGTTCGGAAAACTTGTAATTTCAATTTGAAAATACCATAGTTAACTCTACACTCTTTTTCTTTTGAAGCAGCCAGTCCTACATTTTCAATCATAAACCTTTTTTTTACCTAACAGTTCAGAAATCAATCCGTCCGATGAGGTTGATTTACGCCGGTTGCGAAACGTGTCGATAACGCCCATAGTTCATAGCATGAGGCATTTGGACAATGTTGACCCAATATCGCGGGAGCAGCCGCCTTACAATGTGGCTCCTACATTAAACAGTTTGTATCATGCCTTTTTATATTAATTACCTACCGTACGCGCCGTGCGTTCCCACTCATTTTGCCCTGCTCCCGAAATTAGATGCAGCAATGTGAGTACGTTATTGTCACCCAAATTCAATTATATGGCACCCATTTGCATGTTAAATACTTGTTCTTGATTGTAACTTTGTCCATAAGTATGTTTATAATAATAATAATATTCCGGGGTATCTAAAAGGTTATGAATACTATTTATTTTTTCAATACGCACGTGGTAACGGTTACAATTATTGTATTCAAGTTCAACTCAGTTGAAGTCTTACATTTTATGTAGTGAAATTCATTGATTTAAAATGATACCTAGATTGGTTCGACCTTTGGTAACCTGTAAGTTAAATAAAAGAACTCATATAGGGAATTCTAATTTAGACATTGTTATATTTATACGATTAAATTATATTTCCAAAGTCATTCAAGCAATGTACTCGTAAAAACAATATCGTTCAGAAAGCATTTAGCTTTTACTGCACTGAATATTTGCCATTTCCCAACGAGTTTCAGTATTAGGCCTTATCTATGCGACCTCTGGTTTCCCGCGCTTTCGGCTGTCACTCATTAGCGATTGATGGCGGGCACAAATCGTTTGATATTCGAAGCGAACGAGCGACACGTAACAATCCTGTTAAACACTGTAAAAGCATGATTTTTTTCTTTTATCCTTTTAATAACATGACTGAATGTAAAAAATGAACTAATTTTGTAGTTATGTTGATAAATTCTTTTATTTTCTATTGTTTTGTTAATAGTATGTCATCTGTCAAATTTTGATTGCTCAGTGTACCGTCACTTTATAGACGCTATAATCCGCACGCTGAATCATGATCCCTATGACAGTTCGTTAGCGCTTAACATTGTACTGACGTCCTATCACATCAAATCCTTTAGAGGTCCATTAAAAAGACGAACAAATCATAATTGTGTACAATTGTAAATTATAAAAATGAATATTAAGAAATTATTACGTAATGTTCGGAAATAATAGAAAAAAACTCAATGCAAATGTACATGGTACGTGCTGCAAAAGTTACATCGTCAAGCTGTTATCGACTAAGAAGGGACACATCGATAAATAAAATATCGATAATTTGTTGGAAATATAAAACAAATGCTTTGAGTTTGTATTTTATTTATATCAATCTGAATCTGATACAGGGTCAATCGGATCTTCAAAATCTGAGTCTGAACTGCAGCTATCCGTGACGTTTATTATTAACGGTTGGTCAATGATATTGTCGTATTGTACATCTCGATCCCAGTCTTGTAAGCAAATTTTCTTCAAAAAGAATTTTAAATTCTTTAAATTATGCAATTTGAATAAAAATTAAAGTATAGTAAAATAAAATATAATAAGGCTGTTACTTTTTTATCTAGTGTTTTATGTCCATCAATGCGCGTAGTCTTTTTTTCAAAATAAATAAATATTGCTTATTATGTTGAATGACCTGGCTGAATGACATGACATTTGCCTGAAAAAACAGTATTTTATCGAAATTGTTTCGCATAACTAATACAACTGTCAGTTGAAACGTCATAGTGATCATCATTCGGCGTGCGGAGTATAATCAACTTTTTAATTATTTGAATGTTATGTTTGAGTTTGCCGAAAGTAGGTAATTAGTTGATGATATTATTATGCTAATCAGATAGAAAATAGCTCTATCCTCTGTATAGGGCCCAAGCGACCCTCACCTGCAAGTCGGTTCGCCTACTGATCAAGGACGACAATTTCCTCTAGCAGTTCGATTACAGTCGTAAATCTTACAGAAAGAGTAGAAGGCAAACACCAAGCTCCGGTTTCTTTTTCTCCGTTCTCTTTATTATATATCAACCTCCGGTATCCAAACTTTCAATGTACCTGGACTTCACCCTTCTTTTTCTTCTTTTCGTGTGGTTAGTGGCCAACCTGTGACGGAGTTGTTCAGGTCGCCCATATAGGCCTCCGTATTGACCTAACGACTGTTGAAAGCCGAGACAGACTTTTAAAAAATGTAAAAAAAAATGCTCAAATGTAAAACTACTAAACGGTCACCTATCTCAATGGTAACCTTCGCATAGATAACTTAACCCACTGATCGTTTGCGGAACAGTGTGCGCACCTGGTCACGAGCGTTCACCGTAGCTTCTAACCATTCAGCGAGAGGTAGTCAATTGACGGGTTGAATTAAAAAAAAAACCGGGTTGATAACCGCTAAAGTCTCAGAAATACTACACTTTAACTTTATTGTACAAGCTGATGTCCGAGGCTCTTATCGCATGAAATTCTTTTCCGTCCTCACAACCTATAAAGGGCTTTTCAAGGGATAAAAGCCTGTTGTAAGTATATTCCTATAATCTATCCTTGCACCATTTTAGCTAGATGCCTTTAGCCGTATGTTCATGATTGAGCAACAAACATCTCAACATTTTTACTTCACAGACTTTCACAATCGTAGTATTATTAGGATTATATGAGTATATCTAACAGAATAAGGAGTTTCACAATGGTTATTTTCTATGAGGATCGAGGTTCACCTAAATTACATAGGTACGTGTGACAGCAGCCATCTTGTTTTAATAACTCTTGCGCACGTGCGATGTTTACCATAAGCTTAGATATTAGTATTTCTCGGAAAATTATTCACAGTTTCATTAGTGTCATTTTTGAGTTTAACTGGTGCATTGGGTTATTAATCAGTTTGGGTAGAAACGGTCTAGTTGTGAGACGAACTTTAATAGTTAAATGATTAATCATTAATGCTGATACCCGGGTCTGTCATCAAAAAAGATTTTCTGAAATTCTCATTTTGTACCAAGATTTTTCGAAATTTTTCTTGGTTCTTGCCTTAATAATCGAAAATACAGCAACACTAACTAATTCAAAGTAGTAAAGCCGTTTAGTCTCAAGTTTTGAACCTAGCAACAAAAAGATTTTTTTCCGTTTAGACTTAAAACGATACTTACAAAACGTAGACAAATTTTTAGAAAATGTTTATACTGGAGATTGATGGCACTTGGTGGAATCTGCTACACATATTGAATAATTATAACACTTGTACTTTTCCACACTTTATTTTATTTTTATTTTTAACCTGACCGGTTTCACCTTACGGCATTATCAAAGGTTTACCTTTGAGACCTACATTTTAGAAAATGGATTACTGTTTAGCAACTTCACCGTATCTTTCTAACATACCTCTGCATACTTCGGGGATATACCAGAGTGAATATATATGTACGTATACATCTCTCTCCCTCTCTATAATTAAACACTTTGGTAAAGTTAAAATGGTGCTTTCACAAACACACCGGCTATTATTCTAAAACACACTCGTGAAAATTAATACCCATGATGCAAAGGGGACTATAAAAATAAATGGCCGATGTTTTACCGTGGCCAAAATGGTCAAGAGAAGGTAAACACGAAACAAACCCCTTTACCAACCTGACTGGCCAGCGCGGTGACGTGACAGTAGGCTACTTTTGTAACTGATTTTTGATAACCAGCTACAAGCCACTACTAAGCCGGTATGAAGGCTCGCAAATAATTGAGTTACCAAAACGTACGATTTAGGAATAGAATTTCAAAATAGCTGGAGTAACTTTGGTAGATGAAGTGAGGAACAGTGTGATAAGGGAACCTTGTGGTGTGGTAGAAGATGTAGTGACAAAGATAGAGAAAGGGATGCTTAGATAGTTCGGACACGTAGAAAGGATGAGTGAAAGTAGATTGACGAAACAGATTTATGAGGCGAGAGTGAATGGACGAGTCGGTAAGGGGCGACCTAGGCGAACGTTCTTCGATCAAATCGAAGACGTCTTAAGTAAAGGCCAGGTCAAAAGTACCCAGAACCGACGCGCTTGTATGAAAACGCTTATGAAAATAGGAGAAGCGAAAAAGGTGTGTCAGGACCGTAGCAAGTGGAAAGAAGTGGTCTCTGCCTACCCCGATGAGAAAAAGGCGTGACCTTATGTATGTATGTCCAGTGGGTGGCAAAATTTCATATGTCAGAACGTCCAAATCACAGAATGTCCATGTTGCAAAATCTGTAATGCCCATAAAACCTACTAATGAACGACATATGCTCTGGTACATTCTTGCCTCTCGGATTGTGGAGGATGGACAGTATTTATAGAGGACTAGGAGACCTAACCCTGGGCTTCCTAGTGCAACCTGGAGTGGTGTCACATCCGCTATTACCAGTAGTACTACCGTATAATCTTACCAGTATGTAGTATTGAGAATATTCATTCCATAGGATCTGAAATCGGATTTTCTTAAAAAAATTACGTTCTATAAAGAAACACTAGCAACCGAAATGTCTTACTATTTCCTTAAGTATCGCATCTGGACAGGAGCATGAGCGATTCGCAGACAACTAGACTAAATAATTCGCAATTTGTTTAGTCAATAAAGCCGTTATAGAAATATTTAACAGGAATCTGTTTAGGACTAGTCAAATATTTAGACGTAACGCGGTGCCGTTGGCTTTAACTGACCAATGTTACTTCTAGTTTCCCGTATCATACGCAACCTATCTATGAGAAATCTATCCGTTTGTTTGTTTGCTTTTCATGCCTAGACTGCTAGCGCACTTAAATGTAACCTAGAATAAGAACAGTACACTAACCTATGATCCACAAATAAATTAATTTAGTGTAACTAGACAGATAATCTGAAGAAGAATGCAAAATGCTTTGATTTTGACGCAAGGTGTCACACGCGTAGGGCTTCACGTAGCAGCTTAGTTTTACTACTGTTATAAATGAGAACATTTGTTCAAATAGATGTTCACTACACCTGTAAGCCTGAACGAATCTAGAAGAAATTTGAAATGGAGATGTATTGTAGTCTGAACGAAAGACTTTTTATTCTCGAAATAACTTTCCATGGATTGCAGGTACAGATAATTATAAATGATCGTCAAAGATAAAGTAAAATGTATCAAAATATTTTTAAATACTGATTAAAATCGAATCAAATTTAAAATCAAATTTGTATTAAGATTCTTAATTGAAAAAAAATACCAATTCAATTGAGAGCCTTCTCTTTCCGTCCGACAGTACGAATATGTCGCATATTTAATCCGAATTACATAAAATAAAGTCAGAGGAACTTAATAAGTATGAGTAATGAGACAGAAACCGCCATTATGTCCCTCCCCCACCAACCTCCCGCCTCTATCGCCATTATAGTAGGCGCATCATTACGACGAATTTTTATGGGGCCTGCCACCCACTGCTTTGTTCGATCTTTGTTTCCGAACCGATTATGTGGTTAGGTATATATTTTTAGAGAGACAGGCATGTTGTGTACTCATCAATGTTTTAAAAGTTTTAGTAACCAGAGCAGATTAGAGAATTTTTGTGCTGTCAGTGGGTAGAACAATGGCTTGTACTGCTTTGTCTTCTGCACTGACGGCACAGAAACTCTCTGTTCCTATAGGGTCAACAGAACAAGTGTTCTCTCTGGTGTTGCACACGTACATAGGCCACGGTAACCACTTTCCATGAGGTAGGCCGTATGCTTATTTGCCTTTGTGTCTTTGCCCGTGGCTTTGCTCGCGTTAATGTGATTTTTTTCAATCAATTTAGGGGCATTATTCTGTTCGGAAACAGGGTGCCCAACTAAGATTTCTGAATCCGAAGTGAACCTCATATTCAAGCCGGTACATCTGCTGGTTATTGGATATAACCCTGACATAGGCTCTTCTCTTGGGGCTTCAGTTCACTCCCGTAAAAGCCAAGATATATCATATATCTTCAAAAGTAGGAGAACGAATCCTTGGCTCCAAAGTAATAGGTTTCATTGCAACTGAGATTGAAGCACGGATAAAGATATTTGCGCCATTAATTCCTCTAGGGTAGGCAGAGAGGATAGTCCACTATCTGCTCCTGAGGAGGGCCGAACCGAGAAGGATAGCCCTGGGTCAGTTGGGGTGCGAGGGACATGTCGATGGCAACCTCACCTTCAGCCTAGCACAACGACCCGCAGACGGCGTGCGGTTTAGTCGGTTCGAGTGCGACATATCTTCCCCCTCCGGCTCTGGAGGAGGAACCGTGGAGATTTCCCGCACGTATAAAAAAAAAACTATCTGCGTCCTTACACACTTCACGAGTTTCCATTACTATCATTAAACCTTTCATGCAAGCCTACTGGTTTCGGGTTCATGAAAATCTTAGCTTGGAAAGTACTTAAAACTATCTTATTACCCACAAATGATATTAATACCCAACTGTTTTTAATTGGTTTTAATTGTATTATCGTCCGAACTAAAGGTTAGTACCAAATTTCAGAAAAAAAACGTCCATAGCAAGGAAGGAATACTGGGGCCCTAGGACCATTTTGTGTACTTATCTAGTCAACATTGATATGATGCCGGCTGTACGTGGTTTTAAAAATATATTAGAGAAAATTTAAGTGTCATTACACTTCAGCCTACCCTCACAGGGATGTACAAGCGCGAGTATATAATATGTTGTTTTAATTCTAATCCCAGGTCATCGACATACAATTTTAATTGTTCGCAGTCGTCTCGAAATACGCGAGGTAACGCGCCGCCTTGCTACCATTCATTGCACTTGAATAGTTATTTATACTTGTCTAAGTACACTATTGTATCTACTATTGGGTATGTACTTACATACTGTTATGGTTTTATTGTAGCTATTTATTGCCAGATTCTTTTCTTACAGGATTTAGCCTGTGGACTTACCTTATTGGTAATAAAAATAGAAGCTTTGAAGGATTTCTTAAATATTAATTTGTGATTTACATTAATGAATATACACACACCGGCAGAATTAGCGTAACACAAAAAAGGAGTGTATAAAATAGTTAGCTTGATTTTTAAACAAATAATAATTAAACATGAAACAATAACAACATGTTTAACATCGAGTGTTTCCCCCTCGTGCCCTGATTAAGGTTTCCATCCGTCTAGGTATGCCGCGAATGATGTTGTAAATAATTTCTTGGGGCAACCTCTGCCATTTTCCAAATAATGTGGTTCACAGCTCACCCAAATTGTTAGGAGGTGGCATTCTTGATTTGGAACTCCTCTTTAGCAAGTCCCAAACGTGTTCAATCGGATTCATATCCGGGGACCGTGCTGGCCACTCCATCATCGTAACACCAACATGGTTTAGGTATGCCTGTACTGAGCGAGCACTGTGATCCCGAGCATTATCCTACATTAAAATGAAGTCGTTACCAATAAATGGGGCAAATGGCACAACATGTTCTCTAAAATCTCCCTGATATACTGATCAGCAGTCAGATTTCTGCCGTCGACTACCACTAACTCCGTGCGAACTCCTAAACATATCCCTCTCCAGACCATAATTTTATGTTCCTATTTTTTTTATTTACGTACCTATATATTTATTTATTTTTAAGAGTATTAGCATCCCAAATTATCGACAATGCTAATGTTCCCTCTAACCCCTCCAACTAAGCCTAATTGCTTGTGCTAGGAGTGGATTCACGTCGGTAGTGCAATGGCCAGGATTCGAACCCGGGACCTCTCGATCGTAAGGTTGACCCCTTAACCACTAAGCTACCGACGACGACTATGATAGCAATTAATTTAAAACCTTTTTTGACGAAAAATATCTAATAGTCTATCCTGGGCTCCGGACTTCTATCGATGTGCGTTCACTGTTCGGCAAACGATCAGTGGGTAAAGTTACCTAGACGAAGGTTACCATTGGGATGGGTGACCGTTTAGTGGTGTTACATCCGAGCGCTTCAGTGCTTCAAAGGGCACATTAGAAGTCGGCCCCGACTGTCAACAGCTGTTAGGTCAAGACGGACGCCTGTTTGGGCTACCTGAACAATTCTGTCACATGTTGGCCATTAACCACACGAAAAAAAGAGAAAGATTGTATAATTGGAAATATTTGTTCGCGATGGACGCAAAATCTACTGAGCCGATTTTGATGTGGTTTTTTTGTTAGACTTGGTCAGACTTAACATCTTACGATTGTTTGATTGCAATCGCTTGAGTAGAACCTGAGATATGAGATCCCCGCAGGCGGTACCGCTTGCGGAAGCCTAGTACTAGAAATACGATCAGATTCATTGTATGATTTCGCAGGAATCTATCAAAAACTGGCTATTGTTTTTCCAAAAAGTTGTTATACCTACATTTTCAAATTTAATGACAGTCTTTATTTTAAAACTGTCACTTCTAAATGGTACCTCTAACGTTGTATCATGGAGAATAACCTATTCCTCATGACACAGCCACTATCATTTAGAAGTGTCATGGGGAAAAACTATGTTTTATGCTATTTGCAATTTATTTATTTTTAAATTACAATTTAGAATAATTTCTATACTTAGGTCATTTAACTCAATATCAAAGAAGATTCTCGAAGGAGCTGCGTTTATAATGAGCCTTACCTTACTCCCACTTGAAATTATGATGACAAAGGCTTGGGAACTTTGGTGAACGATCTCCTTCGCCGATTAGGCTGAGTAGCGTATCTCCCAAATTAAAAAGTCTTATCATTGTTGAATTATCGTATCGCTGACGGCAACTTGCAATCTAAGGGAGGCAATTCACTAAAGCAGGACTTTGCTACATATATAACAAATTGCCAAGAAAAATGCTTCTTCACAACAGATGTGATGAAGGGGGTTAAAGTATGAAATTGCCGTTTCATTGTAATAGGTACTTCGAATTGACATAGAACCTTCATGGTTTGAGATTTTTGAGTGAAACTTTTTCCACATGGTACCTATGTAGTTCTTCATTTAAAAATGTGCAACATTCGATTATCGACTTTCAGTTGTTTTTTTTATTCAGCTTAGACAAGAAAGATGGATACTTCGAAAATTCGAGAGGTTTTTGAATACGAGTTCCGACGCGGAACTAACGCGGCAGAAACAGCTCGCAATATCAATGTTGCGTTTGGAGAGGGGACTGCTAATGAACGCACCGTGCGATTTAGGTTTAAACGCTTTCGTGATGGAAACTTTGATTTGAAGAACGAACCACGAGGAAGGCCGTCCACACAGGTGAATAACAATGAATTGAAAGACATGGTGGAAGCCGATCCGAGCCAAACTACCCAGGAATTAGTTGCATGGTTTAACGTTACCTTACCAACAATATTGACTCATTTGCGTCAAATCAATAAAATAAAAAAATGTGAAAAATGGGTACCTCATGATTTGACTGATCTGCAGAAAGAAATGCGTGTTGAAACTTGTGTTGCCTTGTTGAATCGATACAGAAATGAAGAAATATTGGATCGAATTGTGACATGTGATGAAAAGTGGATTCTTTACGATAACCGTAAGCGAAAAATGCAATGGCTGACCCCAGGTGAAACGCCACAACAGTGTCCTAAAGCAAAGCTTACCAATAAAAAGGTAATGGTAACTGTTTGGTGGTCTCAGCATGATGTTATTCACTATAGCTTTCTACGATCTGGTCAAGCAATAACGGCAGATGTCTACTGTGCCGAACTCCGAACAATGATAGCAAAACTAGCAGTGAAACAGCCCCGACTCATGAATCGATCTTCACCATTATTGCTCCATGATAACGCGAGACTTCATACAGCACGAGAAACCGTTTTAACTCTACAGGAACTGCAATTAGAAACTATCCGTCACCCTCCGTATTCGCCAGACCTTGCTCCAACAGACTACCATTTTTTCGTGATTTGGACAATTTTCTATGTGATAAAAAGTTTTCTTCTCAGGAGGCAGTACAAAATGCTTTCACACAGTTTGTCGAATCTAGATCACCAGAGTTCTATCGCAAAGGCATAAATGACCTTCCTACTAGATGGCAGCAATGTATAGATAATAATGGTAATTATTTTGATTAAATAAATACGTTAAATTAAAAAAAAAAAACGAATTTCAATTTGTCAGTACAAATCGGCAATTTCATACTTTAACCCCTAATATTTACTACGTGAATGTAGGTAACCCGGGTGGCTGTAAGATCACTGTAAAAATACTGTTGACGCATAGTTTGTTTTAATTTTGTTTCAAAGTATCTTGATGAGGGTAAGAGTATCACCATCACCATCATGATAATATGTAGAATATACTGCTTCCGAGCTGTTTGGCAGTGGTCCATTTGAAACTTGCGTTCCAGACGTTTCGTCGATCACTGCGGTCGACATCTTCAGTGGCGCAGGTCCGGGCCTGAAGACTTATATCATGATAATAATTAACAAATAAATACTTGACGATCAAGATAGCCGCGGTACCCTAGTGGTATGGGTAATGGACTGCTAAGACAAGGTCTCGGGTTCGATCCCAGGTTTTACCATGGCATACACCAATGACTTTTCGATGCTGTTCGAAGTTATGTGAGTATTTATCACAGGTTTATATGTGCCCGGTTAATGGCAATAGGCTCGCCACCTATTACATTAGGACCTAAACATAAACTGGCGAAATGTGGGTGCTAGCACCTCTGCCTACCCCTTCAGGGATATTGGTGTGAGTTTATGTTATGTTATATTAAAATATTTCAAAACATTTCCCATAACGCTATCTAGACCATGGATCTAGATAGCGTTATGTGTGTAAGCATAGATTAACTAACTTGTGTTATGGAATCTAGAATGCGGATAAACATACTTAGATACTTTTTTTGTAAATACATACATGATATACATAGAAACTCCTAGACCGATGCAAATATTACATATTCATGCACACAATAATTGCACTAAGCGGGGATCTAACCCGCGCCTTTTGCGTAGCGGCTGCGTTGACTACCACCACGCCACAAAGGCCATATACTATATATATAAACGGAGAGAATAATATACGTCTTTATTGTACACCTTTTTTTTACGTGCGGGAAATCCCCACGGATACCCACCCCTCCGGACCCGGAGGGGGAGGTTGTGTCGGACTCGAACCAACTAAACCGCTCGCCGTCTCTGGGTCGTAGTGCTAGGCCGAAGGTGAGGTTGTCATTCGACATCCCTCGCACCCCGGCTGACCCAGGGCCATCCCTCTCGGTCTGTCCCTCCTCGGAGTTTATTGTACACCAAGTATGTATAACACCACAATGAGATATCCAAGTTATGTGGTACGTACAGATGGCGGTGTAATCACTCTGGGGGAATTTCTTACTGACAACCATAATTAGATGCATCCAATCATACTACAGCTGCATCAAATCATACTACAGCTGCATCCAATCATACTACAGCTGCATCCGAAGCTTACAAAATCTCTTCGGGGTCCGCTCCTTCTTCTCATCATTTTGCTTATAGAGTGACGATATTCTTAGCAATCCATGGATTCTCCGTGCGGTTGCCGGGTACTCGGGACAGTGCCTGGGACTTGCGACCCAAGTGTAGGTTTAGAAGGGGCCCCTTTTGTTGATGTACATCAACACTCACCTTCACTACCCAAGTTCCCCTCCCTGCCCAACCAAATTTAATCCGAACCTACTAGTGCCGCTTTAGACATTCGTCCTAGTAATGAGCTTATGTAGCTCTCGATAGGCCTAAATCTTTAAGTAGGTTATAGAGAGACTTTGCTGGTATAACTGTCGCTCCCACTTCTACTGTATACAAATCAACCACGTTACCGTTTTTGATTAATTCGTTTGTGAGATCATAGTATTTATTTTTCTTAAGTGTGTGGTCCTTCGGTATATTTGTTTCCTACGGTACAGTAAGTTCCACAAGGACCACATATTTAGTCGTTATCGAGTAGAGAAATATGTCCGGTCTAGATGACGAAACCCCAATAATATGTTAAAGTTACCGACATAGTTCGCAGAATAAACAAGTTGAAGTGGTAGTGGGTTGGCCACGCAAACGAGTAGTATAGTGGAGGTAGCAAGATCCTTAGACCGATGGACTGACGGCCTGAAAAAGGTGGCTGGAACTAAATGCGGAAGGCGGAGGATTGAGGCAATGTCGTATATTGGGAAAGGCCTATGTCCAGCAGTTTTGATTGATCATATCAGTCAATCCGATTGATTGATAATAATCTGTCAGTCAGCCGGTGCTTGGCTGACTTGCTGATTGATGAAAAGTGTTCTTGGCATTGATCTCGACATTCTTCAGAGTAGCATCTATTACATTGTTGCCGGTGCAAGTCCAAGGTTACGTAAGAGTATGTCAAAATTATTTTATTAATATTTATGACCTATTGAACTAACGTGTAAACATGTTTATGGTCTTTGGCATACAGTACAGAAGACAGTAAGGTGATCATCATTGTGTTTGGTATATTGACTCGTATAACTTCGATATTTTATGAGCTGCTAGCTGACCTGACAGATATTTATCATCGCCATCTTAGGCTCTTGGTTGGTGTGAGACTGATTCGTGATTTGACAGATTACCATTTTTTTTTTAAATGAAGTCAGTCAATTGAATACAAGGTTAGAAGCTAGGGGGTAGTCCATATGATAAGTTCCACCACTCCAGTTGCTGAGAAGAAGGCCTTGATAGATCCATTTTCATGTTCCCATTGCTGAATGCGGGATGTAAAAAGATGGAAAACTTTTGCGTGAGTAGGCAAATCATTCCACAACTTTGCCGTGCGACAAAGAAATGACGTTTCAAACCGTTTAGTTCGACAGATATTTGATTTGGGGAGTCAAAAAGAAAGAGAGATTACATTGGATGTTTGTATGTGCAAACAAACCTGCGAGCAACGGACAGTAAGCGAACAAATTGAGTTAAAACCTACGCAATGACGCAGGCAACGTTGACGCTACCTAACAACACTAAAACATTAACATCATGTGTACCACGCAACAACAAAATTAAAGCAACGAAATGCGGTTCACACCCCATCGCCGCATTTCTTCGAGATCATAAACGAACGGCCGTGAAAACTCAGCAATTGAATTCAAAATAACCAACATCTCATGTTGCCCAATGTTTGGCTAATAAACATAGTAGTTGTCAATTTCTTAGTAACCATAGTGCCAAAAATAAATGATTAACAGAAAAAAATACCAGATACGGGACCTTGGGTACTAACATTTAGTCTGATAATTATTTGTGAACGTAAATACTCCCGGTTGAAATATCGTTTATTTTTTCAAACCTATTCAATGGTGGCTGCGTATTGCGTTGTCGGTAGAAGTATGGAAGAAGTATTACATCTATTTTAGCACGTTTAAAGTTTATTATGGTTTTTATAAAGTCCGTGGGGTTTGTTACGCAGTGATTAAGTAAGTTGTTGGTAAAATAAATAGTTTGTTTCTTGTGTTTGTGTTTTGTCGAGGTTAATAGTGTCGGTGGAAACGTTTTGATGACTGATTCGGCCGTGGCGGGAAACAGGTGTCGCGTCATCAGGCGATTGGTCGATAAAGTTTTCGATACTAGCTGAAATCTTGCTAGTTGTAAAAGTTTACTAGTCTGCTAGTATTGATAACTAAAATATTAGTTCAATTGCTTGTGTTAGTTCATTTACGTCGATGGTTGTAAAAACTGTCTGTGTGAAATTGTGTTTGTTTGCTTTAAACATCTTATGTCTTTGTATTGAATTTATAGTTAAATGAGTCCACCATTTATTTTCTTTCGAATTTGACTATTTCATAAAATTGAAATAGGTGTATTTTTTTTTTTAAATTCTGATTATAATGATTATAAAGGTTCAACTCAGCTAATGCAAACCATACTTATAGTAAGTGTGTAAATTAATTGTAGAAATTTGATGAATTTGATGAACACAGTAATCCAATCTCGGTTGGATTGCGTTCAGGGGTCAGCAAGTGCATAGCCAGGCAGAGGGGATTGTGGTCGCAGCACTAGTGGGACCGGTGGGTGTCACGCGGTGCGCAGACGACAGTCCTCTTTTGATGAGGCCTTCAATCTGAGTGCCACTATTGTTAACATGGTACGTGTATGTAATGGTGACCCTCTTTCCTGAGACTATGCCTTCAGCTTACCATCAGGCGAGGTGAAGTCAAATTGACGTGTCCTATATATATATTTAAAAAAAAAGACGGGTTGCACTCTGGGAGTGCCAGCAGAAGTGAAAACATTTTCTTTTATTCTTTCATCGTTATATACATAGAAAAAGATAAAAAAGAACATACCATACCTATAATATAGCGCTAATCATAGAACCTATCACTTATTTTCTGCTAATTTTCTGTCAGAAGAAATTAATAAATTATGAAAAGAAAAAATAAACACAAAAAGTAATAAATTACAAAAAGAAAAAATAATCACAAAAAGTCTCAGAAGGCCAGGTGGTTTGAACCCGATACTATCTGAAACTATAAGGACTTACAGTCGAAGTGCTTACCGTTTAAGCTACGACGCTGTCTATGATAATTTGCAAAATAGATAGTCTGTACCTAATCTTGTATGACGTCAGTCGTCGGTTACGGTTCAAAGGTCAACTAATCCTGACGCTTCCTTAACATTTTACACCCATCCAACGCCGCTATAGAAGTTTTCACTTCAAAAAAGTTTGCTATAGTCACTAAGCTAATATTAAATATTAACTTTTAAACTCTCGCGTTCCACAATATAGTACTAAGAGAACGGGAAGTAACGCGATCATGGTACGGGTACTTACATACCTTTGATTGCCTGACGTTTCGACCTGGCCCCCAATTCTGCTAATTTTATGACATAACAAAACCACTGTCAAACAGCTGACATTGCATTAAATGTCATTACATTTAAGACTTTACTGCTGAGTTTTAAAGTCCAAAATTAAAAGAGAAAGCGTTTATAACATTTTTCATTCACTCTCCATGAGATTGTTATTTAATTTTAGACTTTAAAAGTATTACAGTAATGTCTAAATTGTTTTTCATTAGTTATAGTGTCTGTGATGTCGCAGTGGTTTTACTATTCAGGTAATTATGAGAACCAGGATTTGGTTCTTGATACTTGCAACCATCATTACAGGATTAACCTAATACAATGGCAAAAGGAAACTAAATAATAAATAAAAGCTTACAATATCTAACAATAAAACTTAAACTAATTTGATACACACAACTGAGTAAACATAGCCTCCGTGAACTCATTACGCGTACAAGAGATTTTATTCCAAAAATAAGGAAATGTATTACTAAAAAAAGTACGTGTCTAGTAAATGGCAATCGGCTGTTCATAAATAGCTGTGGTTATCTATTAACAACGTTTATAGGTAGGTATGCGTATATAACTAAAATTTACATTATGAAATAGCGAGTAAGAGTTACTAAATTATTATTAAAACCAAGTGATAAAGATTATTAGACTCTTTTAAATGACAGCTTGAGTTTTTAAATCATGCAGAATGCCGCTAAACGACGATATATAGTTACAGATAATAAATATTATTCTTTATAATGGCGTAGAAATGTCGAGTCCTATTATAAATTGAAATACGGTGACTGGGGCTGACATCAGCTGTTTGCTCATGTTGAATTAGTATGTGACACCGCTGTCATTGAAGTTAAATTTGGTAACGAACTAGTATGAATGCGAATGTTTGCAAGATTGTTTGTAATGTAGTTACTCACACAGAAACGAATGGACTATTTTTGCTAAACTATTACTTCCAAAATTTTCAGAAAGGGATTGGTAAATTGAAATCTAATAAATAATTAATACCATTTTTATCTGGCTACATACAGACCCATGAATTGTAATAGTTTTTCTCTTCTTCATACATATGCAAAGATCTTAGGACCAAAAGAAGAAGGATTTTGGTTGTTACAGAGAAGCTGGTACTAAGATGAGAAAGTGAGACTATTGAATGGAGTTAATAGAATAGACAAGAGAAAGCGATTGATGTGACTTGTAATTTCCTTATGAATAAATGAGTTCTGTTATGACTTATGGCCATACTTTTTGAATGAAATTATGAAGCACTAGCTTTTGCCCGCGGCCCCACCCGCGTGGATGTCGGTTATCGCGACCAAACAAAGCATATATGTCCTTTCTCGAGGTCTAATCTACCCCTATGCCAAATTTCATCGAAATCGGTTCAATGGTTTAGGCGTGAAAGCGTAACATACAGACTGACAGACAGAGTTACTTTCGCATTTATAATATTAGTATGGATTTTGCATGATAATTTTATTCAAATCGATTAAGATAGAAAAAATATTGAATCGGTCTAGATCAGTGTTTCGTAAACATTATTCTACCATCGCCCGGTCATTTTCACTCTGCACCTTCGTGACCCACTGAATACTTTTTAACCCAAGCTCATTCCATTAATAATACACATTTATTAATAGTTTAAATGTTATAATAATACTAGGTATATACAATATTTTGGTAATACCTATTTAGTCACAACATTTTAGTGCGAAGTATGGAGCTGTTGCTTATTTTCGAAGTTTGCGGTTTTAAAGTTTTATTTTGAAGTCTGGTTTCACTTCAAATCGGTTTTTACATTTATTATTATTGTTATATTACATTTATTAGTGTTGAAAGCTCGGCTTCATTTACATTAATATATGACGCGTCGATGGATAGTAGGTATTATTAAAAAAAAAAAGGCGGAAATGGTGCAATCCGATATTTTATTTTGATGGCCCGGCAAATGGGAAACGCTGGTCTAGATGAACCCGCTATTTTTACCTTACAGGGGCAATGCTACTTCACTTAAATATTTTTTTATCATAATCGAGCTACACTTTTATTCAGACATTTTATTCAGATAAAATTCCAGATTCTTCTCAAGACATACTAATATCGCATCCAGAATGTTAATCCTGAGCCAAATTTCGCTACTCGCAGTTTATTTCTCCTGAACAAACTTCATAAGTCTAGTTCGAGCCTTCCTACTTTTAAAATATCAATGCCGACGGCAAGACTAGGAACGGAACATTTTATTGACACCATTGACAGGGAGGCAATAGATGTATTCCGAGTGTATTTTTGTCGAATTCTGGAATATTTATAAACTACAGTAAGTTCTATAATACCTACTTAGTATATAGACGTAAGATAGTTAGAAATTATGAGCCCTATGAGGGTTGAAGCACGAAAGGTATAGAAAGAAAGTGCGAGAGGAATAAAAGCGAGAACTGGTATGATATAGAGGCACGGAATGATTGAGGAATAGTACGCTATATAAGATAGTTACCGATGATGAACCCTGTGAGGGTTAAATACACCTACTTAGACTAGACTAAATTATAAATCGTAGAATAGGGCTTCGACTTTGAGTCGAAGGCGTCAGTAAAAAAAAAAAATTATACTACCTACTTATAATCGCGATAAGTCCTGAATCATTGTATGTGCACTAAGTGTATTGGTATTTATATCTTTGTTCGTTTTATGGAGTTTACCGTTTTTTTAAATATATATGGGTAGGTATTTAAAATGGAAAAAATTCTATTCCAATAAAAGTTACGTTCAGCTTCTTTGTAGCCATTTTTTAAATTTGTGCTGAAATCCGTTTTTCTTTACTGATGGAATGATTGAAAACTGATATATGTATGACATGTATGAGTGTATGTGTGAGTTGTGTGTATAAAAGTGAATATCTTCACTTTCATCTTTCTTTAGTTAATAATGATTATATATATATATATATATATATATATAATATATATATAGATAGAAATACTTACTTGTGTATTAACCTATGAAATAGGTAGGTACTCATCAATACTATCACACTAGAGTATGATAGTATTATTAGAGACTAGCTGTTGCCCGGGGCTCCGCCCGCGTGGATGTCGGTTATCGCTTCGTGTAGTCTCAACGCAATTTTTCTAAAATAAAAGTGGCATATGTTACTCCTTAGTACATCAGCTACCTACCAATAAAAGTTCCGTCGAAATCGGTCCAGCAGTATTTCAGATATTAGCCGGAACAGACAGACAGACAGTAATTGTAAAAAATGTTATTTTGGTGCATGTATCGTATTATATTCATATGCATGTAGTACAGTTTCGTAGCATACATACAATTGGCGGTCTTATCGCGCAAGGCATTTTTTCTCAGGCAGACGACAAATTGACAAATGAAAAAAATGTGCAATGGCCAGGATTTGAACTTAGGACCTCATGGTCGTAAGACAAACGCTCTTTATATTCACTGTAACAAAACATCGACCTCCTATTAGCTTATAAGATTAACTTCCTAAATATTAAAAGACATTGCTCTAAAAATTTATTGAAAAATGACCGTCATCTATCGTACAAAACACTTCTTTCAACTATTAAACACATAATAAATGACACACATATAAAAAAACACGCTGTCAAAGTTGTGTGTGACAAGATTAATAAAATGTAATGTCCTCCTTTAAGACTGATGTCGAATCTGTTCACGATTAGTCAATTTCTTGTGTGTGTAACTTTAAATATCTCCACACTTAAGGAGTTATTTTTCTTACTGGTAATATTGACGTTTAAAAAAGGAAGTATTTTTGCTTTAGTAGTAAAGTATTTTGACAGGTTTGTGGCGATAACCAAAAGATGTCATAGTGTGGTGAAAGGACTAAGGGAGTGAATGAATGACCGATATGTTTTCTTTAATGGGTCGTAAAATGTTTGAAATATATATTGTATATTACATAAGTTTTGTGGTAGTAATACTTGGTCTTCGTAGGATATAGGAGGTCAAACTGAAGGAAACATTAAGTAGATTTTTTTAAGTTAAACTAAAACTAAGACCTATAAACTAAATATTTACAAGAATATAGTTCAATCAATATTTAATATTAACTCAAAATATGAACTAAGATGTATGTAGGCTAAAAAAATATGGGCTGTCCAAAACAGGGCCAGGTTACTCAGTTAGAGCCCAGGGGAAATCCGCTACTACAGTCTCAAAACTCGCCCTGGACGTTGGCTGTTGCCGATAAAAAATTTGGGTTATTTGTAATTTTTATTATTGAACACAAATTTGTTTGTAATGTTGGCAATATAACTAGGTATGGTTTCTGTGGTACTTTGTAGCAGATGACGCGTCTGGCGTATAGAGTCAGCAACTTTTTTCACAACGTTACGAAATATTAGGGTCTTCTTAGATCCGAGAACACGTGTGTTTCTAAACAATACCTCCGCTCCCACAATATCATCTTTTTATGCTTTCAAGGTAGTAAACAAAACATACCCCTTATGTAAGAGGTTACCATGACATATGAACGGTTGCAATAGGTACTTATTTTCTATTTCTTGTTTATTCACAGAATTGGATCGCAGGAACATGATTCTTATCACCCGCGAGAGACAGTTAATACCCTGTATAGATTAAGTCACCATATTTATCATCTCCACATTAGGAAACTGCGATAAACTTTAACATTTCAGTTATAAAAGTTAATTTTAAACTCACTGTTCAATGTGAGTTCTCGTATTGCATACGGTATCTACTTAAAATGCAAAGTTCGAACTACTCAAGAAACATATTTGCATTATATTATCCTCGTGATAATATAAGATCTTGAAAATATATTATGCTAATATGTTCTCTTTTGATGTTTACCTGAAATTACGGTTGATTGACTACCATATTCACACCTGGATATCTGTGAATGGGTTGGTAGAGTAGTATTTATACCCACATTTTGCTAGTTGTAACTTCTCATATAAATGAGTGCGATAAAGTAACTTTCTACTAAGCATGTTTCGATTTAAATAGAAAAAATTGAATCGGTCTAGGCGGGAATGAACCCGCGATCTTTGTCTTACGGGGGCAATGCTTTGACCACTAAGCTAATATTAGACCTCGCCTTAAACAATTCAAATTTCTCCTTCTAAATCTGTCTTTGAGGCGACAGTGGAGTGTGTCTACCGATATTCTTACGAACTAGCGGAACCAATTAATGTTTTTTCAATCATTTTCAAACATTGTTTTTTTATTACTCCGCCCATACAATTTGAATAAAAATTTTAAGCATTTTCATGCTAAGTATTCAAATTGATTTAAATAGAAAAATGTTTCTTTAATTGAGGTGCGAATCATATTGGGAATGGGTACCTATACAGGAGACGAATTTATCACTTTCATTACGGGGCCGAATTTTCGAAGACCAGCGGGTTCATCGCCGGTCATAGGGCTAATGACCCCGAAAACAAAAATTGATATTTTATAAATATTATTATAAAACTTTCCGAACATTTTCGTCCTGTTAATCACCAATAACTAATGTAGCGTCTATTGGTCTATGTAACTCAATTGCCTTCCGTTTAAGATGAAAGATATAAACAAACATTGTTTATATAATAATCTATTGACTAATTCATTACTTCAAAGACCTTGAAACCCTGGCCTTCCGGAAAAAATAAACTGAAATGTAATTGAGTCATGGTTCTTATAAAAATCACACAGTTTATAAATTATCAATATACACTTACTTAATCAGAGATTAAAAAAAAAACAAATTACAGCCCAGTAACCTACAAAATATATAGATTTCATTCTCGTTCACTTATCGATAGGTTTACCCATCACTCAATATACTATTTTTAACCTCAGCAACACCATTTTTTTACGCGGTAAAGTTGCAAGCTTGATAGAATAGCCCGCGTAAAATTGTGTAAATACATGTAAATATAGGTGCGTAATTACATCTGCCGGGTTATCGTGGCGGCTGTATGTTTATTTGATCGGAAGAATTATTTGTGTAACGAACTTGGCATTTGGAGCGGGCATTAAATGTGAATAAATTGAGGTTAGATTAAGTTCGGTAAGGTTACAATTTTATGAGATTTTTTTTTCTTGGAACAACACTGTTGGATTCTTGAAGAAGTGGATGTGTACACCTTGTATGGTACGAAAGAAACTTCATTCTGAACCCGGTCAGCCTCTTTAGACAAGTGTAAATTCGATTGACAGCGTTCGGTAGAATAGAATTTCGAATGTTTAGAATTTGAGGTATTTGACAGTCGTTAACGCATGTCATAAACGTCAAATCCCATCCATTTGTCATTATATTCTACCAAACGCCGATAAACGAATAGCACTTGTCTAGAGGGGTAGGCTGTAAAATAATTTCCCTGCTGGGGTTTTTTTCAAGCGACTACTACATTGGGTTCTTCAAGGAGGACATTCGAAGGTTTTTACGGTATCAGCCTTGGTATTGCACACGTTCATAGACCGCGGTAACCACCGTGTGCTTGTCTGTATATACTAGTAGTAAATTGCTATAATATGAAGCTAATTCGTTATAAACACAAAAGTTGAATATTATGTTAATGTACAGTCAGCATCATTAAAATGTTGCTAACTGTGCGATTCAATGACAATGTTTAGATTTCTTGAAATTATACCTGTCTGAAAGTCATCGAACGGCGTCATTGTGTATATGAATATGAATACTCTATTAACTAACATAATTCTGGAAGAACGATTGTTAAGATAGTCGAATCACTCTGGATACTTACAACTATTTGAGTATTCTAATAACCAACATAAAATTGGAGTTTTGGTACCTATTTGGACTATTTTGAGTATTATTGTTAGCAACATTTTAATGATGCTGACTGTACTTCTTTGACAGACATCTGTTCAGAAACGGTTATTTGATTGACGTATTTAAAAATAGATTTCAGAGTTCAAAGTTCGAAATTCAAAAGCGAGGTCCAAAGGCAAAGTTAGGTCTTATATAGTTAGAAGTTTAGTTGTGCATAAGATTTGTAGATTTATGTAGAGAAGATTTGTGTGTATGTTACTTGTATAAATCGGTAATGCTAGGGAATGGTAAGAGGCACCGCTTTTCGATTGGGACAAAGTAATAAAAAAGCAGTGACATAAAACGTCTAAAAAAAATAATTTAACAAACTTCCAACATGTATGTTTTATAATGTTGAAACACGCTTTTATCCTTCGTAGTTATCTTAGAATCTCTTATAACGTTAGCGTAACGCTCATAACTCAAAAACTACCCAACCAATTAACATCGGGTTTTTTTTTAAATGAAAGCTTAGGGTCCAAAGGATTGCAGAAAAATAGGACATCAAAATCAAACGGGCGGAGCCGCGGGAAAAGCTAGTTATATAGAAAAAAATTCGCGCATTTATCGATGACCGTTTTATGACAAACACAAAAGAAATCTTTGTTTGAAAATTTTGTGGTCTTGGAACTCGTAGGTCTTGTAATATGCTTACATACTTAACATAAAATATTGTATATTTATTTAAAAACACTTAATTAACGAAAACAAAGATTGTCAAGACTGTCTAAATAAAAACAAAAATTTAAAACCGCGGGTAGTCCATTATGAAAGCGGAACTCTGCATTTATTCCCATTGGAGATATTATTACTCGTATTCAGTGCATTTACAACAATAAATTGTATATTTAGGTGGTCTTGCGGCTCATGGAAACGCTATTCATTTTGTTTTGGCTGATTTTCGGCGCTGTGTCGCAGTGTGGAACATGCCTGTTTTATTTTGTATGTGCCTCTATTCGCGGTGCAACCAAATTTTGTGCAATCGATACGTTCACTGGAGCTCTGCATTTTCCATTACGAGGTCTTGTTTCTCGTTGAATGTAAACTCGAAGAGGTGGGCAAAGTTGTGTCGCTTATCCTTTAATACATTCGCATTTAGTTAGTTTATAGTTTTTCTCTATCGCCTAATGCGTCCTATGCTGGTGTTGATTCTTCAGTCATCACTTTTTAAACTAGCATCCAAGAGTGATAGACACGTCTGGATAGTGGAAAGGTGCTCGTAGTTCTTGGGATATATTTGTTGAAGTATTGTACGCGTCCTAGACGTCGATGTGCCTTTATACAATGCATGACAACATTTTTTTTTATGCCTTGGTCTAAGGTAGGACACTACGGTATTTTCATTCTATTGAGCAGTCCCATTGGGGAAGTACTTCTACAAAATAATGACGATTCCAAACAAATTTATAATTTTTATGGAATAAATTATTTTTTGAATTTGAATTTGTATTTTATAATGGCAATGGTAAGCAATTGTTGTCAATAAAAAAATAAACGGTTTTTAAAATCGAAATTTAATCAGATTTTTTTTGGTGCTCTTGTTTTGGTGGATTTGCTTAGGACCAAAAATGATACAATTAAAGACGTGAGTGGATGAAGGGCGTAACTAACATTTTTGAGATTTTTGATTTTTTGCATTAAATGGCGGTTATAGGTGTATATAAACTATATTAGACCAAAAAACCCCGCAATTTAGGCTCAGTTTCAAAAATACCAGAAGATGAAGGACATAACTGCAACAAAAATAGCAAAAGGGTCATGGAAGAAGGAGGTATGTGACTTAACACCTTCTTCCATTTGAAATTGGTCAATTAAACGTATTTCTTCCATGGAAGAAGGGGTTATGTGCAGGAAAATGCACTGCCACGATGCTTTATTTGCTGCTCTTCTATGTATTCTACTAGACTGGCTGCATATAACAAAAAACTTAGTAACTATTCTGAAAAATCACTACTTGACTAACAACAATGAGCAACTTTTTGTTACCGTTATACATGACAGTACAAAAAGGCGCACTATGTTGTACAGAATAATGTCAAAATATATTAGCTCATTATCTAGTTTTTATACCAGATGGAATCTTTTAATCTGAGACTATTATACAAACTCTATGGACGCCACAAGTGTGACAAAACGGCGTTATACATACATGCCATGACGTGCACACATTGTCAGTTTAAAGAACAATATAGACATTAGCTAACTTAAGCAAAACCGATTTTCCAGACCGTTTTTGTGACGAATTTTCTGACGAAGCTGTGTCTATATGGTATATGGTCTCAGCTTTTAATGCCCTCCTTGAAACCGAATAACCATTAGGCAACATTGTTACGTACCATGTTGTGCGAAATTCTCGCACAACGAAGACGCGCAGCAGTGGAAAAATTTTGTAAGTTCACAAATGATCAATTTTTGAAGATATGTCATGTTGCGCATCAGCAGCCAACATCGCGGCTGTGTTACCGAAGTTCACGCATTGCATGTCAAATATAAAAGAATCCAATCTGATTTCGCTTTGACTCCGTACCGACTTCATTCAGACTCCACCCCGACTCCCTCCAACTCCAACTACAAACCGACACTACTCCGACTCTAAGCCGACTCCACTCCGATTCACAACCGACTCCTCTGCAACTCTAAACCAACTTCACTCCAACTCCGAACCGATTCCAAACCGAATCCACTGTGAGTCCTTCCCAATTCCACTCGGACTCCCTCCAACTCCAAATCGACTCCACTCCGGCTCTAAACCGACTCCGCTTCAGGTCCAAGGCGACTCCATTTTGACTCCAAACCAACTTCAATCCACCTCCCTCCTACTCTACTCCGACTCCTTCCAACTCCACTCCCACTCAAACACCAAACTGATTCCAACTCTCAACCGACTCGACTCCACCTCCCTTCAACTCCATTCCAACTCCAACTCCAAACAGACTAAAAATGGACACCATTCCTGCTCTAATCCGAGTCCACAAAGGTTCCAAATCGACTTCGCTCCAACTCTAAACCGACTCCCGCCGCATCGAAATTCAGACTTCACACCGACTTCATACCAACTCCAAACCGGCTTTACTCCAACTCCGAACCGACTCCTAACCGAATTCACTTCGATTCCCTTCCTACTCCAAACCGACTCCACTCGGGCTCTAAACCGACTTCACTCGGGCTCTAAACCGACTCCACTCCGGTTCCAAAGCGACTCCATTCCGACTCCACTCCAACTCCATTCTACTCCACTCCACTACCTGCAACTCTGAACCGACTCCAAACCAATTCCACTTCAAATTGAAATCGACTCCGCTCGGAAACCCTCCGAGTTGCTCCTTAACTTAACTGGCTATTTAAACCACTTGGGTGTCGTGTGACATATATGTATTAAAAAAAAGACTGTCGAAGTACTCACCAAGGAAAGGATGTCTGTTTCTGTTAAACCTGGTATTAAACGTTCTGTCGAACAGCATCAGAGACTCCGCGGCTGCTCATTTATGCTGTTTGTATCGCACTGGTGGATTGGACAGGGGTAGTTTGGTGAGAGTGATGAAAGGTGGCGCTTGCTCCCCGCCCGAAGTTTAATGTGGCGACGACCGACTATATGGAGTCCTACACCCGACCGTACAGGTGGTGACTTGGCGTCAACGCATGCATTGCTGCTGTATGGGTCAAGCTGCGTGAGGTAACAAGTGGCATTTGTGACCCCAAGAACCTATCCGCTTACACGGCTGCGAAGCATGGCCTTTTCTAGGGCAACACAAGCAGGAGCTGCTTGTTACGGAGATGAATATGCTGCGGTGGATGGATTGAGTACACCTAAGCATAGCGTGAGGAAGTCACGCATCCGGGGCAGCCTTGTCATGTTGGCTTGGCTACGTTTAGCCATACCACCTGCACCGAGCCCCGGTAAGAGGGTAGACCCAAAAAGTACTGACTTTACGTCATAGAGGATGATATGCGGGCCAATAGCCTCACACCATCGGTGCCCAAGACCGTGTAAAGTTGAAAAGTAAAAGCTGGAAAGCGGATCACGGACTCCAGGGTGAAAGCCTTGGATGCGACCGGGACTAATGTAAAGATGATGATGAATGACTGTCTTGACTGTTCTTAAGTGTAAAAAGTTTGTAGTGTGACCGGTATTCAACTCTGAGATGGTGATGATATACTAAAAAGGTTTAGCAGTAGACATTAAAGTTGGAAGAAAATAAAGTACCAACTGACTTTATTTACTTACTTATTTCTAAGAAAAGGTAAGTTAATGTTTAAAAAACATATAAAATCAGGAAACCTGAATATCAATATTGATAACATAACCTCGTTGCCCAAGATTAAGTTGATAAATTTGCAATATATGCATGTTTTTATATTATTTAATGTTACATACTCCCTTCTTCCAATCTTAATATACTTAATTTCTATTACATTGTCAATGGAAGAAGAATGTATATGCACAGTTTTTCAAATAAATAAATTTCCATCCACTTATTTGTATGTTTATGCATCTCCAATAATAAATATGGACAATTACTATAATTTGACCCCATAATATTACGACATAAATTATAAGAAAACATAATAATTGCAAATGAAATGTTCAAACTTTGAAGTCGATTATCTCGATATTTAGAAATTGTTAGTTACGTCCTTCATCCACTCACCTCTTCATAGTTTAGATGGTGTGCAACAAGAGTGAGGTAGTACCTACCAACTGTCATAAAACCAGTAAACTCTGAGAAAGTATAAAATGAACTGAAATTAACATTATAGTAAGTGAATGTGAAAGTTTGGTGACAATAGTTTGCATAGTTGCCGAAGTTTCGGTTGCACTTCTTATACTTATTCTGTGGTTACTTTTTAGTTGCACTCTTCTATAGAGCACGGTAACCACTTTCCATCTGGTGAGCCGTGTGTTTGTCGGCCATATAAGTGGTAACTAGGATCCGGCCTAGCATTGACCTTCACCCATTTGTTTACCGAATGAAAAAACATGGCCAAAAATATAACCTTCAATGAAAAGTATACAATACATACTATATGCAAAAGCTAGGTAGCCGTGTGCCATGTAATTCAGTAATAACCAGATATATAATATGCCGGATATACGAAATATATTTCAGCTTCGTCAAAAAGTGTACTCATCACGGGGACACAGCCTCACTCTAAGTCGGACACACTCACACTCTCTTGCCGCATACCACTGTTTAAACAACCGTGTAGTGGGTGACTGGAACAAACTTCCCGAAGATGTGGTGAACGCGCAATCCGTGAACAGTTTTAAGTTTCGTCTGGACAAATGGTTGAAGACAAATCATTAATGAACAAGAACACTGAGTGATATGGACATACCAGCAAGTTGCTGCTCGTCCATTAGACAATAATAATAATAATAATAATATGAAAATCTGGTCATGAATAATTGTAACTTGCCTTTGAAATCCGAAAATCTGAGTGAGTTTACGATGTGCGAGAGAGATATGTGCGACATTGTGTATACTATGTCATGTGATACACTTACTCTTGTGAGGACGCTGTATACATACACTTTTGAACGAGAAATGTTTAAAAAAGAAGACGGGTTGCACTTACCATACCTTTAATATAGCGCCAATCATAGAACCTATCACAAATTTTCTATCAGAAGAAATGAATGAATTACAAAAAGAAAAAAATACTTAATCGCAAAAAGTAAAAAATTACAATAAGAAAAAATAATCACAAAAAGTGTCAGAAGCCCAGGTTCGAACCCGGTACTATCTGAAACCATAAGGACTTACAGTCGAAGCGCTTACTGAACTGCGCTATGAAGCTTATTAGCATACCTAACAAAATAAACAATCTGTAGCTAATGTTGTGTGACGACAGTCGTCGGTTACGGTTAAAAGGTCAAGTGATCCTGACGCGAGTTTAACACTTTTTACCCATCCAACGCGGCTAAAGAAGTTTTCGCTTCAAAATCACAAACGTTTTAATTAATTTTTGACCATATTTTTTAGGCAACTCCATTGGTATGTGTACAGCATTACATTTTATTGCTAACATATATTTGTGAAGGTCATTGTTAGATGCGATCAATATTTTATAGTTCTATAATTATATACTACTAAGGTGGCAGACAGGCGCACACGGTCTACCTGATGAAAAGTGATTACCGTGTCCTATGGACGTGTGCAACACCAGGGGAGTCACACTCGTGCTGCCGACCCTGTAAATACAGAGAGATTATGTGCCGTCAGTGTAGAAGACGAAGCAGGAATAGTTTTTGGTCTTCCCACTGACAGCACAAAAACTCTCCAGCGAGCTCTGGCTACCTTACTCACCGCCGAGCACATAACACGAGGTTATTTTGGTATTCTGTAGGGCGGAGGTACTTCCTCAGTCGGACTACTCAATTGGACGGAAATACCGTCGGGTCCTACCTTAGACCATGGCATTAAAAAAAAAGTTATCATGCATTGAATAAAGGCACAGCTACTTCTAGGATGCGAACAATACATCAACAAGTATATCCCTCCAACTACGAGTACCTACACAGAGCTTCTCCTCTACCCAGACGTGTGTATCGATTCTTAAACCTAATAATACAACGTACAAAAATACCACAGCACTCAATCATAATACGCCTAAATGATTTCTTAGTAAATATCAGTTGAAAGCTAGACCGAGAGCGGCTGAATAAGATGTTGTATATTTTCACACAAACATTAAAATAAATAGACGTTACGATACGTTGCCCCAATTTACTTAAGTGTAGTTTATAATAACGATATGCATTTTCTCTAAGTGTTGGTGATATGTTCATTGTATGCTAGTAAAATAATCCATATTTTTCTGTGAGCCGTATAAAGCGACTTAGCTATTGGGACTGCAATCTCGGTGGGCTCTGTTTGCTGTTTTATTGCAGTCGTACCAACTGCATTTTGACTTCAAATTGGCACTTTGAGGGATAGGAGTTCGCTTCAATTTAAAGGATTTGCGATACCGATGCTCTGTAGGTAGACTAGTCGGACTTTTGAAGGCTCCAACTACCCGTAACGACTGCAATAGATGTTAGTATGGCAACCGGGACCGACGGCTTAACGTGCTCTCCGAGGCGATTGCATACATGTACAGTCAACAAAGAATATACGTTTGCATCTTCACATCCTACAACATTATATGAAAAATTGTGGCCATATATTATCTCCTTTGTCGACTGAACCAAAGAAATTTTTAAACAAAGATATACAATAAATAATGAAACCTTTACAGAAACCAAATATTATATTAATATTTAATCATTTTTTAATGTTTTATAAATTATGTTATTGTGTAACGTTTAGAAGTCAGCTGCGTTGATGTGGGTTGGCTTACATATTGTATGATGCATTCTTTTGGAATAGTACAAGATGCTTTACGATACACAGTAATTTATTCCGACTTGTAAACAAATGTGTAAGAGATGTTTCTATTACTTGTGCAGTTGAAATAGGTTACCGACTTTCGACTGTGATTTGGGCCACGAGAAACGGTTGTCTTTAAAGCGTGAACAGAAAAGGCATATGAAAATGGACTAAAGCATAAGAAAATGGTGTAAAGCATAAGAAAATAGTGTAAGGCAGAAGGCGACAAATTAGTGCGGATCTTACTTTCATTATTTATGCCTTGAATTGGCGGAGAAGAGAGAAGAGTGGCGATTGCTCCACTGACAAGACCGTAGGAGAGAGAGAGAGAGAGATAATTATGCCTTATATGCCTTTTCTGTACATATTTTATTTTTAATGCTAAATATTGAAATCGATTTAAAATAGGAAAAATTAATCGGTCTAGAACCCTCGATCTTTGCCTTACAGGGGCAACATCTTTGACCACTAAGCTATCAGACCTCTTCCTAACCAATCCAAATTTCTCCTTTTTCATATCCGGTTCCTTTTATAGATACTTTTGTCATATTTTTATTTTCTATTTAATCCGTCAATTAAGTGCAGCCTGCTAGGAGATGAGAAACTTATGTGCAGTCCAGAAGATACCGGCCGCTATACCAGATGCTGTTGATTTTAAAATGGTGGTCCTTAACTTGATCGATTGAATTGACTGCTTTTTCATGTCCCGCTTAGGCGCAGTTTATACAGAAGAAACGTGGCAGGGACGAAAGACGAGGCGGATGATTGTACACTACATAAGATTTATATTGTGTTACCTAAATTGTCCGCTACCGCCAAATGTCCTCGCCACGTCTCTTCTATATAAACTGCGCTTTAAAGGACCCGGGATTGTCGTTGTTAATATCCAACACGATTTTAAACTTCTGAATCATTTTTACGATTCTTTCAATAACGCAATCTACATACTCCGAGGAAGGTGCACAATACATTAGGTATTATCATTACTCTATTTAATACTTTGTGTTCAAACTTCTCAGAATCACTATACGGTATAGCAACAAGCCATTTGATATACAGATTTACACCTGGTAATCTTTATGTGAAAGCAGCGAACAGAATTCGTCGAATCGTGGCGCATCTTTCACTTGCTGCGTTCGTTTTCTATTAATAATGGTTATATGCCATAGATATGGTGATGGATAGATAGTCAGTTGTTCCAGTATGGCACCAAAATGGTGCAGTGCTTTCCACGCCTTTACGCTACGATTTCCCACTTACTAGTTGATAGTCAAGATTAAAACTACTTTGTGGGCAGGATTTAAACCCGGGACCTATCAGTAAGGCCAACTCCTTAATTACTAATCTAACAACGCTTGAAGTTTAAATAAAAAAGAGAACAAGAATTGTGCTGACTCACGTGTTCCGATCACTAGATGAAACACATGTTCTTATAGGCGGTACAGAAAAAAATACACGCGCCGTTTTCATACTCAGTATCTACACACATACCTACATACATAAATTAACGCCTGTAAATCGCCGAAGAGGTAGGCAGAGTTGTATTACATTTCGGTCGAACCTGTTAGATCTCCCGCCGATTAGAGCTATTGAGTACCTATTTATTTAATGTTCAAGGCAGATTCAGTAACTAATTAATCTACTTAACATAGCCGTGGTGTAGCGGTAGTGAATGCGGATGCGCGGGTTCGATCCCCGCATAGTGCAAATATTTTTATGGGTATTTGCATTGGTCTGGTCGTGCCTCGGGAGCTCGTTAAGCCGTCGGTCCCGGTTGCCATACAAACATCTATGGCAGTCGTTACGGGTAGACGGAGCTCTCAAAACTCCAACAACTGGTCTAACTGCAATGCTTCGATGTTGCCTTTGGGTTGTGGAGGTCAGATGGCAATCGCTTCACGGAAAATGTCGAAGTTTAGCCAAATCCGCAGTTGGACTGGTAAAAGCGGATCCCAGACTCCAGGTTGATAGCGTCGGATACGACTGGGATTAACGCTAGGAAGGAAGAAGAACATAGCCCCCAACTCTAGAGCATTTTTTCACATCTAGCAAATATAGAGTGTTTTCAAAACCAGGTAGGTTTATTTCTTGTTTTTTATGGCGTAGCAACAGCCATATGACAAATTTTGACAATATAATACTACATAAGACCCCACATAAGACCAAGATTCACATAAAACACTATACGCTTAGATTAGCGGTAGTGAATGTTTGGTTAAGGCGTATAGAGTGAGAACTGACCCTCCTAATATCTGATAAGTTTTTACAGTGCAAGAAATAGGTACGTACTTACTTATCTTGGCAGTTTTAACACTTTTTTTTATGGGAGGATAAAATTCTAGAACGCACAAAGCGTCTTATCTTATCTAGACCCAAAATAAACATCTGCGGCTTAGTGCTACTAGGGTACTGAACACATTGTAGGCAATTCTTCACATAAGCCTCCCAAGGCGATCAACTCAACAGACTAAATAGAAGAAAAAAAAAACAAAACAATTAAGAACCTATTGGGCCTCCTTTGAAATCACAATTCTTTTTTTAATTTCTTGCGGTTGAAGAGGCAATGATCGCAAAATCGCCCGCGTTTCAAGGTGACGCCATTACGGAAGATGACGTAATTTACAAACCAAATAAAACTTGGAGACTATTTGGAGACATCTCTAAAGATAAATGATGTGTTTATTTAAATGCTTTTACTAAGTTTAGATAGCCGCCATTTAGAGTGATCCATTCACAATGTAAAAATAGACGTTTTCTGTTCTTTATCGGCCAAAAATATTCTATTCGGATTTAGATTAGAATTTCGAGTCCAGCATTTTTGTAATGTTAAGATTTTGGTTTCAAATCAATGTTGTATTGCGGTAGGTTTATTATTGTGATGTAGTGGACTAAATATCAAGCTAATTTTCTATCGTTCACGTTATCATCATTATCGTCATAATTATTTATCTTTACTCATTTAGTTCAGGTAAACGTCATCACCTTCTTATCGTTTTTCGAATTTTGTACTGACAATTCAATACCACCACCACATATAGAGTAGTTAAAACCACTTTTGTGTATAAAATATTATATATAGCTTACGCCTTAACTACTTTAAAAATATATCAAGCGGTAGATATGCGCTGTGCGACAGAGACAATAATGTTATACAAAACCAGAGGTAGCCCTTCTTAGCCGGACTCTGACTCTTCTTCCCGACATGACAGATTAAAAACCGGGTGTTGCACACGAATATGCAGCATGGCAACATTTGACCTACTTTAAAAAAAAGCTAATTACTTCATTCATGTCAGTCTTTGATGTTCAACAACTTTTAGCACGACCTCTTTTGACAACGTTAGCTTCACCATAAAAAAGTTAAATCTCGGCCAATGTCTCTTTTGTCTATGATCACCGGATACATGAATGTGCCAATGTTCACAAGCTCAACCATCTATCGTTACTCTGTGTATTAACGGGCATTTTATCCACCCACGGGACAAAAGTGACGGGCGAATGAATAAAGGTCATTTAAAAATCAGGCGGAATGCAGTTTTAAAAGTTTCGTACCCATACGACCGCATTATTTGGGCTTCATCTATACAGGCATCTTCTCCCGAAAGGGTCTTAACTTTGAGGTGTACTACTTACTTCAAAGTAAAACAACCGCGGTAGCCCAGTGGTATGGATAATGGACTGCTGTGACGAGGTCTCGGGTTCGATCCCAGGTTTAACATGGCACACACCAATGACTTTTCGATGCTTTTTGAAGTTATGTGTGTATTTATCGCAGGTTTATAAGTGCCCGGTTAATGGCAATAGGCTCGCCACCAGGCCTTTACACGTTAAAATAAAAAACAAAGAATTTGAAAAGAGAGATAGGAAAATAAATGAACGAGTGAAGACAGTTGGTCGAGGGGGCTGACAGAGGTGTCATCGAGTATTCTTCTGGTAGAAGATTGAAGAAACAGACCAAGTTCACATTTAATTATCACTTATTAAGTGCTCGAGCCACAATCGGGCATTTTTCCATTGAATCTGAATTGACCCTAAGTTTTCACAATTTAGAAATTAGGTTAAGAAGTGACGTATTTTTAGTGAGTCATTTTCACAGACTCTCCTGAGAATCAGTTTAACCTTGAGCTGTCTCAATATCTGCATTATAGCGAATACGAGCGTGAAAATATTTACATGATTTTTTTCGTTTCATAGTAAAATTTAAAAGTGCACCAATTGCTAGAGCAGAACTCCCTGTCATTGGGCTGTAAATTAATGAATTTATACCGACTGTATCGTTATTTATACAATTGCAACACCTAGTACAGTTCCACAAAATACTTTTTGAAGTGAAAACTTCTTTAGCGGCGTTGGATGGGTATAAAAGTGTTAAACTCGCGTCAGGATCACTTGACCTTTGACCAGTAACCGACGACTGACGTCATACAACATTAGCTACAGATTGTTTATTTTGTTAGGTACGTCAAAAAGCTTCGTAGTTAGCGGTAAGCGCTTCGACTGTAAGTCTTTATGGTGTCTGATAGTACCGGCCGGGTTCGAACCTGGGCTTCTGACACTTTGTGTGATTATTTTTTCTTTTTGTAATTCATTAATTTCTTCTGAAAGAAAAGTAGTGATACGTTCTATGATTGGCGCTATATTATAGGTATTTTCTTTTTATCTTTTTCTATGTATATAACGAAGACAGAAAGAAAGAAAAAGTTTTCACTTTTACCGGCACTCCCGGAGTGCAACCCGTCTATTTATTCTATTTTTTTTTTTAAATTATATTATCTGCATGAGATCGCTGCTACTATTTTCTAACGCAAAAAACGTACATACAGTAGAAACAGATTGCGTGTGAATAAAAGAAATGCATATAATATATGTGGGAGAAATATTTAATTTTTATTAATTTAAAAATATAATCACAATTTTTCGAGTAACTTCCGATTTAATAAGTTTTTCTGTTGACTACCCGCTCCCACCCACTGAAAAGCAAGCCATAGTATAAAAGAGTGCACAGTGGCTCGATCGCTCAGACTTTGTTCAACTACGAACTCGGAAGGACATTTCTGAACGGTCAGGTACGTTTTATTTTTTATTAAGTTATTCAAAACCAATATTGCTCTTGATAAATGTTACTATACAAATATGTGATTATTGTTATTAATGCTTTATTGTTTTTATATGATCTTGTTCTATAAATAAATTACTGTGTGTTTTCAATCATTATAAAATCTATTTAATTTATGCATTCGTTTTATTCAATCAAATCTACCCTCACATATAAGTATAATATAAATTGTTAGTCAGGGTCTGTTGTTCTTATTTTTGATACTAGCTGTTGCCCGCGGCTCTACCCGCGTGAATGTCGGTTATCGCTTGGTGTTGAGTCAACGCTATTTTTCTAAAATAAAAGTAGCCTAAGTTATTCCTTATTACATCAGCTAGGTACAAATAGGTCAAAATCGGTCCAGACATTTCAGAGATTAGCCGGAACAAATAGACAGACAAAAGTTATTAGGTATTAGAAGGTATCTACAGGGTCGGTAGCACGATTGTGACGCCCCTGGTGTTGCAAACGTCCATAGGCCACGGTAACCACTTCCCATCAGGTGGGCCGTGTGCTTGTCTGCCGCCTAAGTGGCATAAAAAAAAATGTAAAAAATGTTATTTTGGTGTATGCACCGTATTATATTTGTATCAATATTACAAACAGACACTTCAATTTTATTTATATGTATAGATGTATAGACTGGTTATCTAATACCCGTGGCTCCACCCTTGTGGAATTCTATCTCTATGCCTTAAAACTCATATGAAGCTATAACAGGAATAAAAGTTAAAGGCCTATACGTTATATTAGGCTATTCCTGTATCACATTCCAGTCAGATCCATCAAGCCGTATGAGCGAGATTAATTAACCTACATCCAAATATTACTTTCACAAACTAACAACAAACATTTTAAAGATTAGTAGGATGTTAAATTATTTGTCCTGGTTCGAACATGTAATACGTAGGGATGAAAATATAAAAAAAAAAAAATTTACTTGTACAAGATTATACATTGTCATATAGATTCATCAGGACTACTTTCTCAACTCACTTTTAATATTAAATTTAGTGCACGTAGGTCTAATGAGTCAAATCTATTTTCCCTTCAGGTTTACAAAAATAATATCTCTTTCTTTAACCCTTTAACAAGGATGGCCCGCCAGTATAACGAGGTGGCAAGGAGGAACAAACTCTTAGACATATTTGATTCCAATTTTAATAGATTCATTAAAATTCTGAAAGACATCCTCCATAGCAGTTCGGCCCTGAAAAATGTTTAAACACGTCATTACTATTATACTGTTTAATAATTAGAGCTTTTCCTGTTTTTAACATATTGTTTTAGCTGTGTGCACATGTGGTTATATTACGATCCAGAACGGAACTGTATTTTAGTATTTTTGTTTTTCAATGATTGTAATGTGTTTTGTGCGCCTAAATAAGTAAAAAAAAAAAAAAAAAAAGCATTAACTATGAAAGTGGATGGCTATAAATGAAGAGGAAGACCTAAAAGGATGTGGATGGATTGTGTGAAAGATAAAATGGTTAAGAACGGAGTGAATGTTGAGATGGCTGCATCAAGAGATGAATGGCAGAAATACAAATGTTGCGCCGACCTCTAATAAACTTGGGATCGATTCTACTTAAGTAAAACCATTGTCATACCACGGACACTGCAAAAATTACCCATTTAATTTTAAACTTTAAAGTCATGGAATTAAAGTCTAATATTAAATGGCTTTTTGTAGACTGAAGGAAAAAGTTAAATGTGACACTCTTCATTTAATTTTGGACTTTAAGGTTATAGAATTAAAGTCTAAAATTTAATGCCGTTTATTGCAGTGTCTGTGATATGACAATTGATTTGGCTTTAGCAGAATCGAGGGCCAGGAGAATGATGTTGATGATTTAAAAGTATTTCCGAACCCTAAACCCTTGACTTGAAACTTCAATATCTAAAGACGACAGAAATAGACAAAACTACCAGCATCATTTTAAAATTTTAATCCCTATCTAAGCTCTTAAAACCACCTCACCGTTTGAATTCTAAATTTAAATGACCAAATTCGGTCTCATACACTCAAGACTTTCAAAGTAACTTGTCAATAGAGGCGGAAGACGAGGCTTATAATTTTTTTAACCTCCCATTTTAGCTAGCGGTCTATTGGGCCGGGCCTGAACTGAATAATGTAATCCTATCATGTCTGTTGTACCGGCAACCGTATCGTGGCTTTCCAATGTTTTATAGCATATTTTTTGATATTGATGCTTTAGATATCCACTTTGAATGTTTTTAAAATGGTGGAAAATTGTATTTCGATATTGTATTTTTGTAAGGGGAAGTTTGTTTTTAGTATTTATTGAGAAGTTAACTAAGTCAAAGAAAGCCAACCTTTATAAGTGACAAGACAGTGTTGAGGGAGTGCAAAAGTCAAGGTCATCATTGTGCCATCCGACATACATAATTTATATACCTTATTTACGTACATAATTCCACACTCGGCTCGGACGGTTCGGCGTCCTTGTGTCACTGCCTAATTGGGTTCCAGTTGAAAACCAGCGCCAGGTGTCTACCCGGCACACTGGACACCCATTTGGCGCATTTGTGGGTCGCACTGTTATTGGTAGTGCGCATGCTATGTTTGGAGTTTGAAAGCATGTTTATTACTAAGGAGTGTATGCTTCCAATACTTCCAATTAAATTGTTGCCGTATAATTTCTGTATTGTGTGACCACTTTGCACTAAATAAATGTTTCTTTCTTTCTTTCGACTACCTACTGTCCCCTAATTCTGAGAGAATACTAATTATTCACTACCGTCATCGTCGCGTTGGTCCCAATCGCATCCAAGGCTCTAACCTTAGAGTTTGGAGACCGTTGCTCTCCTTTCTCCTGGGCTATTCCGGGTCTGCTGTCCTCTCCACTTCACATGGTTTTGGGCACCCTTGGTATCACCATGCTGCAAAGTTCTCACCATTGCAGTAATGGCAACTTCAACCAAACTCCTACCCTCTTCTTGGGCTTACCCTTACTTCCGGCGCCTGGATGAGGTGGTACCTATGCCCAAAAATAATGTAATCAGGCAGTTCTAATTAATTAATACCTACTGATAGTAGTGGAAACAAAAAAAGTACGTCTACAAATATACAGTTAACCCTTTGTTCAAATAACACTTTAGCTCCTGGCCATTTTTCGTCAAAATAATGACGAGAGCCATTAAAGTTTCCTTTTTCACTGTTCGCGTAATAAGTAACTTTTTAAATTTTCGGCAATTTTAATTTACATTGGTTAAAAGACCTATTTTCACTAACTCAACTACTATCAGCATTATTTCAAATTAACGCTAACAACAGATAGATAGTGCCTACAGCTCTAATATATTACTATTTCGACTGACTCCACGCCTTTCTACTTTTAAACTACAAATTCAACATTAAAAGAACGGATGATAACTACATCACCTGCTCATTGCTGATCGCCTAGTATTACCTATCCATCAACAGGTACCATGTAACAATGTACAAAACCACAAGTCTGGTTCGCGTACAAAAATGTATCGATATTAACCCAGTTGTGGGCTATATTCAGACGCGGTCGGCCAGGCCATCCCGCCGCCAGTAGCACATGATTGATGCTGTTTGACAACTGTGGATTAAACCAATTGGCTATTATTGAAAACGTGTTTTGGTGTTGATTTTTATGTGCTTATGATTGGTTATTTGTAGGGTTAACTGTTATTGTGGCGTAGGTAACCTTTAAACATCATCTGGTTATAATTACCCGGTTAGAAGAGGTGCATTGTGTATTCAGTTCCTCAGTAGGGCTTCTTGAAATTAGGTAACTTCTATTATAGCTGACTTTGACATATGTCATAGGGACACAGTCGTGTCTGCTTAGTTATTTATTTATAGTTAATTAAAACTGTCTTCTGTCCGTATCTAAAGATGACAGAAGATCTTGTTGTGATACCCACAAATGAATCACGTCACCAGTAATATCAAGGGCATTTGTCTCATAGACACACTGCTTCTCCCACAAATGGGTCTGGAGGTTCAATATGGATATACTCGTAATAGGTTCGTTTTTTAATAGAGGTGAGGTTTCTTCCAAAGGTCGAATACCAGTTTACAAGTTTTTAAGATCATAATCTTTAAAGCCATCTTAGCCAGGTTCTGAATTTGTGAAGTTAGAACGAAGTTTACTGAGTAGTGAACAATGATTTATTTGTTCCGCAGAGTATTTGTCATTAATACACTCGAGAGCAATGAATCCGGGTCACTCAAAGAATCCAAAAAATCTCGGAAAGTAAGAATGCTAGGTTAATTCAATAAATTGTATTTAATAGACAATTTAATACTCCTTAAATGAAAGTTAAAAAAATATGAGTCACCATACATTTTATTTACACAAAATTACATAAAGAAAAAAAACTGCTGATCTCTCCTTAAAACAAAAATAGGAAACATGAAATTTTTGAACTTTATGACGATTTTCTTGAATTTCAATACTTCGTATTACCTCCTCGTGCTTCCATTACTGCGTTTACGCGGTTTGGCATGCTGTACACCAAGTTCCTTATACGATTTTGGGGAATATTCTCCCATTCCTCTGTGAGAGCAATTTTGAGCTCAGGAAGCGTGATTGGGGGAGGGTTTCGTTGTTTTACGCATCTCCCTAGCTCGTCCCAAGCATGCTCGATCGGGTTGATATCCGGGCTGCGCGCTGGCCACTCCATACAAGTAATGTTCATCTCTTGAAGGTAGTCATTCACAATCCTACCTGTATGAGGTCGGGCATTGTCATGCATAAATATAGCATCCTCACCCAAACTGACCATAAATGGACCAACGTGTTCGTTGAGGAGTTCTTCCACATATCTTACGCTAGTTAAAGAGCCGTTTTCTATGATCACCAGCTCTGTGCGACTTTCAGAGGAAATTCCGGCCCACACAAGTACAGACCCACCACCGTAGGCTACTTTTTCTTCGATGCATGCTTGCTTGAATCTTTCCCCTGGTCTTCTATACACTCTGTGTCTTCCATCGTGCTTGTAGAGCATAAATTTTGATTCGTCGGAGAACATAACTTTCGACCAATCTTCAATACTCCAATTTACGTGGTTCTGGGCATATCTTAGTCTTGAAATACGATGGCCACGCTCCAGTTTAGGGCCGTTTGCAGGTCTAAGGGGTTTTAAGTTAGATTCAGCAAGCCGACGTCTTACTGTCCATGCACTTGGGTTACTTCCTCCGAGGCGTCGAAACTGATTTGTGAGTTCAGTTCCTGTGAGAAAGCGATTTCGAAGCATGGTGTTCACCAAGTATCGGTCTTCTCGTGCTGTGGTTCTAGTCTTCACCTAGTTCTGCCCGTTCCTGGTCTGCGTAGGTTAGAACCAGTTTCTTCGTAACGTCGGAGAACTCTTTGTACTGTTGACAGCGACACACCGACAGTCCTGGCTGTATCGCGCTGACTCCGGCCGGTTTCCACCAATGTAAGTATTCTGGTGCATTCTTCAAGTGTAAGCGACATGATTTCAGCTTGAATAATGAATATTGAGCACTATCAACCTGGTTTATGTACCAACATAAATGACAGATTACAAACAAAAGCAAAAACAAATCCTGTAATTTCGTAGTTCCATCTTCGACAGTGTTCCCTTTTCAAATTTGATTTTTTTATGATATAACTTTACAATAACTAAGAAGTTTTAATACTTTCATTTAAGGAGTATTAAATTGTCTATTAAATACAATTTATTGCATTAACCTAGCATTCTTACTTTCCGAGATTTTTTGGATTCTTTGAGTGACCCGGATTCATTGCTCTCGAGTGTATTAATCAAATTGAACCCACTCCTAGCACAAGCAATTAAGCTTACTTGGAAGGGTTAGAGAGAATATTAGTAATTACGATAATTTCGGTTGCTAGTATTCTTTATAAATAAATAAAAAATGGCTTCAAATTCATTAGTTTAACGTGATAACCTAGTTTGATTTGATTTGAGAAATTTGCCCTAAAGGGATCGAAATGAGTTCAGTACCATTCATAACTCTAAGATGCATCCATTTTAGGAGGATACTTTAAATTCAATTGACATGCAGTCAGATTGCTTGCAAACTTTTTGGTTAATCCCTGAGGTAGCCGTGCTCATTAACCAACCCATTAGCAATGCTAAGCTTGCCTTCAGTTTGACGATATCAATAGATACTTTTTCAATTAATGTTTTTCATGCTAAAGTAAACAAAACCGAGCTATATGGGGTTTCTCAGATGAAGCGGATGATGTGAAACCAACCAGCTAACCTGTGCTACCTGCCCACACATACGTTGCCCATACACACATACACCGAAGAAATTCATGAGTGCCCTTGAGAATAATATCAAGGCTGTTGAACGCTGGGCAAACAAAATCTGACAAATTATATGCCGTCGGCATGTCAGAAGAAGATTGAAGAAACTGGGTTTGCAGGGCAAAATGAATTGTAGAATTTAACTGAAGAAGTGACTGTCTGGATTCATAACCATGCAACTACAATACCAGAAACAAAACAAAGGCATATTTCCAGAGTTACGTCACGTCATCGCACACCCCGGTATCGTTGATCTATCGAATGAAGTTGATCAGTTGGCAGACGATCACACAGCGCTTGTATCCATGCCAGTCGATATCCACAATTTTGACGGATATCTGCAGATTTTCAGCTTTGTAGTGCATTGAACTTTTGTTGGAAATGCAACAGTAGCCCAATTCTTGGGTGAGAATAGCTGGAATGTGTAGCAGAGTAACTCGCTCAGAAAATGTTTATCGTGATTGTATTTAAGATACAATAGTGGATGTTTCTCGCGAGTTTATTGCTGTATCAAGATAACAGACGTCTGTTTAGCAGAGCTGTATTTAAAGGATATTTAGGCTAGAATACGTGGGTTCAATAGTTGTAACTTGTAAGTAATTACATATTTATTGCTTCTCTATTAACTTAAATAGAAACACACGCGTTTATAGATGATAGCCATGAATAGTTGTGAGTTAGTTCTTTGCAATTCTTTGAAATTGAATTGAAGAATCTTTTTCACCTTTAAATAGAAAGGTTCTAGGTATTTTATTACAAGATTAGATTTTGTTATAAAAGTTTTTTTTAAATCGAAAATCAGTCAATCAGTCAGACTGGTAAAAAGTGGACCCCAGACCCCAAGTTGAAAAGCTTCGGATGCGACTGGAATTAACGCTAGGATGAAGGAGAATAATGTGCAATTTATTGTTGCTTTCTTACAGATAATATTATTAAATGGTGCGCTATGGCTATAGACATAGGTGAAACTCATTTACCTATTTCTTAAACCAGTTATTAATAAAGTACTCTCGTGTCCTGAGCTTACAGGAACTAGGAACGTGATGGCCTATATCCAGTAGCAAATTAGGAATTTAAAAATCGAATACCTCACGCAGGTCTGTGACGCAATTTTCATTTTTGACAACTTGTCTAGTAAATTGGAATGCAATTAGTAAGCTAATTATTCAAATCGCTTAAGCCACGTAATGTACGTTAGAAGGTAGGACACGACGGTATTTCCCTCCAATTGAGCAATCCGACTGAGGCGGACCCAGATTTTTCATCGAATGACAATTGGTCGACACGACAATCCATCGACACACAATTAGTTGAAAACCCCATTGAGCAACAGCGAAAATTAGTCGACATACAATTGGTTAAAAAGTCAATTGAACGACAACGATTACTAATCGACACCTGTAGAGCTCCGAGGGGGTAGACAGAGGTCTATTCACAGAAAATTATTATATATATTTATTGTGATAGCTGCGCAATGCAACTCTTTTTTTTATAACCATGCAGAAATAAGTCTTTTTTCTAACTCTTTAATTAAATGACTAGGCAAATAGTTAAACGTCATCGATCCAAGCTATTTGCCTAGCTGTTTAATTAAATGGCTGAACACCATTCAGGTCGTTAATTGAATGGCGCCGTTCAGTAAAGCGCCTAGGCAGTTAATTGAACGGCTGATTAAGTTATTTGGCGGTGACATATACATTGGTATTGACTAATTCATAAAGTAGAGTAAACAACTATTTTTCGATCAATTGTCATTGTCGACCTAAGCTCATGTCGACCAAAAATCTGTCGACTAATTATAATCTCGATCAATAATATTTCGACCAATTGTCGTTAACCCGACTAGGGAAGTACCTCCGCCCTACAGAATACCGCGGCCATAATAACCTCGTGTTATGTTCCCGGAGGGGATTAGGGTAGCCAGAGCTCACTGGAGAGTTTTTGTGCTATCAGTGGGAATACTTGCTCACTAGGCTTGTCCTGCTTTATCTTCTGCACTGACGGCACTGAAACTCTTTGTTCTAACAGGGTCGGCAGCGCGAGTGTGACGCCTCTGGTGTTGCACACGTCCATAGGCCACGGTAACCACTATCTATCAGGTGGGCTGTGTGCTTGTCTGCCACCCAAGGGGTATAAAAAAGCCACATTCGCCCCAAGACGGTTATATAAGAAAATTTGGATGGCTTCAGGTATTATTCTGATAAGATAAGTTTTATTCGCAAGAAGATTGATGTTGATGTCAGCGAAATAGAGTTTTCGATCGAAGTCAGGATGTTTTTTTTTAAACTCAATATGAACTTATGAACACAATTCCAACCGACGACGCGAGGAAACAATGCAAACTCTTTTCAAATGAAATTTTAACTCATTTGAATCTCATTAGATTTCTTTTTGAAAAAGTCGGATTCAAACTCAATACTAACAAAATTTGAACTTAATTTAATTCATTTGTATATTATCACTCACCTAATAAACATTCAAATTATGTGTTTCTATCATTGAAATTTCTCGCTACTAAACACGTGCTTTGTTCAAATGGTGACATCCAATGTAATGAAACTTAGGAAACATATGAAGCCAAGCGTTATAAATATATCTATCTTAACAAGCATACAAATCTCAAAGCTCTGGTGCCCTTCGCCATTGAACTCAAGTCAACCCACATTCTTGTAGGAATTCGAATAACTTTACAGTGTCAGTCGTCGGTCGGCTCAAATAAACATGCGTCTGAATCAGCCGCCATCTTTTTTTATATCTCACAAAAGCGCGCGAATACAACGGGAATGTTAGGCTGGGTCTTCATTATTTAATTTGGCAGCTTTGAATATTTTATTATAGGACTTGTATAGGCCCCGTGCGTATCGCGATGCGCCTACTGTTGCGCCATCTCGCGGAACAGTGGTGACAATACGTGGATGCCCAGCTGACTGGCGCCTTCCCAAGTAGTATCTGATTCATAAGCACTTCGAGGTTATTATTAATCGAAAATAATTAACAATAATGAACGTTATGACCACGACGATAATTCAATGTGGTTTTCAATCAATCTATTTCAATTTTTTTTGTGCAAAATCGATATCAAAAGGTAAGTAATGTACCAAAAAAAATTAGGAATCCAACCCTTCCGAGTGAATGTGTTGCCGCTTATTATTGAATTGAATTTTAGGTAAAAAAGTATTTGAAAGCAGGCATATCTCCAACGTGAGAGAAATTATCGATGTAGATGGTAAACGTATCATCGAGGGAAAAGTTTTACCACAAACTAGGGTGAAATGTTACGTTGAAGGCATAAGATTTTTTTTTATTTTATTGTAAATTGTATTATTAAGATCCTGATGCAAACGACACTAAATTATGAATTTTTACAGTTACTTGTATGAGGATAACAACTCGTTAAAGCAAATATGCAGGATCGTACAGTCAAACTAAATAAGTATTTTTAGAGTAATTATCGATTCTAGTTTCATAGGAATTTCACTAGCCTCTTGCACTAATAAATTATTGCTTTGCTCTTTCGTTTTCCTCAAAGCATGATGTATGACACTGATGGTGTGGTCCTTGTGTGATTAAAAATATAATTTTTGTGTTGTTTTGTTCATAACTCCGAACGACTGTTGACACTACATGGCCACACGGGCATCTACTAACTTTCCGATTGAGCCGCGAGGGCGGCGCCACATGCGATGCGCACGGGGCCTATTACCACACACAAATATCACCCTCTAGCCTCTTTCATGCAATTACATAACTAAAGTTTAAAAGTAAGCTAAGATGATTGATTATGTAGAAGGTGTGAATGAACAAAAACAACGCTTAGGGTTGACATAGCCAAGCTGTTTAAAAAAAATTGTTACAGTTTGAAAGTGTGTGGTTTTATAAAAATAGACAAAAATCCAACATCAATCTTTCAATAATGTTAGAAAGACAGAAAGACATAATGTATGCAGAGGTGTATTATTACCCATAGTACATGAACTATGATATTTGAGCCACGTAATAAGGGGCCAGTATATTGCCGGCCATCAAGCGGGCTTACTGTTGAATGGAATATCACTTTGTCACCTTCTACGACTTTCACGGGAACAGGTGGGGTAACCCGCTGCTCTACCGTGAAACAACACGGCTAACACACCACTACCTATTTATAAACGCTGATTCATTGCTGTGATCCTTTCATATTATTATGTACTATTTACTTTATATAAATTACATATTATTTATATTATATTATTTTATTATTTCATTTTATTTGTACTTCTCTCTCGTACATTTTTGTTTTAATTTAGTTTATTTGATAACTACACCATATCTTCTGTTCTGTCACATTACTGTCCATCCCAAGGTTAGGCTATCTATCTATCTATTTAAAATATGTAATTATTTTAAATTTATAAATTTTTTGGTCCGACGAATCAACGGGCGAACTACTTTGGTTAAACATTGTGCAACTGAGAATTTATACCAAGTAAAATCAATATATTTATTTAGCGTAGGAAATGTTACCAAAAAAAAAGTAATCGTATTTTGCGTCGTTGGAACTGCCAACACGGCAGTGTAGATACGACTTTATGATAAGTTATAGAAGCGCGCCAACATACTGTCAAGATCATTCCTTTTTTAATTGTTCCTCGTCTATGGTGACTACTTTCGTTCGAATATTCTCGTCGGATATCTCGGTGTTAGGTCATATAATCTCATTATACAGAAAGGAAAGTATGCTAGTAAGCTTGTGTTGTATGACACCAGACGATTTTATCTCTAAAATATATTATTTTTGGCCAAGTACGGTGTTTTTAATAAAACTAATTTCATATAAGTCGAATTTTATCAATGAAAATAATGACAATGAATTATTTAAAACTCATTAAATAAAATGAAAAACTCGTTTAAAAAAACTCGATATAGATACCGTGTTTTAAATAATAAATCGAACACTGTAACGTCCCTATTAGCCAAGGCCATAACATTATCATGTACAAAATTCAAAAATATATAAGTAAAAAGTAAAAATATGGTTCGAAGCAAAATGAGCACTTGAAAATCATGTTCAGGTGATGTTCACAGGCAGTTTCCATCCGGTAAGCAATGTTAAATCTATTGTAAACGTGATAAAATTATTGTTTTTTTTTTTTTCAATAGAAAGTATTACTAGTTTGGCAACCTTAATAATGAAGAAAAGTAAGTAGGTACCTTAAAGACCGTATTCTAAAATGGTCTTAGTTCTGAATAACAATTTATCTGCCACTCTAGACAAGTGGCGATTCATTAACCGGCGTTTGATGGAATAGAATGACGAAAGTATGGGATTTGACGTATTTGACAGTCTTTAACGCATGTCATATATGTCAAATCCCATACATTCGTCATTCTATTCCATCAAAAGCCGGCCAACGAATCGCCACTTGTCTAGAGGGGCTGAACACAGATTGTATAACCTATTAATACTGTTGATTAATGGCACTTGGTGGAATTTGTTGTTACACATTATTGAGAACTCTTGTACTTTTTCCACAGTATTTATTATTGAACCTGACCAGTTTCGCTTTACGGCAAAGGCTTACATTGATGTTTAGGAACATTTCTAGTCTTCAACACTACCTACGTTGTTTAACATTCTTCTTGTGTGAGTAGTTTCCTTACATTTTGGGGAAAATGTTTATAACTGGTATCACCACATCAGCCGCACATACTCCACTGCATATTATGAATAAAACTTCAAACTATTTTTCAAATTTGTCAATGGAATCTGACCTCAAATGAATTAGGATTTAAGACAGTCCCGTTCTTGAATACTGGCTTAAATTTCGTTTACCATAAGATCCTTATTTGGTAACTATGTTATGTTATGGTAAACGACATTTAATTCAAAGCGTCATCATACTTCTGCAGTTAAGTTAGAAGCGTCGGTAGCTTAGTGGTTATGGAGTCGGCCTTACCATCGAGAGATCCCCGGTTCGAATCCTGGCCATTACACTACCGACGTAAAGCCACTCTTAGTATAAGCAATTTAAGTTAATTGGAGGTAGTAATTTCGATAATTTCGGTTGCCTATTGCGGTTAAATTTCAAAAAAAAATCTACTAAATTTGCTCTTTTATAATCGCCATTATAACAGTGTACATACTTATGGTATGCAAGGTCCCATTAAGACCATCAGTACCTGCAGACTGATAGATCGACGGGCTTTGGCATATATTTTAGCTTGGGGGTCAAATGAGAGTCGTTCTCACAATAGCCGCCCAAAGGACCCCGGACTCCGCGCTGAAAACCCGAAACGTAACCAAAAACAACGGTTAAATTATGACTCCAGTATACTATACAGTAAACGTAACATAATACAAATAATTGAATTGCTAAGAAATGCTTCGTCGAAATATGGCGCGTCACTCTCACCTCACTGACTCCCAAACGATAATACGTAAGCATTTGTTTGGTACAAGCATTACACGGTATTTATTACTCTTCCGTCGCATTGCTTGTAATACGGAACCCGTACGAGTGCGTCTTACGTACCTACGTACTTGCGTACCATCTTATCGATTGTTCCGTACGTACTCGGCCCAGTGTCATTGCTTCTACAAAGTACTTCCTAGGGAAGTAAGACACAGGTACGCAACGGCACAATGTTGAATATTCTAAGCCTTAGGACGTGTTCTCACTTTACTGTGGCTATTTGAGAATTTCTCTCTGACCAAAGTTGGAAAAATGAACGTTCTAACTGTAGTGTCGAAATGTATTTTGGAAAATCGAATGTATTTTACTTTTATGTTATTCTATTTTTATACCACTTAGGTGACAGACAAGCACACGGCCAACCTGATGGAAAGCGTTACTGCGGCCTATGGTCGTGTGCAACACCAGAGGGGTCACACTCGCGCTGCCGACCCTGTTAGAACAGAGATTTGTTGTGCCATCAGTGTAGAAGACAAAGCAGGACAAGCCTTAGGTCTTCGCACTGACAGCACAAAAACTCTCCAGTGAGTTTTGGCTACCCTACTCACCGCTGGGAACACTACACGAGGTTATTATGACCGTAGTATTCTGTAGGGCGGAGGTACTTCCCTAGTCGGATTGCTCAATTGGACGGAAAAATCGTCGCATTCTTGTATTCTTTATTGTAAACATTTTTTTTAATGTAGGACACGTCAATTTGACTTCACCTCGCCTGGTGGTAAGCTGAAGGCGAAGTCTCAGAAAAGAGGGTCACCATTACAAACACGTACCATGTTAACAATGGTGGCACTCAGCTTGACGGCCTCATCAGATGCTTTTTCACGCCCCGCTTAAAGGACCCGGGGCATTTAAAGAAATTAGCAAAATGTTACGTACAAACGTGAGCTTAACTCAAGGTTGAGATCTCTACTAATAAACCCGGGAGTGTACACAGGAATATTATTGCAATCCAATGAGAGTATGTTTGAAAAACCATTCAAATTTTGTAAGAGATACATAATATAAATACCAGACATAAAAACGTTCTTTTAGTTTGTGATAGTTGACTACAAAACATTATTAATTCTTCCCAGGGCATAACAAGTCATCATCTACATTTAGATGTCATCCTCATTGCATCCGATGCCGATTTGCCTTCGGAGCTCAGGGTCTGCCTTCCAGCTCTTCCTCCTCCACTTCGCACGGTCTTGGGCATCAATGTGCACGATGTCAAGCTAGGTCATTTTGGGACTGAACCTTCTACCTGGACCCGACAAGCTCCTTAAAAAATTAAAACGTTATTTTCTTAAGAAGTTTTTATGCTTGCTCACTAGCTTACTATAAATTATTACTATAGATACTATATATTATCATTCAGCTTACTAGTTGAAACCAAGCATAAAGAACCCCCTACCCGACCCTACTAGGTGACGTAAATGTCAATACGACCACATATTTACCCTAATTAATTCTATTGTCTCATTTTTCTAATCATCATACTCAAATCTTACAGAATGCCGGGGTCATAATAACCTCGTATTGTGTTGCCAGAGTAATTCATTTGTAGGTAACAGTATTAAAATGTTTAATAAAATTCCTCAAGAGTTGGTTGACATGCCACTAAATAAGTTTAAAATCGAAATAAAAAAGACTTTAATGAAAAAAGGATATTACAAAGTAAACGAATACCTTAATGATAAAAATGCATGGTCATCCTAATCTTTTTGCTTGCTCGCACAATATAAACCTATGAAAAAAAAAACAAATTGTTTTAAAAAAAGAAACTATAATATTGTTCACTGAGTTTCTTGCTGGTCTCTTCTCAGTAGAACCAACTTACCGAACCAGCGAAAGAATCATTTTCAAATGATTTATTTACTTAATTTAATGTTATATTAGTGATTTCTTGACATGATTGTGAGATTTTGACGTTCATATGTGCTCTTTATGTGCCTAAACTGAATAAACGAAATTGATTCTTTGATTCTGATTCTTTGATTCTTTGAGTGGGAAGATCAAAGGCTATTCCTACTTTGTCTACTATACTGACGGCACACAAGCTCTCTGTGTTTACAGGGTCGGCAGCACGAGTGTGACTCCCTTGGTGTTGCACACGTCCATAGGCCACGGTAACCACTTTCCATTAGGTGGACCATGTGCTTGTCTGCCACCTCAGTGGTATAAAAAAACAGCAGATAACTTTAGTATTATAATATCAGTGGTAAAAGTTATAAATCGCAAACTTCACGACAATCTGTTATGTAGAAACGCGCCTTTACACTGTTCTATCACGCTGTTAGCTACGTGCGAGTAACATTAGGTGTTACTTCAAGGTATATCGGTGTATGTACATTTTTAAACACACCTTTCTATTATTAAGTAAGATATTGATCATTGATATCATCACAAGAAAATTTGCCGTTCAACCTTATGAAGGTGCAACTTGAGCATGTCTACGACATTGTGTGATACAAAATTAAAAAGGGCTGTTCTATAATACACGACCGTTATTTTTCTATCGAAATCATGTATTCTACGAAGATAAGTTGAGGTATAAAAGTAACAACTCACTTTAAAATTGTCTAATATTACGTTTTTGATCGTAGTCATCATCTTTATGGAGACGTATTATCCTGATTGCATCCGATGCTAAGATGCCCTCTGAGTCAAACCGTAGTCACTCTCGTAAAATTTGTCATACCTACCAATCAAAAACAATAAGTGAATTCTGCCCCTTGTCTATTTCGACGAAGCTTTTCTTTGCAATTCAATTATTTGTATTATGTTATGTTTACTGTATAGTATACTTGAGTCATAATTTAACCGTTGTTTTTGGTTACGTTTCGGGTTTTCAGCGCGGAGTTCGGGGTCCTTTGGGCGGCTATTGTGAGAATGACTGTCATTTGACCTCCTAGCTCAAATATATACCAAAGCCTCGTCGATCTATCAGTCTGCAGGTACTGAAGGTCTTAATGGGACCTTGCATACCCATAAGTATGTACACTGTTATAATGGCGATTATAAAAGAGTAAATTTAATAGTTTTTTTTTAATATTGGCAACGGAAGTTATCGAAATTACTAATATTCCCTCTAACCGCTAAATTGCTTGTGCTAGGAGTGGGTTCAAGGCGGTAGTGTAATGGCCAGAATTCGAACCAGGGACCTCCCGATCGTAAAGCTGACTCCTTAACCACTAAGCTACCAACGCATGAACTAACGCATGCCATCAATCAACAGTTTAAATAGTTTATACAATCTGTGTTCAGATACATTGAGATTAAAAATTGAAAAATATTTTGATTGGTAGGTAGGTATGACAGATTTTCGGCAATTCATTGGCCGGCGTTTGATAGAATAGAATGACAAATGGAATTTGACGTATCTGACAGTCGTTAACGCATGTCATAAACGTCAAACTTGTCATTCTGTTCTACCATACGCCGGCCAATGAAATGCCACTTGTCTAGAGAGGCTGGTCTTTATTGTATAAACTTAGGACGCAACAACAAGGCTATGAAAACCATGATGAATATTGAATTGCATTTCACTATAACCTAATTAGACGTATTCCTATACACAGAAGTTGCACAGATAAGGTAGTGCACCGCGGTTATTCTTAGCTCCTAATGCACTTCGGTGGCCTCCGCGCAGACTGCATCGTCTCGAAACAAAGGCGGCCGAGCCAGACCACACATATGGTATAGAACTAAATATATATTTAAGTTCGGCAGCACGAGTGTAATGCCCCTGGTGTTGCATACGTCTATAGATCACAATAACCGCTTTCCAACAGGTAGGCCGAGTGCTTATTTGCCAACTAAGTGATATAAAAAAAATTGGTAGTCTGAGGCTCGTATTCTAGAAACGACATTCATTCCTGCCTCTCCATTATACCTGAGACAAGATTGATAGTTTTGATAGATATCTATACAATCTGTCCTCTGAAGAAGCAAGATTCAGAACTGAGTACTATTCTAGAATTCGGGCCAGCGTGTACAGTGTACAATCGTCTCCAAAAATTTCCTTTTTGTTTACCCAAATGAGATTTACCATTATGCATTATGCATTATGCAAGGTAACAGTCTAAAGCAAGCATAACTTAACTAGCTTGTAATAACTATTCCAGTGTGCGAATAAGCGGCTGACAAGCACACGGCCCACCTGATGAAAAGTGGATACTGTGGCCTATGGACGTATACAATGCCAGGGGCGTTAAACTCGTGCTGCCGACTCTAAAGAAACTTTCTAATGCCCTTCTTGAAGAGCCCCATATTTCAGTCACAATAACTAAAGCGCTCGTGGTCATGTGCACTCACTGTTCGGTAAGCGATCAGCGGGTCTAGTTACCATTGGAATGAGTGGCCGTTTAGTTACATCTGAGCCCATCTGTACTTCGTAGGGCACGTTAAAAGTTGATTCCGGCTGTCAACAGTCGTTAGGTCAAGACGGAGGCCTGTATGGGCGACCTGAACAACTATGTCACAGGTTGGCCATTAACCACACGAAAAGAAGAAGTCACTTGGGAAGAGCAGCTTGAGTGTACGTGGGATGAAATTCCTTTCATACTGCATGGTGCGCACCGTTCCCGGTCGCAATATGTGAGGATATGAACTCCCGGCCTATGGCGAGCGGTGCGATAATAGAATGTAGCAGTGAGCATCGTGTTGAACAACTCATTGAGCACACGGATATCATAGGCTAGTGTATAGGCGGAGAGAGGTTGCAATGCAAAAATATATATTAGACATACAAAAATTTCTAATCAGCGGTAATTGAACCCGTACCTCCGACGTCGCAGACGCACTGCAATGACATTCTACTCGTACCACCATGGCAGAGGTCGTCTTGAGTTAATAATTAAAAGAAAACCATAAAATAGTTATTGTTTACGAAACTCAGTTGAACAATTTATTTTAAGTTTAAGAAACTACCCAATACAGCTATTCATAAAGTGCCACTCAACAATGCAGAGTGATGTTAGAGTACATCAGTAAAAGTTGTTTTAATCTTGTGGGTAGTCCCACATTTAGATAGTGCTCGAATACTGCAACTAAGTGCAATGCTAGTGTTAGAAGTTAGAAGTAGGTATATGAACTACTCTAAATCATTTGGTACTAGCTTTTGCCCGTGGCTCCGCCCGCGTGGATATCGGTTATCGTGATCAAACATAGCCTATGTCCTTTTTCAAGGTCTAATCTACCCCTATACAAAATTTCATCAAATCAGTTCAGTAGTTTAGGCGTGAAAGCTAACATACAGACATACAGACCGAGTTACTTTCGCATTTATAATATTAGTACGGATGAATTCAGTAGGTCTATAAAAAAACAAAATGGACTTTTTGGCATTAATTATCTATCCGGATTATTTTTCTTTGGAACTGTTAGGTACAGGGCCTGATTAACCCTTAGGCTAATTAGGCTGCAGCCTAGGGCGCGAGGATCTGGAGGGGCGGCGCGCTGAAATCGTGTCTTCGCATGCACTGATCTAGCATCATTGCATCTACCCTACATATTTCAAATAGACCGAGACAAAACAGTAAAATTAAAAGCGCTTGAGAGTCCCTAAATTTAAAAAGAAATTTTGAATTTTTTTAAAAGTGCAAAAATAGCTAAATATTATTTGATTAGCATTGATTCTACTCCAGATATTTCACACACCGATCAGTTGACATTTATAATTTGTTATATTTTGCCTGACGGAGAACCTGTATCACAATTGCGGTCATAAAGGTGAAGACTTGGAGAAGGCTGTTCTTGCGAGAATTGATATAACTTTGGAACTTGATATTAAAGACTGTCGTGGCCAAAGTTATGATAATGCTAGCCATATGTCTGATCAATACAAAGGTCTTCAGACAAAATTAAAACTTTAAATCCATTGGCTCTTTTGTTCCTTGTGCAGCCCATTTTTTATAACTCTCGGGATCAGCTGCCGTGGAAAGTAGTGACGTGGCGAGGGCGCGTCCTCATAATTAGCCTAGGGCGGTCAGAACTCTTGATCAGTCGCTGGTTAGGTACTTACTTGATCAAGAACGGGAAGTAGAAAGGAGGAATTAAAATGTCATAAAACGATATATTGATTTCAACACATAAACATACTATGGTATGTTGGGTGTTGCTAAAAATTCCAAAATTATATTTATATATACGGCGAGCTAAAATTGGCCAAAAAAAAAAAGATCAGTGAACACTGAACTCTAAGACGAACGTCTCGGATGCAACTCGAATCTTCGCCAAGAATATAACACAATGAAACGATTCCATTGTGATTCCATTTTACCAAACCAAAACTTATCAGGTAATTCCCTTATAGACATTTAATCATGAAACTTAGTATTAAGTAATATCTTGTAGCATAAAGAGGCAGTACGACACTTAAATAACCTAAAACTTTAGTATTTTAATGTTAAAACCATTTCTGACTAAAGTTTACTACTTTTAATATAAGTTGAAGGAATTTATCAATGTCTACTATTGTACAATTTATTTGATGCAGTCACGATTTCCGTGTGCCATATCGATGAAAACTAACATTAATTTGTTGAAGTAAGTTGTTATTATAAACTACAAAAATTGCACTCGACTGTGTATTTACTCATATCTTATAATATCAGGTGGAGTATAATATGATCCCATAGTTGCTATAATTATATCTTACAATTATTTATCTTTGCAGAAGGATGTTAAGTCCGACTATATAAAAATAAGCAAATGAAGTAAGAAAACAGCAGCTATTGAAATATATAAACTATTTTTAAAACATACAAAGCTAGCTGATTAATTTTTCCAAAAATACCTGAAGCTAAACTAGAGTGATTATTATGAAAAGTCAATGAAGACGCCGCTTAGTCACTCTTCTAACGGAAGTGTAGATGTTTGGTCACGTAAAAATATCTCTGACTCAAGATCCAATCTGCAGGGATTCTGGCCTGCATCGCTTCCGGCTCAAGTTGCATTACCTTAGTCATACCACTGAAAAAAATAGCTTGTACGTCGATGATACAACTGAAAGCAGGTGGTTACCATATCCTATGCATCGTGAAGTAATTGCTTGGAGTGTAAAAAGCGGCATTCATCTTGAACAAATTACGGAGTATTGGGTAATCTAATCTATGTCCTATTTGGAGTGCAAGGTGCAATGCTTTGAGCCTGTGATTACCCAATTAAGGCTAATTAGAGATCGATTGGTTTGCGTTCTGCACATTCACCAAAGATACCTCAAACGGTTTTCGTGCAATAAGATTATAGTTGAGTAACTCAGTATCCACTGGATTCATGTTTTGTCATTATCAAAGATCATCATCAGCATCCAAAAGGCCAGTTCTCCTAATAAAAATGTTTAAAAATTTAGCCTCGATCTGTCAAAACAAATGAAATGTCTATAACAGTTTCTTTTGTAACACAATTTCTAACAAAGAACATTCAAATCAAATCAAGTCGTTTATTTGCTTGAATATAGATTAGTTAAAATAAAATAATATGTCAACTTTGAATGTCAAAATTACAACATTAAATATCCAATCATAATGTTGATATAATAATATAAAATAGTAATAATACCGCTCAATGTAAACATTTGTTTTCATGAATAAATGGGTATTTGCATTGGTCTGGTCGTTCCTCGTAGTCACGGCACATCTTCATCATCATGCGAACATCTATGGCAGTCGTTATGGGTAGTTAGAGCCCTCAAAAACAAACAACTGGTGTAACTGCAATGCTTCGATATCGCCTTTGGATTGTGGAGGTCAGATGGTAGTCGCTTCACGAAAAATATCGAATCAACCAAATCCGCAGTTGGGCTGGTAAAGCGGACCCCAGTCTCCAAGTTAAAAGCTTTGGTAACACTTAGATGAAGAAATCATAACGTCCAAGAATGAATTAATTCACCAAAACGTGATCGTTTTGAACCTTAGATCGAGGCTTAATTTTGAGAAAAACTATTTTGACATTCGGGTGATTGACATTGGATCAAGCCTGAATTGTGTACAGATATAAATTACGAGATTTCGTCTTCAGCTTATAATGTTTTTCTTTGATGTTTTTGAACTGACTGACATGCTGGTGGGATGGGTACTTCCTCAATTAGGTGTTCCATATTCAACGGGAAACCTCGTTAGGCTACCTCCATTAGGTGAATCTGATAAAACTTCGATCAGGGCTATTCCATTAGCAATCGGTACTTGCGTATAGGTGTATTTTATATATATACGATCTCTCCAATGACGTTAATAAATAAATGAATAATTTAGAAAGCGCTATCTATACCCAAAGTAAGCATTCCTTTTTTGTAAATAAGTACACACATATACGCTCAATGCCAATATAATAATTATACATATATAAATATTGCATTGATTGGAAGTCGAACTCACGTACCCTTAGTAGCAGTTGAACGCTCTATCACTACGCTGCGGAGATCGTCGAGTTATTTGCGCTGAACAGTACTTTCGTAATACATTATAGTGACAATAAAATCAATTTAGCAATGCTCCCCGTTGTAACCGAGGACCTTTTTTGGAACTCCGGGGAACGATTTAATATAAAATAACAATATGAATTAAATTTTAAAGCATTTGCATTCTAAACAATAGATCGATAAAGATAGGAAAAATATTGAATCGGTCTAGCCCGGGTTTGAACCCGCGATCTTTGCCTTACAGGGGCAATGCTTTGGCCACTAAACTACCACACACCCTAACCATGAAATGTTGTAATAACAACATTTAATAACCTGGCTGGCGAAAGCTTAGGCCATTCGTAAGATGGGGAACCACCCCGAAATAAGATAGAAAATTGCAACATGCATATACTCACACCTGTAAATCCTTGAGGGGTAGGCAGAGGTGTATTCACAGAAAATTAGTAACAGGTTTATCGCCGATGATACATTAGTTAACGATCATCTCGGCGGTTCGATCATTGACCAGGTCTATAGGTAATTTCAATTACCTGTGGTTGTGGTTCCATGACATTAGGGGGATGCTTCCTACACATATCCTCTAATATTTTTTATGCCCTTACCAAATAGGGCTAACCAAGCTCACCAACCGTTTAACACAGTGGAAAATGTGAGTATTATATTTTTGCGAGCTGGATGCCTGAAGGAGCACAACTACAATTGTGATATTTGTAGAATATACTGCTTCGGGGCTGTTTGGCCGTGGTCCATATGAAACCTGCGTTCCAGACGTTTCGTCGATCACTGCGGTCGACATCTTCATCATATGAACCAGTATAAAAGCCCGGAAGTAGTATATTCTACATGCAACGCCGGCCGTAAAAGCCTTAAGACTTATATAATCATGATATTTGTATCAAAACCAGCAATGAATAATGTTCCGATTATCAAATCTTCTCACACAGCCAGCCATATTGTAAATATGTCGCTAAACTGTCGGCTGTATCACATAACTGCATCTGGAACGGGTCCAGCGACAACTAGGGGTGACACGAATGCTATTGATTTCACATAAACAAACATGCTCAAATTGATTTCATGTAATTCCTTCACACAACGTAGGTAGTCTACTGCTTGTTTAAGACTTGTTGTGTACGGCGGCATCGCTCACATCATTATCATCATCAGCCACACATGGTCCACTGGTGAACATAGGCCTTCTATGGACTTCCAGAACGACCGATCTAAAGCAGCCCGCATCCAGCGCTTCCCGGCGACCTTGATGAGGTCGTCGTACCACCTGGACATTCTGTGGAATTCAAAAACTTCATCTGGTTATATTTATTAACTATGAATCTCACTGAATTAGCGTCATTCTTGTGTTAACCTAGTCACATTCTAGACCTTCAACTCGTGAGTCCAGGGTAGCGCAAAAGGATAAAAGTTATCAAAATAAATAATAATAGAAGAAATCTTACTTCGATGTTGTTTGTTATACACCATGCGACCCAGTAGGAAGCCGACAGGATTGGGTTATAGGGATCCCTCGTTGATAGTCCAGGGTCTATGTTTCCAGTCTTACTGCAACGCGCTCGAACTTCAATATTTTCCGTGAAATGACTGCCGCTGATCTTCACAACGCATTGGCGATATCGAAGTTCTGTATGTAGATAGTTCAGCTGTCAAACTTTTTTTAAATCTCTCTTGCTTTGATTTTTCTAGATCAATGTATCATGAGTATTATAATTGGCGTACAATAAAGTATATAATAAATAAATAAATAAATGTGCGCTATTTTGCCGTATGGGGCACTTCACTTTCCATATCCAGTCTGTTCTAGCCGCCATTTTAGGTTTTCACCTCAACCCACCTTCCTTTTGCCTTCTCGTAGTCTCCACTCAAGGATTCATTAAATAGTTTAGTTTTGCTTGTCCTGCTTTTCTGACTACAAAACAGTAAATTACAAGTATTCAAATCGAATCAACGAGAAAAAATTTAATCGGTCTAGGCGGGGTTTGAACCCGCGATCTTTGCTTTTCAAGGGCAATGCTTTGACGACTAAGCTACCAGACCTCGCCAATTCCAATTTCTCCTTCTATATCTGCCTTTGAGGCGACAGTGGAGTGTCTACTGACATTCTTACTCAGTACTTACTTAGTAGTAAAAGCATTGCCCTTGTAAGGCAAAGATTGCAGGTTCAAACCCCGCCTAGACCAATTCAATTTTTTCTCTTTAATTTGATTTGAATATTAAGCATGAGAAATGCTTAAAAATTTAATTCAATTTACAAATAATCATTGTTCTTTTTAAGATGCGTACCTATTATACATTTATTGAATGACAAACAGCCTCTACCAACCCACGCTACCGGTAAAAACTAGATACTATTATTGAATACCTGCGAAAAAACTACAATCATGTGTGTAGGCAAACTATAGACATAAAAAGTAAAAAATATTTGTACCGAACTACTTCTTTTCGTAGCACCGACGTTGATTAAGGATCATAAACTATCACTTTTTATTTTAATCTGTGTGAATCACGCTAAATCTAGGTTTTGAGAGTAAGTTTTTTGAGCCAATGACGTTCGTCGCTCGCTCTTCAGCTGTTTATTTTATATACAGCTTTCATCTCGCGTTACTAGTTAATGTTCATAATTTAAGTAAATAAATATTACGTGTTATAGCGAATTTGCTTCAAGATGATATCATAATGAGATTACTATACAATATTCAATTAATATTGGTACTAGCTGAGGTCCACCCGCCAGGAATTTCAATCCCGTTTCACCAGCCCAAGGGAACCTATTCAAGAAATAAAAAGTAGTAATGTTATTCCAGGTTATTTCAGGTTCTAACCTATCCCTGCACCAAATTTCAGCCCAATTCATTGATCCGTTAGGGCGTAATTGAATAAAAAACATTCACATCTTCACTAATTTTCACATAAGTTTCTTCCGGGTGGGTACCACCGTGCGCTATTGCGAATAACCATCCAATCAATCCAGTACTATCTCGGATGGATTGCGTTCAGGGGTCAGCAAGTGCATAGCCGGGCAGAGGGGATTGTGATCGCGGCACTAGTGGGACCGGTGGGTGTCACGCGGTGTGCAGACGACAATCCTCTTTTGATGACGCCGTCAAGCTGATTGCCACCATTGTTAACACGTGTATTTATAATCCGCACGCTGAATCATGATCCCTATGACAGTTCGTTAGCGCTTAACATTGTACTGACGTCCTATCACATCAAATCCTTTAGAGGTCCATTAAAAAGACAAAAAATCATAATTGTGTACAATTGTAAGTTATAAAAATGAATATTAAGAAATTATTACGTAATGTTCGGAAATAATAGAAAAAAACTCAATGCAAATGTACATGGTACGTGCTGCAAAAGTTACGTCGTCAAGCCGTTATCGACTAAGAAGGGACACATCGATAAACAAAATATCGATAATTTGTTGGAAATATAAAACAAATGCTTTGAGTTTGTATTTTATTTATATCAATCTGAATCTGATACAGGGTCAATCGAATCTTCAAAATCTGAGTCTGAACTGCAGCTATCCGTGACGTTTATTATTAACGGTTGGTCAATGATATTGTCGTATTGTACATCTCGATCCCAGTCTTGTAAGCAAATTTTCTTCGTTCTTTAGACCACTTTTCGCCAATCGTCAGCTGTCACTTGAGCGCAAGCTTCTTCCAATAAAACCATCATTTTATTTGCCGCAACAAACAGCGAAACAGAAACAAAACTCAGCTAACAAAGAAAGACGTGGCGCATACAAGGCGTTAGAGCACTCGTATGACGCGATGTGATGCGGTGTGACAAGAAGACAAAACAGACTGACAAGACATGACATGACTGAATTAAAAAAATACGGTAGGTCTATGGCCTCCTTTTAAATACTTTTCCATGTAATCCATAATTGCCAGCTAATTATGAATTCTTTAAAATTCAATTCAAAAAGAATTTTAAATTCTTTAAATTATGCAATTTGAATAAAAATTAAAGTATAGTAAAATAAAATATAATAAGGCTGTTACTTTTTTATCTAGTGTTTTATGTCCAACAATGCGCGTAGTCTTTTTTTCAAAATAAATAAATATTGCTTATTATGTTGAATGACCTGGCTGAATGACATGACATTTGCCTGAAAAAACAGTATTTTATCGAAATTGTTTCGCATAACTAATACAACTGTCAGTTGAAACGTCATACGGATCATCATTCGGCGTGCGGAGTATAATAGTGACCCTTTTTTCTGAAAAGCCTTTTTTTGCCTTCAGCTTACCGTCAGGTGAGGTGAAGTCAAATTGACGTGTCCTACATATAAAAAAAGACGTGCGGCACTCGGGGACTGCCGCGGTAAAGCTATTGCATAGCATTTTGTATCAACTTATGCAATCATGATAATATGCCCTTTGACGTGCATTAGTTTTTTTCTTTTTAGCTCTTTACGCTTTTCTTCTCTATAAAACGAAAATATCTAGGTATAAATAATAGGTATAAATAATTAGGTATAAATAGTGTAATGACACACCAAAACAAAATTATTCATTTAAAAAAAAATAACGAAATTAAGAAGTGATTATCGACAAATTTTACAAGTACAGCTATTCACTGTTGTACATAAATACCTATACACCTATATACTTTCTCATAAACAGCTGCTTATGTATTCGTCTGATTTCGGAGCAGCTCGTCTCGATTCGTGCGAGCTTTGTAGAGTCGAACAATACGGCTAGTTGCACGCACACGAACATCGTGTCGAAGACTGTCGAAAAGAAACGAGCGTGAGGTTTTTTCGTTACGGAATTTCTGGATTCGGTCCCCGCGCTCAAGGCCCTCCATAGAAGCTATGCAATAGCTTAAAAAACATTTTCAATATTAGTAGAAGATGAGTAGGATTACGATCGAACATGACTTAGTTTTTCTTTGTTAACTATAGAATAATTTGGGCAGAGGATTAGCTAAGTAGTCGCGATCTAACCTGGTCATCAATGCATAGGTATACCCAGTGGAGAAGTACTCAAGGTTAAGGTGATGATGACGAGGGACAGTCATTTTCCAATGTACAATTACGATGTCAACTTAATCAAAACTGTAGTTCTTTTACAAAAATCATATTGAGGAAGTTGTCAGATTCATCTCTGAATTTTCGCAGAATGATGGCGATAGCACAGACCTACTGACCAAGCTGTGATGTTTGTAAATTAGACAGACATACTAAGGGTATATACAAACTCAGTAGATACGGTAATGGGCACTACAACGCGGCGTAAAAAAGGATCTACTACTTTAGTGCAAGTTGACATACACATACATTAGATAACATGCACACATTAACAGTTAAAAAAAGACGGGTTGCACTCTGGGAGTGCCGGCAGAAGTGAAAACTGTTTCTTTCTTTCTTTCTTCGTTATATACATAGAAAAAGATAAAAAGGACATACCATACCATACCTATAATATAGCGCCAATCATTGAATCATCACTAATGTTCTGCAAATTTTCTGTCAGAAGAAATTAATAAATATCAAAAAGGAAAAATAATTAACAAAAGTAAAAAATTACAAAAAGAAAAAATAATCACAAACAGTAATAAATTACAAAAAGGATAATAATCACAAAAAGTGTCAGAAGGCCAGGTTTGAACCCGGTACTATCTGAGACCATAAGGACTCACAGTCGAAGCGCTTACCGCTACCAAGCCATTTATGGTATTTTGCAAAACAGACAGTCTATAGCTAATGTTGTATGACGTCAGTCGTCGGTTACGGTCCAAAGGTCAAGCGATCCTGACGCGAGTTTAACACTTTTTACCCATCCAACGCTGCTAAAGAAGTTTTCACTTAAAAAAAAACATTGACATTAGCTTACAACATAACGTGTATTCCAAGCCGTTAATTTGCACTATGGCTATCTAATTTATCGTAAAAGTATTTATATACTTCGTAGCCTCTACAAAAACTATTCCTTAAATTAGTTATTTTATAACTGAACCTGTGTTAGCAAACTGTTTCTGATAAAGGAAACTGCTTGCTGAGGAAAATTAGACAATCTTTTGCTGTGTTGTCTATGTACGTATTACGTGCTGTAGAGTACAAAATCAGTCACCTATTTAATTGCGCCATTTTTGAAAACAGCCTGTTCCTGCATGACATATCTACAGTTTATTATACATCATTGCACGATACAGTTTGTCAACAAAGCATTAGTTGAATGAGTGATTATTGAGTATCTAATCTTGTATATTGTTGTCGACAGAGCCCTCGTAAACTAATACTAAACAATAAGCACGCCATTAAACGGAATTAAGGAATAATGTTTAATTAATTTTATATAGTGAGAGTCTTCGTCATCACTAAATTGATCAGAACACAGATCACAGATCAGACACATACAGAGTAAATGATTTTATATGTATTTTAGTTGTTTTTAGCTTCGTGCTACTATAATTGTGCGCATGAATATTTCAATAATACATAAATACAATTTACAAAATAAAATATTTGTAAATATAAATCAAATTAATTGAGTTTGGTGAAAAGAGAATAATTTCAAATTCATTAGTTACCTCCATTATTTCTACATCTCAGTTATCTTTATTTAAAAGACATTACGTGATTTATTTAAATCGGAATGAAGAAAATAATAACATAAAATTGACATTTAAGATTCGCCAACATATCGTTCCCCAAATGTCATAACGTTATTCTCATAATTTAAAAGAAAAATATAAATTTTCAGAAATTTTGTCGCCTATGTCACGATCAAAATTATTTCGCAACTCAACACATACCACAATCCACTTATAAAATATGAATTATGATAAGTTTGTGTACAATATTATATTATTTAACAACACATTTATTGGCAACACATAAATAAAAATTATATAGGCCCATAAATTATCGCCTGCTTCTAAAACTGTAACGATAATATCATCGGATTTAGTCAACCTCATTCATTTTCGAACTTTGACTCATTCGCGTTCTCTTTTCAAATTTTAAAAAGTAATAACCGGAGACTAACACTTATGTATACGGCGCCATTAATGTCAATAAAACATTTTTATTTTACAACGCATCCGGATATGTTAGTATAATACTCATCGGAATTCGACTCTTCGTATTTTTAATATGTTTTACTTCCTTCTTGTGCGCAATTAAATATTTTATTACCTAGATACGTGTAGTGTTATAAAAATAATGATTTGTTAGAATATTTACTAACACTTCACAGCCGATCAAAACAATTCAATATTAAAATATCCTAGTATTTTTTTTCCACCACCATTTTTGGTTCGTCCTGAGCACGGAGGGCAGAATATGTCCTAAGTATACTACTTTAGTTCAAGTTGACATGAAAAAATCTGTGAACTTTCGTTTTGATTACCAATCTGATGCAAGCTTGTAGCACCAACATCAAATACGTGTTCCATTCGCACTAAGCAGGTTGAAGATTGTAATGGTAAAAAAGGATAAATAGTTATAAAGTGTGCTTTATACGCCGTCAAGTAGACGCCGAAATTAAGTGGGTGGTCCGATCGAGCTGGCCAATTCGTGATGACAAAAGTATAACAATCATATAATTTATTGAATAACGTGTTACAATTTTGAATAAAATTTCTGCATTTATATTTGGATCCTTTATTATCTCGATAAATTTATTGCCATAGACATTCAATAAATATTTCGTTTTTATTTATTGCCTCGATAAAAAGCTTTACGTCTTTTCAGTTGATATGTTATTACTTAATTTCGTTACCTTTGACTCTTATGATGTCTATATCAATAGAGAAATGGTCGGTATACTGGTATAACTGAAGATATTGTATTTATATATTACATGCAGTGTTTCAATATGTTTTGTAGTTTTATAAATATTATCTATGAATCGATTTACATAGAAAAAAAAAAAATTATCGGACTACACAGGGTTGGAACTACCAGACTACTACAGCTTAGTGGTCAAAGCTTTGCCCCTGTAAGGCAAAGATCGCAGGTTCAAACCCCGCCTAGTCCGATTAAATTTTTTCTCTTTAAATCGATTTGAATTAGCATGAAAATTCTTAAAAATTAATTCAAATTGTCCATGAAAATAAAGGCAATGCGTTATTATCGGCAGATCAGAGATCATCTGCATCATAGCATCTGTCTAGTGCCATAATGGTATAAGATAAGATAAGATTATTTTTTGTCAGAAATTACAAACAAAATGAATCTAAGCACCTATGTGTATCCATATGGTTTCTCGGTGGAGTACAAAACGGCCACTCCATCTTTCCACGTAGGTGGTGTAGAAGGTGACTAAGGGCTGTTCTACAACCGACAGTACACATAATAATCAATTACAAAGTGCCCGCTTGGCCCCCAATAGGCTCGCCCCCTATTACGTGGAACTGACAATCATAGTTGTCGAAATATGGGTGTTAAAACACCTCTGCCCCCTTCGTGGATTTACAGCCTTGAATATATGCATGCAACTTCAAAATTTCACGCTTTATCATACTAGATTTTAGTTAGATATGCGTAGTTATTTCTGAGAAAGACTCTCTCTTTTTCTGTAAGTTACTCTTTGTAACGCCCAACAAAATGGAACTAGTTTTTTTGTATGTTTCGTGTTATTAGAACTGTAACTAATTTGTACAATATGGCTGTCACTCACATCCCTCTGTTGACGTGGACGTCACGTCACACAGACGTCAATCAAAACTTGCGATTGTAACAATATTTATGTTTTTAGTTTGGAATTTAGATATTTTACATTCGTATAAAGTAAAGGTTATCATACACTAGGTTTAACCCAGTTCCCGATAACCATGGGAACATATTCTCCGGAAAAATGCTATCAGCCACATCCATGTAGCTGTTTGATAAACAACAGCGAAACAGTACCTAAGATAAAACTAAAGTACAATTAGTAGTAGATTTAAGTTAACTAAAGGGATAGTAGAATTAGTAAGATAATCTTTTTACTTTTTTTGGCAGGAGATAGGACACGACGGTATTTCCGTCCAATTGAGCAGTCCGACTGTGAAAGTACCTCCTACAGAATACCGCGGCCATAATAATCTCGAGTTGTGTTTTCGGCGGTGAATAGGGTAGCCAGAGCTCATTGAAGAGTTTTGTGCTGTCTGAGGGCAGACCAAAGGCTTATTCTGCTTTATCTTCTACACTGACGGCACAGAAACTCTCTGTGTTTACAGGGTCGGCAGCGCGAGTGTGACTCCCCTTGTGTTGCACACGTCACCACGCCACGGTAACCACTTTCCATCGGGTATAGGCCGTTTACTTAATGGCCACCTTAGTGGAATATATTTAAAAAAAAATCGTTGGTTGCATTGAATAAACCAAATAAGTAGGTAGCTCAATCGACCGGCAACTATAAAGCTTTAGAAAAAAAATGTACAGTTCATTATTCTTTATTAGATAAAACACAAACAATGGAGATAACATACACATGAAAATATTCGCAAAGCATTCAGACTTGGTACGCACAACGATATAAATAAACTAACGTAAGGGTACTGACCCACTCACTTCATGTTTAACCTGATGTAAATAGAAATATGAATATGTTCAACAATAATGATTTACCTTTTTGAAGTGAAAACTTCTTTAGCGGCGTTGGATGGGTAAAAAGTGTTAAACTCGCGTCAGTATCACTTGACCTTTGAACCGTAACCGACGACTGACGTCATACAACATTAGCCACAGATTGTTTATTTTGTTAGGTACGTTAAGTAGCTTCGTGGCTTAGTGGTAAGCGCTTCGACTGTAATTCCTTATGGTTTCAGATAGTACCGGGTTCGAACCTGGGCTTCTGACGCTTTTTGTTATTATTTTTTCTTTTTGTAATTTATTACTTTTTGAGATTATTTTTTCTTTTTGTAATTTATTACTTTTTGAGATTATTTTTTCTTTTTGTAATTTATTAATTTCTTCTGACAGAAAATTTGTGATAGGTTCTATGATTGGCGCTATATTATATGTATGGTATGGTACGGTATGTTCTTTTTCTCTGTATATAACGAAGAAAGAAAGAAAGAAAAAGTTTTTCATGCTAAATATTGAAATCAATTTAAATAGATAAAATTGAATCGGTGCAGGCGGGGTTTGAAGTTTTATTTGAGATTTATATTTTGCACTCATTCATTCATTTGCACTTTGGTATACGAGATCCACTGTCTTATTCTTTTGGCAGATGTTGGCTTTTCTCACAGAGCCGGTGTATATTCAGCATCCGGACGATCTTGACTAGCAAAGTACTCAAAATGATTGTATTACCTTCGGTATTTCCCCGTTCCTGTTGACGGATTGATCTGATATTTTCAATTCGGATGATAATACAAATTTAAATCAACAGAACAGTTTGCTATTAATATCATTAATAGGATTTATGATCATTTCGAACTTTATAGTCAAGGTAGATCTAATGTTGACCGTTCGCATCAATATTAGACACATACATTAGGTACGCCTCAGTCAATAGCTTCCTTTATCATTCAATACGAAACACAGTGCCAGCCAAAAACGGACTCGTACGAGATCGTTGACACCGGACGTAAGAAATGCACGGTTCGTGTTTTGTAGTGGTTTTAACATGATACAGGGTGTACAATAATGTTAAAGGTATGAGAACATACATACATACATACATTTGATTTCTTGACGTTTTGACCAGGTTACACTGGCCGTGATCTTAATTGAATGCGAGAGCTTAATAGTTAATAGAATTGATATTAAATGGAGAATGGCTACTGAAAAGTAGCCGAAACGTCGGTAAATGATAGCAAATAAATCGCAATGGAATCCGTTAAAAAGTGGTTTTATTTCATTAAGTTATATTCGCGTTAACTTTACAAAATATTAAGTTAATGTAATGCAGGATGGTTTAGTTTTATATGGATAATTTATACGAGTACCCGCACAAAAGGGGTAAACACACTGCTACTCACTATATAATAATATTTATGTCTTTTTTTTTTCGTGCGTGAAATCCCCACGGATATCCCCTCCCCCCTTCGGAGCCGAAGGGGGAGGTTATGTCGGACTCGAACCGACTAAACCACACGCCGTCTGTGGGTCGATGTGCTAGGCCGGAGGTGAGGTTGTCTCGTGACATATCCCTCGCACCCCGGCTGACCCAGGGCCATTCCTCTCGGTCTGGCCCTCCTCGAATAATATTTATGTCAGGAAGGGTAGGCAAATGTGTGTAACACCTTACATCTATAATAAAATTATATGAATGAATACCTGTTTCCCTCGGTCCTATGTGTCGAGTTTGTAAAAGTAAAAAGAAAAATCGGTGTACAATAACGTGTGTTTGCACAATCGAGGAATCGAACATAGAACTTTATGCACAGTAGTCGGGCACGTAAGGTGAGCTGGAGCCTTGAACATCTAACTGGGAGGCCTAGACAACTATTGAATGGGGCTAATAGGGTCCCATTCTATAGTTTGGCAGCAGTAAAAAAAAATCATCCCGTATGTATAAATCAGTGGTTTCAATGGCGGGGCATTCAATGGTTTATTGCCTTTGTTTCGTGTCGTGATGCATGTCTGTCTGTGAAGTTAATTATAGCTATCATTATATTTATTGATAATGTTTTTCAATAAATAATAATTAACGTTATCCATTGTTTGAGAGATGATTTTATTTTATTATTGAATAATGAACAATCTGTAATAATCTACTCTCAATCCATACTAATATTTTGAATGGGAAAGTGAATGTTTATGTCTGTTTTTTTGTTCGTCTTTCAAGCCTGAACCACTGAACCATTTTGATGTAATTTGGTATAGGGGTAGATTAAACCTTGAGAAAGGACATAAGCTATGTTTGGTCGCGATAACCGACATCCACGCGAGCGGAGTCTCGGGCAAAAGCTAGTATATTAATATATCCTTATTAATACTTGATTTGAGCCGTATAAATTCCCGGTCCAATAGGATATGGCCACGCCCTGTTCCTGTGGATGTTGTAGAAGGCAACTAAGAGATGGTTGTTCTCCATCTTACAGTAGATAAACATAGTATAGCCTATAGCAAAGTGCCCAGCAATACACCTATTAGGTACATGGGAACAAAAATCATAATTAGCGAAATGTTGATATTTATACACCGCTGCCTACCCTTTGAGAATTTACAAGCGTGCATATATTTATTTATTTATTTAATACTTGATTACCGGGTGTACGAGATCCACCAAGTTTTTTTACCTAAAGTCATAATATTCCGTTTAAGTTAACCTGCAAATAAACGTTGACGTATATTTACTGCTGTGAAATCCTCTAAGCATTCAGCGTCGAGCACAGCTCTGCGACAGCATTGATAGAACTTGTCATTGGTCAAACTTCAGTGACAGTCACCCAGCTCCACCAATGACAAGCTCTATTATGGCTGTCACAGTGCTATGCTCGACACTGTATGCTTAGAGCATTACTCAGCCGTATAACAGACGATTGGCTTGGATTAACTAGAGTAATTGGCAACTAAAGATGAAAGCCGAGCTTTTATACCACTGAGGTGGCAGACAAGCCCACGGCCTACCTGATGGAAAGTGTTTACCGTAGCCTATAGACGTGTGCAACACCAGGGGAGTCACACTCGTGCTGCCGACCCTGTAAACACAGAGAGTTTCTGTGCTGTCAGTGTACAAGACAAAGTAGGAAAAGCCTTTTGTCTTCCCACTGACAGCAGAAAAACTCTCCAGTGAGCTTTGGTTACCGATGGGAATATAACACGAGACTACTATGGCCGCCATATTCTATAGGGTGGAGGTACTTCGGAGTTTCATCTCAGGGTAAGGGTTTAATTGCGACAAGCTAACCCAATTAGTACGTACTTAATACCTACAACTACAGTTGCCTGTTATTCTAACAATGGAAGTACAGACAGAACAAAATTACAACAACATTTATATTAATAATAGTGTCAGCTCATTTGACAAATCACCCACACTAGATCACGCCCACTGTCGCTCGTCTAAATACACGCTATGAATGAATAACGCGTACGAAAACGTCGCACGCGCAGCCAACGCGCGCGGCGGCGTCACACGCCATGCGCGCTAATGATACGGCTTTCATTGTGATCCATTTAAATAATAGGTATATACCCGTGTTGGTTCTCAGTGCAGTAGAATCGAGCCATCCCATCTCATGCTGTGCCTGTCGTAAAAGGCAACTAAGGGAAAGGGCTAGGGCTGTTAAACTACAGCCCTTGAATAAGTGCCGGCAATAGGCACGCCCCTTATTATTGGGACCGAAAATCATAGTGGCGAAGTGTGGGTGTTAAAACACCTCTGCTTACTCCTTCAGGGATTTACAGGCGTGAGTATATGTATGTATGATCGGCAAATCTCGTGGTATTATAGTCAGCATCAGTTTAATCTTGACTATCAATGTCTAAAATTGATCTTAATACCAGTTAATGATGTTAATTTCAAACTGTCATATTGATTTAATTATACTGTCGTCCAAACTAAAGGTATGTACCAAATATTAGAACAATCAGTATATGTATATTAATTATAGATAATGATGTGTACATAACAAGCGCTGTAGAGGAGGGGACCTGGTGACCTAAAACACAGGCCTTGAGCCTAGCTTAGGCACCAGGCACCCTTAATATATACCTATAAAGAACAAAATGTGCATGCATACATGAATTGTTAATTGTTGTTAATGAAATATAAGATTTGGTTGGTGTTGTACATGTTTAAATATAAATGGTACGTAAAGATCAATATAAATTTCGGCAGAGGGGACCTGGTGACCTGAAACACAGGCATTGAGCCTAGCTTAGGCACCAGTCACCTACAATATAATGTTAAATATTTAACCTACTAATTTTGTCTGTAACTTATAATGTTTATTGTGGTGAGAAAGAAATAAATACTGTACTATACAGAAAGGAGGGGATATCAAGGCATGCGTAAATAGCCATCAACAATTCATTATAGTTCGAGTACTTACCTACACTTCAAACCGTCAAAACACACGATCCATCTGTGGCCTATGGACGTGTGCAATATCAGGGGAGTCACACTGGTGCTGCCGACCCTGTATACACAGAGAGTTTCTGTGCCTTCAGTGTAGTGGACAAAGCAGGAATAGCCTTTGGTCTTCCCACTGAGAGCATTAAAACTCTCCAGTGAGCTGTGGCTACTCTACTCACCGCCTATTCTGTGCTTCAAACTATGTGCCAAAAACCATCTTCAGTCACCCTGCGACCATAACTACTGCAAAATCCCCAAAATGTCGGGTTAAAATGTAAATATTAGCGAATAAATTACTATGTTAGTAAATTGGTTTTATTTCTAAAATCGATTTATATATGAATACAAACATATCAGTATCACAAGCCGCTCAAATGAATACTCGATACTAAATAGTATTTCCGTGTTCGTACTTGTAGCCCGTAGCCAGTGCTCCTTATAAATTATATCTTTCAAACGTCACGCTAAGCGCTTCGGCTGATTGAAATAAAACTACACGTAAACTCCGCCGGCTATTTCGCTATTACAGTTTATTTTTAATTTTGTAAATATTAAACAATTATACTACAGAATTAAAGCTCGCCCACGAGAAGTGTATTAGGAGATCTTTTATCTGTATTAGGAAATATTTAACATTATATTGTAGGTGACCTACAATATAATGTTAAATATTTAACCTACTAATTTTGTCTGTAACTTATAATGTTTATTGTGGTGAGAAAGAAATAAATACTGTACTATACAGAAAGGAGGGGATATCAAGGCATGCGTAAATAGCCATCAACAATTCATTATAGTTCGAGCACTTACCTACACTTCAAACCGTCAAAGCACACGATCCATCTGAGGGCAAGTGGTTACCGTGGCCTATGGACGTGTGCAATATCAGGGGAGTCACACTGGTGCTGCCGACCCTGTATACACATAGAGTTTCTGTGCCTTCAGTGTAGTGGACAAAGCAGGAATAGCCTTTGGTCTTCCCACTGAGAGCATTAAAACTCTCCAGTGAGCTGTGGCTACTCTACTCACCGCCTATTCTGTGCTTCAAACTATGTGCCAAAAACCATCTTCAGTCACCCTGCGACCATAACTACTGCAAAATCCCCAAAATGTCGGGTTAAAATGTAAATATTAGCGAATAAATTACTATGTTAGTAAATTGGTTTTATTTCTAAAATCGATTTATATATGAATACAAACATATCAGTATCACAAGCCGCTCAAATGAATACTCGATACTAAATAGTATTTCCGTATTCTTACTTGTAGCCCGTAGCCAGTGCTCCTTATAAATTATATCTTTCAAACGTCACGCTAAGCGCTTCGGCTGATTGAAATAAAACTACACGTAAACTCCGCCGGCTATTTCGCTATTACAGTTTATTTTTAATTTTGTAAATATTAAACAATTATACTACAGAATTAAAGCTCGCCCACGAGAAGTGTATTAGGAGATCTCCACGTATGTTTTATGCACGTATTACTGTAAATTATACTGAGTTTATTGTAATTATATCGTAATAAATTATTAGATTTATTTTTATATACTCGGGTTTGTTAATAATATCTAAGAGATGCGATGGTAGTGACGTAGACTTGAGGTTAAGCATCGATCTTGCGGTAAAGAGGTTGTAAGTGTGCACCATGGGAGGGCACCATGAAACATTTGAAACAGCTGCACGAAATACGAACGAAAGATCTCAACTATGAGACATGTTGGTACCAAGAAGTTATTTAGATTTTCTTAAGCTGGGTTTAAGCTAAACCGAAATGCCACGTAAAGTTTCTGAATTCAATTTCGGACCACATTCAGTTTTCCATGGAACTAGTGTTACCGTTCTAAACCCACGAAACTTTATCCACGAATATTTTTTCTGATATATACCCATAGGTCTTGCCGGCGTATACCTACCCACAAACATAAAATATTCCAAAAATTCAATGTGCAACGTCAGACGTTTCATAGTAGGTCTACTGGTTGTTATACAATTGACGTGAACGCACTTCAAAAAAAGTAATGTTGTCTAGAACCAAACCAACGCACACACATAAATATTGATTGATAATTTAACTGCAATGCTTCGATATCGCGTTTGGGTTGTGGAGGTCAGAAGGCAGTCGCTTCACGGAAAATATCGAAGTTTAGCCAAATCCGCAGTTAGACTATAAAAAGCGGACCCCAGACTCTGATTTGAAATGTTCAGATGCGGCTGGGATTAGCGCTGGGATAAAGAAGAAACATATTTACACTGCGCTGAAATCGAACCCTTGACCTCTGATTCAGCCACGCCGCAGAATTCTTCTCAATATAATATTAAATATCCCATATACCTATCATAAAATACTTCATGCCTGATACTTGCCTGTTCGCAGACGTGATCGTTACGTCAACGAACGATGCTATGCGGTAGAAGTCAATATACTGTCTGGTCAAAATTATTGCCAGTACTAAAAATGTAATAACATAACATAGCAAGAAGTCAAATTAGTGTCTAATAAAGATTATGTTTATAAGAGCGTGTAGCTATTACGTGGGTATATAGAACTCTTTACGTCGTCGTGGCGTTAGGCTGTCTTTCCACCAGATATGTGCTATACAGCTAAGCTACGAGGATGTATAAGTTAAGCTATGAAACTATTTGACCGTTTCCACCGTGCTTTGCTATGTTAGGTAGCGAGTAAGATATGTTATATAAAACTTTTAAAAAAAATTAAGCCGCCGAAATATGGGACCTACTTCGGGGTATGCTCTTTCCAATAAAAAAAAGAATTATCAAAATTGTACTAGGTTGGTGATACTTGTATTCATTCTTCGTCTCCACATGTTGGCTATTAAAAAGCAAACCTAAAATACATGATGTTTAAATAAGAAACGAATAACAAAATAACCTACGTACTAATGAGATGATCTCTGAACAGTTTTCCTCTTAAACATCCGCTTGCAGACAGACAGTCCTCTAGCCGTGCCTTAATGAGATATACACGTTCGCAAACAATTGTTTATTACACAAGCAAACTCAATGTTGTGTCACAACTCTACACTCACGAAGTTAGTAAATACTAAATGTTCTGTTATAGAGGTTTAAAGGTATTATAGAGGTTGTTTCGTATAGAATGGTGAAAATAAGCAACAGGAATGGCAACATCTGACCCCATCCCTCTAAAGTGAGTGTTTCTGTCAGCTGACCTAATAGCTAATATGCAGAGAGAAACAGATATACCTGTTTTTGATTATCTGCTTTATTTAGAATTTCGCCAACTTTTTGTATTCTCCTCGAATCAACACTATACACATTAGAAATATCAGTTAAAAATACTCCCTACTCATAGTAAATCCTGATTACAGTTTTTTTTTTTTTAAAGAATGTTAGCAACCGAAATTATCCAAATTACTAATATTCCCTCTAACCCCTCCAACTAAGCTAATTGCTTGTGCTAGGAGTGGGTTCACGTCGGTAGTGTAATGGCCAGGATTCGAACCCGGTACCTCTCGATCGTAAGGCCGACTCCTTAACCACTAAGCTACCGACGCTTTAATTTAAGTCTTAGGTATTTTTGAATTTAAACTTGTAAGATTATTTATTTTATAATTATTAAATCACATGGCATTTAATAGCTACTTCTGTGCCAGACTGGGTTTGCCTCGATCCCGATCTTACCACGTAATTTATATCACAACCATTGTCTCGTCATTTCTTTTTTATTAATGTACGAAATATGTAACGGTTCAAAGCTCAAAGCAAAAACACTGCGGGTTTTCCTATCACCCGAATACTTGCGAAACTAACCGATGCTTGGCAATCATACTTCGCCGACCATCCGGTACTGTGTTTATTTACGCGTGTTCTTGACCCATTCGCAATCATTATATTATTATGTCTACAATAATACAGACTACACAGAATGACAGAAAAATTTAAAAAGTTATTACAGAACGGAAGGGCGATCCCATTGAAGAGCTGACCATAAATTAGGAAGATCGTTAATGCAGAGCTGTGGTTAGGGTTGCCAGCTAAGTGCTCGTTAAATATTTCGTTATTTTTCTATGCATGTGGTCAATTACCCACATCAAACAAGTCGTGTTGAAAAATAAACATAATTACTGACAAAAAATATTCTGATAGAATTTGTTGGGGTATAAAAGTCTCATAATTCCGTCAGTGAAAGTTGTTATAGCGATTTTAATTGTCATTTTGACGAAAATTTAATATATAATAAATAAACTTTAAATATCAAAACATACTTCAAAGGCTATTTTTAAGCACTCCAATTAGATGTAAGTGGGCACCGTCGGAATTAACCTCAAAGAACGTGTACACTGATTTTTTAGATTTGCTGTTTAATGACAATGAAAAAGCATGCAAGGTATATTCCTTGGAAATAAACCTAATTTTGTTTGTGTCATAAGAGTAATATCTATAAAGAAATTAAACAAAAAGAAATGATACATCTTGATGTAAATAGAATTTACACAATCTGTGGTTCGAATTTATTTTTACGCAAAAATTGTGCACTTACTTTTTTTTTAAATAAGTATTATTTGTAAAGTAGCATAAAAATGAACTTCCAATTGATAACTATAGTAAGTCACTCAGCGATTTCTGCAATACAATAAAATAATCTTGTACTAGAAAAAAATCATATTATCTATGGCACCTTTATAATTAACCATTTATTATAAAATATTTTAGCATTACAATCTTCAAAGTAACAACTGTATTAAGTCACTCAGCACCTTCTTAAAAAGTCTTGCATCAGAGACTTTTTAAATTACTTTTATTATCTGTATAAGATTTTAGCGCGAAAATCTTCAAAGTAATAACCACAATAAGTCAGTCAGCTTCTGCAGTGCGACTAAAAAAAAGATCTTGCACCAGAGAACTGAAAAAATAAAAGAAAAATTTGAAACCACACATTCGTAGCACTTGGCACGAAATTCCCACCAAAAAGTCTGGCAACCCTATAAAATGCACAGATTTCTACCACTTAACTTTGACAAATAGGTGCCCTGGTCGTGAGGAGTGTCATTATTTATTATGGCAATATTATTTTATGATCTACAGATTAGCAATCAATAAATCATATTTAATTATTTCCGTCTGTAAACCGTTAAATGATTTTAATGAGTTGATGATTAATTTGTTTCGGAACGATAGAAAACCATCTGTCTCATATAAATTTTAGCCGCGAAATAATGACTTTATGAATTATTTGTCTATTGTAATATCACCATCATCCGAGTATCAATTGGAGTCTTTTACATTAGATTACATTTCAAAAATCTTTATTGTACACTAATAAATTATAATACATGTACGAAAACACAAGAAATTTGTACAAATGGCCGCCTTATTGCTACAAGCTATTTCTTACAGCCAACCTTCTTACCCCAACTTTCATTGTGAGTTTTATTGGTTTCTATTCTACATCCTAGCGTTAATCCCAGTCGTAACCGAATCTTTCAACTTGGAGTCTGGAGTCCGCTTTTGCCAGTCTAACTGCAGATTTGGCGACAACCTAAAGGCGATAGCTTAGCGTTGCAATTAGACTTTTTAGGGCACTAACTACTCGTAACGACTGTCATAGGTATTCGTATAGCAACACGGACCGATGGCTTAACGCGCTCTCCGAGACACAACTATCTTGGCGTATATAGATGCGACAGCCGTGACACCAAGTGCCTTAAATTTATACCATTTGGCTTTGTACCTTACAGCCAGTTTGATAGTAAAAATTGCTGGAAGATAACTCAACCTTGAGTTAAGCTCGCCTTTGTACATATTATCTCTCTTATGTGTTTAAATACTATGTAAGTGTACAATACAGAATAAATAAAATAAAATCAAACTATTCTTTGTGAAGTTGATAATCCATAGTCTAGGTTATAGGTGGCTATGACCATAAGGAGCTGAACAATATGAAAAATAAAGTACGGTTAGTGAAACCATTGGGCATTCCCAGTCTTGCATAAAATTATTTACAGAGAGCAAAGAATATATGCCTCCCTACTGCTATTATCTACACCTCAGGATGGGTTTAATCAATAATCCTATCATCATATAAAAATTAATGCTTTTATTTCTTTCCTTTTCCTAGTCCATCTAGTAGGTATTTATTACGAATAACAATCGATACTCACATGCTCATAACAATGAATTATTATATACTAGCTTACCTGGCGAACTTCGTACCGCCAATATTTTTCCGCCCGCGTGGCGTCAGATCCCGTTCCCGCTGCACCTTTTACTATATTAAACATGTATTATACATTATAAACCTTCCTCTTGAATCACTCTATCTATTAAAAAACCGCATCGAAATCCGTTGCGTAGTTTTAAAGATTTGCATACAAAGGGATATAGGGACAGAGAAAGCGGCTTTGTTTTATACTATGTAGTGATTATATTAATTATAACATTATTATATTTAATCCTCTATATTATATTCATACTAGCTGTTGCCCGCGGCTCCGCCCGCGTGGATGTCGGTTATCGTTTAGTGTTGATCCGACGCTATTGAGCATTAAATTCGCCTCTCTACTCAACTTTGTCCTCGACTATGTACTCACCTCTGTTCTCGACTTTCTACTCGCCTCTATATTCGACTCTACTCGACTTTCTACTCGCCTCTGTATTTGAATTTATACTTGACTTTCTACTGACTTCTCGGCTCCCCTCTCTACTCGACTTTGTACTTTTCTCTATACTCGCCTTTCCATTGGCCTCTCTACTTGCCCATCCATTCGATTTTCTTTTCGCCTGTCTACTTGACTCTCCACACTTGCCTACCTACTCCCACCTCTACTCAACTCTCTATTCGATCTCTACTCGCCACTACATTCATCTTTCCACTCGCCTCCCTATTCGCCTTTACAGCATTCTATTTGATTCTATACTCGCCTCTCCACTGGCTCTCTAGTCGCATTTCTACTCGCCCCTGTAGTCGACTCTACTCGACTTCCAATCTTTACACGCCTATTCACTCGTCCCTATAACAATCTCTACTCGCCTCTCCACTCGCTTCTATATTTGGTTCGCTACTCGACTATATCCGTTCCGAAGCTCTAATCCACCTTTGTACCATATTTCATGAGGACATCTTAAAAGAAATTCTTACTTTTTATGCCATTCACCCCCTTTTTGTGCCATTGAAAAATTAGAAACTTTAATCCCAACGCCCTATTCCCCTCCCCCCCTCCCCCTTCTATCCCTTTTTTTGCGATAAAGGGTAGCCTATGTCCATTTCCAACCTATAATCCATCTCTATAACAATTTCTTCAAGATTTCTTCAAAATTGTCAAACTTACATTCCCTTGCCCTATTCCACCCCTTCAACTCCCTTTTTCGCAATAAAAGGTAGCCTATGTTCGTTCCCAAGCTTCAATCCATCTCTGTACCAGATATATCAATCAGGATATCATCAAAAATGACAAACTTTCATATTCACTATCTAGTCCTTAACCCTCCCCTTTCACCACATTATTCACGATCAAAGGTAGCATATGTAAGTTACCAAGCTCTAATTTATACCTGTTCCAAAATTTCATCATCTTCAAAACTGTCAAACTTTAATCCCTTATTACCTCCCCCCCCCTATGCCTCCAGTTTCGCGTAAATAGGTAGCCTATGTACGTTCCTAAGCTTCAATGCCTATGTTCGTTCCCAAGCTCTAAACTATCGTTGTACCAAATTTCATCAGGAAATCTTCAAAAATGACAAACTTTTATCCCAAGGCCCTGGTCCCCCCCTTCTTTCCCCCTTTTCGCGATAAAAGGTAGCTTATGTTCGTTCCCAAGCTCTAAACTATCTCTGTACCAAATTTCATCACGAAATCTTCAAAACTGACAAACTTTCATACCAAGGCCTTAGTCCCCCCTTCTATCCACCTTTTTGTGATAAAAGGTAGTCTATGTCCGTTCCCAAGCTCTAAACTATCTCTGTACCAAATTTCATCAGGAAATCTTCTAAAACGATAAACTTTTATCCCAAGGCCCTTGTCCCTCCCCCCCTTCTTCCCCCCTTTTCGCGATAGAAGGTAGCTTATGTTAGTTCCCAAGATCTAAACTATCTCTGTACCAAATTTCATCAAGAAATCTTCAAATATGACAAACTTTCATACCAAGGCCCTAGTCCGCCCCCCTTCTAACCCCCCTTTTCGCGATAAAAGGTAGCCTACTTCCGTTTCCAAGCTCTAAACTATCTCTGTACCAAATTTCAGCAAGAAATCTTCAAATATGACAAACTTTCCTCTCAAGGCCCTAGTCCCCCCCCCTTCCACCCCCCTTTTCGCGATAAAAGGTAGCCTATGTCCGTTCCTAAGCTCTAATCTACCTCTGTACCAAATTTCATTAAGATATCTTCAGAAATGACAAACTTTCATAAAAACTTTCATCCCCTATTTCCCCCCCTTAAACCTCCTTTGTTGTGATAAAAGGTAGCCTATGTCCGTTCTCAAGCTTTAATATACCTCTATTCCAAATTTCATCAAGATCGGTTCAGCGGTTTAGGCGTGAAAGCGTAACATACAGACAGACAGACAGACAGACAGACAGACAGACAGACAGACAGACAGAGTTACTTTCGCATTTATAATATTAGTATGGATTATTATAAAATTCATATTATTATATTTTCTCAACGTGTAAATAAAAACAAGTGCCGGTGTCTGTGTGTGTTCCTTTTTCTGGCGACAAAAACAAGCCATAGATAATGTTCACAGATGCAATAGGGAAAATAAAAGAGTATTTATGTTGAACGTATGCCTGGACTAGATAGGTTATATAGGTATGTTGAGGCTTACTCGATACAAACTTACACTATAAATACCACAAGAAACATATCTAGAAATGAGAAGCAGCCCACAGTCATTCCACTTAAACTATCGAATCATTTGTGTTCGTAGTAAAACATATTCATCTCTATACAATAGTTATACTAAGAAACCAATGAATTACTCTTACTGCGATGTAGCGATCTAATCCTTTGATGTTTCTTGTAAAGCTTTTAAGCATATTGAGAGCTACTTTGTTCTCTTAACAAAATCTATTTTCTGTAATGGATACCGTGAGGTATAAGCCATCAATGCACTTACGGATTTTGAAGAGATGTTACCATTGCCAACTTGTTTAAAAAAATGAGGCGGGAACTTTGGCGCCAATTTTCCTCTTATAATAAAGTGTTATAATAATAATTCAACGAATTTTTGATTGTTTGTGTTTTTAATTGACAAAGAAAAAATATTTTAAGGCTCATTATTAAAATCTAGGACATTTGTATGTATTTGTAAAATTTCATTAAATTATACTTTTTCAGAAAGACAAATTTTAAAATAAACACTGATGGCAAGCTTGAAAATGAACTAAGTACTCATATTTCTATACTCGTATTTGCGATTAAACATTGTACGGAAAAAGGTTTATAAATGACCATAATTCTTTTTTTACCTTTATTTGACTTTGCCCATTAAAATATTGAAAAGTTTACCCTATCTAATAATAAATCACAAAATCATTACACACAGGAAATATTTGTCTTTCCGTTAGTTGAATCATCACAAAGCTATGGCGCCTACTATATATAATATTTCAAAGGAACGCTCAAAAATTTTACGTGTAAATATTATTATTATTATTCATTCAGCTCAAACATCGTACACTTTGTGACAACAGGCCTTGGAGTGGGCCTGGGCCATAAATCGTCGCGGGCCAAATAAAGTTCTTAGAATTGAATAATGTAACCCTAAACATTGTCATTCTTATTTCAAAAATATCGCTAAGACGAGACCTTTAATATACAAACCACGCAATGTGATAGCCTTAGATACGTAATAGAGCGACCTTCACCCATTTGTTTGATGCATGAAACGTTTTCATATCAAATTTGATATATTAAATAATATACGAGTATGTCACCGTGTTCGCATTGATGCAGGGCTTATATTGATATAAAATTTACTTATTCATAAAAAATGTGTGGAAGTAACAGACAAAAGTATGTAAAATTTACTAAACTTCCTTCTAATTTCAAATCTACCTAATTAAAAATGAATCAAACTATGAGTGAATCTATAGGTTTAATAACCTCCCGAAAACGTGAGGAGATTGCGAAATATCAAAGGTTTTTTTTTTCCCAAACCAGTTTTGTAAACGTGGCACTCTTTCTTTTATATACAAACTTCGCGATTCGCCAGAATAACGAATCAATTTACGATTCCCTTCGACTTTTAACAACGACTTAAACAAATATGTAATGGGTGTAATCTGTAGATGCGTTGTCCGAACTTTAAAACGGTGAAAAAAAAATGATCCCTTTGGTCACCATTTTATGCAATAATCAGCGACGCGACATTGCGCTATGGAAAAAATACGTCTTAAATAAAGAAATCGTAATTATTTATAATTATCGTAATTATTGGTATAAATAATAATATAATTCATATAAATTAATAATATTGACGTATAATTAGTAGGTACTTAGCTCTATCTCTTTTTTCATATTTAGTTTGAAAGCCGCAATGTTTTTTACATGACTTATCTATAGTTTATAATACATCAATGTAATGGCTCCCATATATTAAACCAATATCACAATATTGCTATTACTCATTCCTACGAACACCTCTTCCATTCTCGTTACGAATTGAGTCATCCCGTAACACAAACTGTAGGGATTACTCCGCTTCTATTTAAGCTCATAATAAGTCATTTTTCATCAGTTTCCTCGCGATTAGTTCACGGTATAGTACGCGCGGGTGCTCCGGTCGACCGCCGACGTCTGATCTCATAAATCTGTGCTAGAGCTACTGACCCGGTGATCTAGTTTACGTTAATTCCTTCAGAGATTAATTTCTCAACTGCTACTTTATTGACCAGACAACACGATTCCGGCGCGGGCGCTGCCATGACTACAACGCGCGAACAATGACTAAACATACCATGAAACGAAGAAACCATGAGCCAAGCGTTGTCACTGCTGAAGTTTATCAAAATACCAAAAAAGTCACACCTACTTGAAAGTATACTACTACTGGCGTGATGCCTCGGACTTCATCGAACTACTGCCAAACAAAAAAGTGCCTTACATTATAACTAGTGAATATTGGTGCTTCAAAACAATAAATAATGTTAGTGAACAAATACACACGGACGATAAGGTCAAACGTTTAAAATGTTAGACGTTTTTCGCGGGTTGAAGAATCTGATTAAAGTGAACTATGTACACATCGATTCGCCGGTATTTAGGTTACACTATTCAATCACAGTGATACTGCTAATTTCGTTCAGCCTTATCGTGACGACGAGGCAGTACGTTGGCAACCCTATAGACTGCATACACACGAAGGATATACCAGAGGACGTCCTGAACACATACTGCTGGATTCATTCCACGTACACGCTCAAGAGTTTCTTCTACAAGAAGGTGGGCGTGGAAGTCCCGTATCCTGGTATCGGGAACAGCAGGGAGACGGCGACGGGAGAGGTAGATATGAGCGACAGGAAAACCTACAAATACTACCAATGGGTGTGTTTTTGCCTATTTTTTCAGGTGAGTCTTAGTTTTAAAATGTTATTGTATCTTAATTGTTATTAAAAGTGTGCCGATTTAGAATAGTCATGACGTTATATACGCATTGCAACACTAGCTTTGACAGAAAATAACAAAACAGAATGACATAGGTAATGTCATTCTAAAGACAGGCCTGTGACAGCTGTCCCTGAAACAATAAAGTAATACAATAAGATTGGTAGATGTATTTTGTATTTCAAATTCGTCATATATTATAAGTACAATTATTATGACTTTGCTCAATCTAAAGTACCTTGGCACTGGTGTTATTAGATTTTCGCACACATTTTATACCCACGAACGTCTAATGAATACGTTTATTAATGAGAAATATGAGAATGTTTCTAGAAAGACATTGGGATTTTTAATTTTGAATGACATTTACCCAATAGATTCAAATCTAACAGCACGTCATAACAATAGGTTCAGATTCTGAACCGATTGTCATGAATGACATACTGTCATCTTCTGAACTTCGACTGCCGCAGTCGGATAATATTTTTTTTTTTGTGTTATCGCGATCCCAACGATTCCTTCAATGACTCAGTCTTTATACTGATCGAAATAACATGTGAAAGTACAAGTGTAACAAAATTTCCCATACAAGCAGTCGATTTTGAAAAGTGGCCAAAAGGTTTATAGTGTGTTGAAGTACCTGAAAAGAGGACACAACATTAAAGCAAACACAGAGTTATGTAGTAGAGCGGACGAGTACAGTTTTAGAGGTTAATATTGTTAATATCTATGAAGTGGCATAGAATATATATTAGTGGAGAATTGACATAAGTCAGGAGGGTGTTAAAGTTGGTAGGAAGAGGAATATCGTTTGAGGGTAGGAGATCATACAGGGAGCCATTCAACCTAGAACATGAGAAGAAAATGTGATAAGGAGTTCCCTCGTCCAAACTACATTCACACAAAGAACTATCCCTTATCCGTATCTTGGATAGAAAAACATTTGTACAGGCATGGCCTAAACGGAGACGGCAAACAACAGAGGTTGCTCGCTTGGAAGCTTTGCGGAATTAAAAGAACCACGGTCTTCTAGGAATGCCATTCTGGATGGAAGCATAATAACATCCCTTAGTTGAGCTGAACTGGGACCAATGCACTTTCTACTGAGAGTCGGATAATAATCCAATAAAATTTTATCCCATTCAAGATATGAAGCCAAGACCTTCCGAGAAAACAATGAAATAGATAATTCAATAACAGTACTAGTTGTTACATTTTTACTTTGCCTATTAGTGGACGGCTGCTGAAACATCACATTAGCTGTGTCATTTTTAAAATTAACACTTTGTCAGATAGCTTTTGACAGTTTGATGACAGCTGCGAAATTCGTTTTGTTCAAAGTTACACGACTAGATCGTTGAAAAATATATCATTGTTTTCCGGTTCGTGTTTTTTATTGTTTTTGCTAGTTTTTTTTTTATGTCACTTAGGGGGCAGACAAGCTCGCGGCTCACTTGATAGAAAGTAGGTAGTTACCGTATCATATGGACGTGTGCAACACCAGGTACGTCACACTCGAGCTGCCAACCCTTACAGAGAGTTTCATGTGGTATCCACTGTATCAGCCAATGGTTTCATGGAGGCTTTTAACACCAAAAGTGTGTATCCTTCGCGAGTTGCCTGCGCGGGTGGCTTCTCTCCTTTTTTCCAATTTTCTATCGAGCGTATCTTTACAAATCCAAAGCAGACAGAGTCAGAGCTGGATGCTACCAGGACAATAGGAAGATGATGTTGACTTTGAGCTCAATTACCTTTTTTGCGGAAATTCCGATGGATACCTACCCCTGCTGGCCAGCGAGCCTTTTATATCGGAATCAAACCGGCAAATACCGCACGCTGCTTCGGGTCTCGAATGCCGGTGTGTAAGGTGGCCTTATAAAGCATTTTCTTCACACCCCTTTTGAGTTTGTTTATTTATCATCTGTAAAAGCACGACATAAGGTAAATGTGCTTATGAAAGTGTATTTGAAAATTCATAACAGTTATTGGAAAATTAGCTTACGAAAAAAAAAAGTTTTTTTGGCTTTCTATTTTTTTTTCTTTTCTTTTTGCCTCGCAATTTAGCCAATGTCAAGCAATTAGATATATCAAAGGAAAATTATAAATATTCTGCAGCTTCTTCGTTATTTCGTTACAATCAAAGTCAAGTAAAGTCCGTCATAGGAAGTTTACAAGGGCTTCTAAGGAGATTCTTTCACCAATACAAGGAGACACAATTCACAGTAATATACCACTTTCCTCATATTGTGTGCGTTGTCCAAGACGTTATGTCCCGAGTGCCATCACTGCGACGCGAGTGTGGGCTGCTCACGCTCACCGAGTGCCCGGCGTTTGAGACGCCGAGGCGGGAGCTTGTGGCGGCCCTGGGGGTGAGAATGCTCACGCTCTCCACCCTGCTCGCAGCGATAGTCCGCTGCGCGGATGCGTGGGCGGCCAGCGCCTCCTTCTGCGAGCAGGTCATGCTCGCGAAGGAGACAGCAGAGCGGGCGCGGCGCGATGAGCGAGAAAGACTCGCTGACATCGCTGCACGCGCTTGAAGGTGGCTCGGGCGTCGTAGAGCGGAGACCGACCTCCGCCCCCTATGAGCGAGGGCCTGACGGTGACGGGTGGAGCCGCCCGTCACCCTAGCAGAAGCAGGCCACGGCGGCGGCGCGCATCGTAGGGCGATGCGCGCCACCCTACACCGGGGTTGAGTCTAGGACCGCGTGGTCCCCCCTCCCGACGAGGGCCAGACCGAGAGGGATGGCACTGGGTCAGCCGGAGTGCGAGGGATATGTCGCATGAAAACCTCACCTTCGGCCTGGCACTACGACCCAGAGACGGCGTGCGGTTTAGTCGGTTCGAGTCCGACATAACCTCCCCCTCGGGCTCCGGAGGGGGAGGTCTAACACATAATCCACCATTTTTAACACATAAAACTCAAATTTACTCCATTTTCAGACAATAAAGTACCACTGTGATGTTCCTTCTTCGCGTTGGCGGGAAAATCTCGAATCTCCCGTTTTCCTTAACCCCGCACCCCTTTTCCCACCAAATTCACAAACTATGACATATTTTTTCTAATCGGGTGGTCTATTGTCTATGTCTATGGCATACACAACACGTTTTTTGATATTTATTATTTCAAAGTTAGTTTCGCGGTAGTTTTAGATTTAAAAAAGAACTATTCTTCTCCGAACATAAAAACAGCGCGTGTCGCAACATAAAGGTGCGTTTGCTCATAAACAAAATCCAAGTAAAATAATCAGAGTATTTAGTCCAGCCAGCGTTAATGTTGCCAGTGTTTCACAATATATATTTATTTTTATTATTTTTTGCCGTTTTAACGATCAGTCAAACTGGATCGTTAATCAGAAATCCGGAATTCGGGGTAATCAAAATATTTTGGTGTAATTTATAGAATGCATAGCTTGCGCGTTCGCTGCCTGTAATAGTGGCTTGGTACCTACTTACATTGGATGACTAAATTTGAGGCTTCAACACAAGCTAAATGTGTTTTTATGGACGTATAAAAACATAAAAAGCTCACCTAATAGGGCTTACCTAAAAAAAGAGTTAGGAATTAGAGATGATATCAAAATAGAGTAGAGCCGGAGATATCGACCCTCTTTCTAAGACTTCTCCTTAAATGTACGATAAGGCGAGGTGAAGACATATTGACGTCTTAAATAAATAAAGGCGATTTTCAATCTTAAATAAATGAAGGAGGGTGGGGTAGTTCCACAATGTTGGCGACTGGCAATGTTTTTATTAGCCAAGAGTCAGCTAATATATGTAAATAGTGGCAGGGTAATCTCGCCGATTGTCGTCCGCCATTGTGCTGCGTTCTGCTGATTCGATTTTATTAAGAAGTTAAAAATATGTTTTAAAAATCCGAAGTACCTACAAAGTTGAACGTAAATAGGTGGTGTTGTTTTGCCGTAGTTTTTTGTAGACTGAATAATGCAGTGCAGTGCAGTTATAATGTCATACTGTACTTAAAAATAACAACGAATACTCATCATTATGGCTAGGTATATAAAGGTTATAACCAAAAATATGTAATTAATAAAGGAACCTTAATATGGCTGACACGTGTTCATACAAAAGCTCGCGAACATTCACATTTGTACGTGTACGTTGACAGAACATGTTGAAACTTTCAATGGACTATCATGTACACATGTTTCTACAAATAAATTTATCTTTATCTTATCTTTATATACCTAGGCATAATTCAAATTCATAAACCATGGTAATCTTTTACCATCATTAAACTGTAGGCTTGTTTGCTAACGAATCTGATTGAAATTTAGTGGTTCCGCAGATAGATAATCTGGAAAAATTCTTAATTTACTCTAATGTGTTTTTTTAACGAGCGGGAAATCCTCACGGATATCACCCCCGCCAGAGCCGGAGAGGGAGAGTTATATCGGACTCGAACCGACTAAACCACACGCCGTCTGTGGGTCGCAGTGCAAGGCCGAAGGTTACGTAGCTATAGTGCATATCCCTCGCATCCCTCCATCCCCTCCGCCATCTCTCTCGATCTAGCCCTCTCCCTCGATCTTGCCCTCTCCGGATGGAGGGACCACGGGGTCCCCGGTATAGGGCAGGCGCGGCCTGCTTCTGCTGGGGTGACAGGTGGTTCCACATTTCACCAGACTATCCGGCCTCATAAGCCCGGACGGAGGTTTTTCATCGACCTCGGACGCTCGAGTTACCTCAGTTGATGGGTAGCTAGGGCCGCGAGTCTTCTTCGCTCCTGGTCCCGCTCCCACCCCACCGCCTCCTTCACGAGCATACTTTCCTCGCTTTTTTTAATCCCTTGAATGGGTCCCTATGGGTTGCGGGGGATCAGAACTTCACGTGGGTGAAGCCATGGACAACAGCTAGTAAATCATAAACACCAAAATATCTATTTTTTCTGTCTTCAAATACTTAGTTATGAAAATATTAGTCGCAACTTTAAGTCGGGCTCTCGAGACCGCCCCTTAAATAGATCATCAGAATAAAAATGTGCGAGTTATCTTGAGCGACCGTTAATATCGGTTGATTATCACCCCTCCCCCTATTAGCCCCCCTACTCACCCCCACTGACCTGATTCTCACAGCATTAAGTTAAGTACAAGTGTTTATCCGAATGGAACGCATTTTACACTATTTCGGGTATTTATAATATTATGATGTTAGAGTATTATCATAATATATTGTGCATATATTAGTACTGCAATAGTTTGGGAGTTTGTATGTTAGTATAAAATTTAGATTTAGCTGGTTTTCTTAGGTAAAGCGGGGGGGAAACCCTCAAGTGCTTACGGCTAGATATAAGTTTTGAAGAGCCGATTTACGCGGTGTGGAGAGATGTTATCTCTATAGTATACTAGCTATTGTTTATGTCTCCGCCCGCGTGGATGTCTGATATATTCTGCACCGTATGCAGGTGACATCTAAGTCCTGCACGTGTTGTCCTGCATATAATTGTGTAATAAACATTTAGAGTTTACACATCCTTGGAATTCTTAACAAGCCCACGTGTTTCTTTTTTTCTACAGTCGCGGGTCGTTTAAACGGGGCATACAAAAGGCATTTGATTAGGCCGTCAAGCTGAGTGTCATCATTGTAAAATCTTTGTTGTCTGTAATAGTGACTCTCTCTCCTAAGACTTCGCCTTCATTTTAACATCCGGCGAGGTATTGACATTTCCTATACAATAAAAAAAAAGAAAAGATGTTCCAAACCTTTCAGATTCCTAATATATGAAGTTCACAGGGTAGTTATCGGACCCTGGGTCAGCCGGGGTGCGAGAGATATGTCGACGACAACCTCACCTTCGGCCTAGCACAACGACCCACAGATGGCGTGTGGTATAGTCACGGAGGACAGAATATTATTAAGTAGCTACCTTTTCCATGGGTAAAGTCGATTCGAGTCCGATATAACCTCCCCCTCCAGCATCGGAAGGGGGAGAACCATAGGGATTTACCGCTCGTAAAAAAAAGAAAAAAAAACTTATCAGTGAAGCTACGAAAACATCACACTTCGAACACAACTTTACCAAAACAAAACTCAATTTCCAAAATCTATTCAACTACACACACAAACCTCCGAGAAATGTATCGAAGTCTGTTTATTATAAAGATAAGGCGCTTTTAGTACAATGCCGAAGCACTACCCGGATTAGAATCGACGTCCCGCGGGCGCTGTGGTCAGATACGTATTGGTTATGATATGGCCAGTATGCTATGCTGGCTAAAATATGGCCACTATTGTTGCCAATGCGGGTTTGGCCGGTATAATGTAGCTAACAAATTGGTTTCTAACGGTGCCGTACTTAGATTATGTATTGAAATGACGCGTGCAAGCGTAATGCCAAAATTGGGAACCACTTTTCTGTAATGGGATTTAGGCAATAATAGAAAAGTAAGGGAAGGACTTTCTATGTTTAATTATGGACTTCCATACAACCGCTAATCCCTTTGCCCGCTAAGGGGTGAAATTTAAAAAATCAGTCACCGATACATGTGGGTATTCTAATATAAAGTAGTTATAGGTTACGACCAAGGTTACGGCCAATACCCGAAAGGCGGTGACACCAAGTTTTAGCCGGCTGAATTGGGTGCAGCCTGTCACAGCCAGAATTTTGCCTTTTTTGTGTTTAGCTTAGTTAGGACTGTGACCATTAGATTTCTCCTAGCTCTCCTGTGACCTGTTGTACCTAATTACAACTGGAGACGGATTTGAGTACATAAGCGCCTTAACTGACTGCATATCCCGTGAAAATTGATGATCAGATCAAACAATTCGTGTAGTTTTAAAAGTTGGTACAGTGAGTCTTTAAGGTGCCCAGATGAACATACTAAAAGTCCCTGAAGGTGGAACCTGCGCCGAAGGAGGAGCAGGGGGGAGGTACCTTTTTGTACATTTAACCTCTTGTATTTATTAAAGTATTAATCCTACAGTAATAATGTTAAGACATAATTTGTAAGAAATTTGATGTAGAAGTAAAGTAGTAAATAATGTAGAAGTATCTGAGGAAATATTATTAATAGTTTTCAACATACAAGCAAAAGACTGACCGGGGTGCTGGTTGGGTAACCTCCACGTCGGCTTCTCCGTTTCTTCCCCCTTTGGACCGCGGTCCTGGGGAGCGGAAGCGGGGGGGCTGGTGCACCCTGGACAACGGCTAACAGACTCCTACCTTGGGAGTTCTGTTGGCCGTTGACGAATAACCCAACGGCTGACCTCACGAGGAGGTCGTGGGATGGCGGGCCTGCAAGGCCCGCGGGAAGGGGTCCGTTGGATACCCTTCCATTCCAACAGCCCTTTTAAGGGCTAGCTGACCCCATTGCACGAGGGGGTCGTGGCATGGCGGGCCTGCAAGGCCCGCGGGGAGGGATCCGTAGGGTTCCTCCCACCTCAACAGCCCTTTTTAGGGCTAGCCGTCGCTCCCGGTACCCCTCTGCTTTAGCAGAGGAGACACGGGAGAGGCGATGGGATCGTTTGATCCGGGGACGGGTTGGCCTACTGCTCGCGCAGGGGCTGACGGGCATTCGTGCCGCCGTCGGCGTTGGGAGAGTTGGCTACTCCCCCGCATCGCGTAACCTCCGAGATATCGACAACGACCTGAGTGCTAGCCACACTCGGGAACGCCGATATCCTGGGGGCCGTGGGGCTTGCCTTAATTGGCCGGCCCGCGACAAGGAAAAGTCTGAAAACCCGACAGCGAAGTCGCTTAAAACCTGTGGATACCTGGGGACCTCCACAGTATGTACCCCGCTTCCTGGAATGGCCGTCACCCAGGAAGTGTAATTAGAGCGGTTCTACTCGTGGGACATCATGGAAGAATCTCTAATTAACCAAAAAACCCCCCCCCAACCAAGCGAAACAGTCTGCGCGGAGGTCGCGCAGCACCAAGACGCGGAGGTCGCGTCCCAAGCGGTGTCAGACCAACTTGACACCGCCACTCAGAGCAGGGCTAACAGCCCGGGTATAACGACCCGGAGCTCAGCCGGAAAGAGGAACAAGGTTCCTCCCCTTCGGCCTTTTGAACCGGACCCGGAGGTCAGCATGACCGACGGGTCCACGTCCAGCAGCGGACAGGAGGGAGATTATCTTTCTCCCCCGCCCAAGTTTGCGGCGCTCGGTCGCCGAAAGACGCGGGGTGGCAAGAGGGCTGCCTCTCAAAAACGTGCCCCAGCCCCAGTCCCGAAGGGTGTCATGGCGCCGCCGAGTTCCTCCTCCTCGGCGGCGCCCTTGCCTTGTGCCGGTGACACCACCTCCAACCAGGTGGTGGAGGCCCTTAAAGGCCTTGCTGAGGCCCGAACTGGGGCTATGACGCCGGAGGAGGACCGGCTCATGCGGTCGACGCTCCGCCTAGTGGAGCAATATAATCTGCTCAGGGCGGAGCTAGGCCGTGCGCAGCAGGAGCGGGCTGACCTCGGCAGGCGTCAGGAGGCCTTGCTCGGCGAAACCGAGCGGCAGGCGGCGGAATACCGCGGGGAGATGGCCAAGATGGCGGCTGAGTTGGCGGCGCTCCAAGACCGTGTGGCCCGCACAGAGAGGCGGAGGGTCGGAGCGCAACCGGAACCGCCATCGCCACCATCTCGGTCCAGGTCGCCGGTGCGGCCGGGGACGCCGCCTTCTCCTCCGGTGCGGCCGGCGCCACCGACGTCACCGGCACCACCGCGTTTGCCGCCGCCGCCGCTCCCGCCGCGCTTAGCGGTCCCGCGGCCGCCGCTGCCGGCGCAGCCGAGGCCGACGTTGCGGCTCGCCCAGCCGCGGCCCTGGCAGGCGCAGGCGCCTGTGCCGGCGGGGTCCGCGAACGCGCTGGAGGCCTGCATGGCGGCAATGGCCGCCATGGAAGCGCGGCAGGCGGCGCACGAGGAGCGGACGCGGATTTGTCTGGAGGCCATAATGGACTCCATCCGTCGTCCGCCCCTGGCGCAGCCGAATGGCGGATACGCCGCGGCGGTCAAACGGGGCCCCATCCGTACGATGGCGGCGGGGACCCCGCAGGAGTCGGCCCGCGGCGCGCCCACTGCGCCGGCTGCTCCGGCCACTATCGCTGCACCAGCCGGGGGTGCCCAGGCTAAGGGCAGGGGAAAGGGGAAGGGCAAGGGCAAGAAGTCCTCGGTCCCTGCCCCGGCCCTGGCACCGGTTTCGGCCCCGACTGCCTCCAGTAGCTCTGCACCGGCAGAGGGCTGGGAGGTGGTCGGTGAGGCCAAAAAAAGGCGGAATGCCCGCAAAAAGGCAGCCAAAAGGGCCAAGAAGGCCCAGGCTGCCGCGAAGGGAGCGCCGGGAAGGCTGCGCGTCCCCCGTACCACCGCTGTCGTCTTAACGATGACACCGGAGGCGACGGAGAGGGGCGTGCAGTACGTGGACCTGGTCAAACAGGCGAGGGGCCTCATAGATATGAGGGCCCTCGATGTGGCGGGGACCCTCCGAGTGACACACACTCGGACCGGTGCCCGCCTCATCCACGTCCCTGGCGCCTCCAGTGGTCCCAAGGCCGATGCCATCGCGGCTAGGCTGAGGGAGACGCTGGATGCGGCCGACGTCCGGGTGTCCAGGCCCACCAAGTGCGCAGAACTGCGCATTTCGGACCTGGACGACTCCATCACGGCCGAAGAAATTCGGGCCACCGTGGCGGAGGCCGGGGGTTGCCCCCTGGAGGCGGTTAAGGTCGGAGCGATTCGCTACGGCCGTCGCGGACAGGGGGCAACAGTTGTCGGCTGCCCCATCGCGGCAGCTCAAAAGGCTGCCGAACAGAAGGTCCTCGCGGTAGGCGGCGTTGTGGGAGTCCGGGTACGGCTCCTGCAGGCTCGGCCGGACAGGTGCTTCAGGTGCCTGTCGGCCGGCCACGTGGGTGTGCAGTGCAAGGCGGAGGTGACGGTCGGCGACCGTTGCTTCCGCTGCAGCCAACCCGGTCACAGAGCCGGTACTTGCGAAGCTCCGCCGCACTGTTTCAGGTGTGCGGCGGAGGGCAAGCCGGCCGACCATAGGGTTGGCAGCAAGGCCTGCACCCGCGGGGAGCCGCTGCCGCGAGGCGGGCGTTCCGCCAACGGTTCGGCGCGGGATGCGGAGATGGTTCCATAATGGATCCCCAGCTCCGCATCCTGCAGGCGAACGTGGGCCACGGTGTCGATGCTCAGGCCCTTCTGCTCCAGAGCATGGCGCAGTGGTCCATACACGTCGCCGCTGTCGCCGATCCATACACTCACCGGCCCCTCGGGCCCGCCTGGGTGGTCGACCTGGATGGATCGGCGGCACTGGTGCATAACGCCGCTGCGGGTGCCCCTCCCCTTGTAGTGATCGCAAGGGAGCATGGCATCGTAGCGGCGCGTGTAGGGGAGATTGCGGTCGTGGCCGTTTATCTCACGCCGGGGTCACACCGACTCATCGGGCAGTATCGGCGGTCGCTGGAGCGGCTGACCGACGTCGTCAATGCCTGTACGCCTCGTCCGGTTCTTGTGCTCGGGGACTTCAACGCCTGGTCTCAGGCTTGGGGTTCCCGGCGCACGAACGCGCGGGGCAGGGCTCTGGAGAGCTGGGCCGATTCTCTCGGCTTAGTTCTCCAGAATCGCGGGGCCGAAGCCACGTATGTGGGCACCTTTGTGGCGGGGGAGCGCAGGTCGATCATAGACCTTTCGTTCGCGAGCGCTTCCCTGTCACTCCGCGTGCGGGACTGGCGTGTCGCCGTGGAGGTGGAGACACTATCGGATCACCGATACGTTCGGTTCGATGTCTCCCCTCCTGCGGGTGATGCGCCGGTCATATCGGCCCAACGCGAGCCGCGCTGGGTGTTGGGGCGACTGAATCGGGAGGACCTCCTGGAGGCCGCCATCGTACAGGCCTGGGCCATTGCGCCGGACAGGCCTGTCGACATAGACGATGAAGCGGCCTGGTTCCGGGAGGCCATGACACGGGTCTGCGATGCGGGTATGCCTAGGGCTCCAGCCTATAATCCGAGGCGTCGGGTCTACTGGTGGAATGCGGAGATCGCGAGGCTGCGTCAAGCCTGCGTGATCACGCACCGCCGGTGGGCTCGACTCCGTAGGAGGCGTAGCCGTACCGCAGATTCGGAGCCCCGACTGGCGGAGCTTCACGAGGGATACAGGGAGGCCCGGAATGCCCTCCGAGCGGAGATCAAGCGGTCTAAGGCCGCTTGTTACCGGGAGCTCCTGGAGACGCTGGAGCGGGACCCATGGGGGCGGCCTTACCTTATGGTAAGAGAAAAGCTGCGCCCCCGGGCCCCTCCGCTGACCCAGGTGCTCGAACCGGCTCTGCTCGGAGGAGTGGTCGACTCCCTGTTCCCGGCGCGAGCGGAACATGTTCCGCCGCAGATGGCTCCGCCGCCTCGGTCGCCTACGGCGCCCAGTACGGCGCCCAGTGCGGTGATTGGCGACGACGTGCCCGAGGTCACTTGGGTAGAACTAGAGCTGGCGGTGCGAAGGCTGAGGGCCAAGAAGAACACCGCCCCGGGACCCGACGGCATTCCAGGCCGCGCGTGGGTCCTAGCTCTAGGGGAAGACGGTCTCGAACCCCGACTGAGAGGGTTCCTCAGCGCATGCATGGAGCGGGGCCAGTTTCCGAAGATGTGGAAGACGGGGAAGCTGGTCCTCATCCGCAAGAAGGGACGCCCGGCGGACGAGCCGTCCGGGTACCGGCCCATAGTGCTGCTCGACGAGGTGGGCAAACTCTTTGAAAGAGTAATTGCCAAGCGCCTCGTCGAGCATCTCTCTAGAGTGGGGCCGGACCTGGCGAATACCCAGTTTGGGTTCCGCCGGTGGCGTTCCACTGTGGATGCCATCATGCGTGTGAGGACTCTGGCGGAGGATGCGGTCGCCCGGGGCGAGGTGATGTTGGCGGTGTCCTTGGACATCTCCAACGCCTTCAACACCTTGCCCTGGAGTTGCATCAGGGAGGCACTCGTGTACCACGGTGTGCCTCTCTACCTCCGCCGCATAGTCGGGGCTTACCTAACGGAGAGAGCCGTCGTCTACCCGAGTTCGACCGGAGTCGGTAGGCGTGAGATGTCGTGCGGTGTCCCGCAGGGATCGGTCCTGGGGCCGTTACTGTGGAACATCGGTTACGACTGGGTGCTTCGCGGTGACTTCGCGTACGGTGCCACCGTCACGTGTTATGCGGACGACACGCTGGTGACGGTGAGCGGGGCTACGCACCGCGAGGCGACCCTGAGGGCCACGACCGCGGTTGGTCAAGTCGTCGAACGGATCCGGCGGCTGGGTCTCGAGGTGGCTCTGCACAAGTCCGAGGCCATGTTCTTTCATGGTCCTCGGCGCAGGCCAGGCCCGGGAGCCAGCCTTACAGTGGGAGGCACTCCCATCGACATCAAGCCCCAGCTGAAATACCTGGGGCTCGTGCTTGACGGTCGATGGGACTTCGGACAACATCTCCGAAGCCTGCGCCCCAAGTTGGTCACCACGGCGAATGCCCTGAGTCGGCTGTTGCCCAACTTGAAGGGCCCAGGGACCTCCTGCAGGAGACTCTACGCGGGTGTCGTGCGGTCCATGGCCCTATATGGGTGCCCCGTGTGGGCGGACACCCTGGGGGCCAGATTCCTGCCTCTGCTCCGTACGGCGCAGAGGACGATGGCCTCCAGGGCCATCAGGGGATACCGCACGATATCCTTCGAAGCGGCGAGTCTCCTGGCCGGATCGCCACCGTGGATCCTGGAAGCGAGGGCCCTTTCGGCACTATACCAGTTCCGAAAGGAGGCGCGGGAGCGGGGATTCGATCCCGAGCCCGAGGACATTCGGGCCGAGAAATCCCGGCTCCACCAGGTCATGGTGGCCGAGTGGGAGCGACGACTTGGGCAACCACGCGCAGGGCACGCCGTCATTGCGGCGGTAAGGCCCATCATGGGGGAGTGGCTAGAGAGGCCACACGGGAGCCTCTCGTACCGTCAGACGCAGATGATAACCGGGCACGGTTACTTCGGGCGGTATCTGCATCTGATGGGTATTGAGCCAACGCCCGAGTGCCATCACTGCGACGCGAGCGTGGACTCGGGGCTGCACACGCTCACCGAGTGTCCGGCGTTTGAGACGCCGAGGCGGGAGCTTGTGCAGGCCCTGGGGGTGAGAGTGCTCACGCTCTCCACCCTGCTCGCGGCGATGGTCCGCTGCGCGGATGCGTGGGCGGCCAGCGCCTCTTTCTGCGAGCAGGTCATGCTCGCGAAGGAGACAGCAGAGCGGGCGCGGCGCGGTGAGCGAGAAAGACTCGCTGACATCGCTGCTCGCGCCCGAAGGCGGCTCGGGCGTCGGAGGGCGCTTACAGACCTCCGCCCCCCATGAGCGCGGGCCTGAGGGTGACGGGTGGAGCCACCCGTCACCCTAGCAGAAGCAGGCCACGGCGGCGGCGCGCATCGTAGGACGATGCGCGCCTCCCCACACCGGGGTTGAGTCGGGGACGGCGTGGTCCCCACCTCCCGAGGAGGGCCAGACCGAAAGGGATGGCCCTGGGTCAGCCGGGGTGCGAGGGATATGCCGCAAGGCAACCTCACCTTCGGCCTAGCACCACGACCCACAGACGGCGTGCGGTTTAGTCGGTTCGAGTCCGACATAACCTTCCCCTCCGGCTCCGGAGGGGCGGGTATCCGTGGGGATTTCCCGCACGTAAAAAAAAAAAAAAAAAAAAAAAAAAAAAAAAAAAAAAAAAAAAAGCAAAAGACTGACCAAACGGGTCTTTCCCCCTTTCCCACCGCCAGTTCGTGTCCTACCCTCCTCGGGGACTTTAAGTATGTTCATTTGGTCACCTTAGGGAATAACTTTCAAAACTACACGAATTGTTTGGTCTGATTTCTTTAATCGTCCCACGATAGCATCCAATTCATTCGTTGCACTGAGCGTAAATCAAACCCGCGCTCGCTTGCAAAGCAGTCATGTTCACTACTGCTACGTCACAGAGTGCAATGCAGTTTAAGGATTCTTTTACGTATTTATCCCCGAAGGAAGTCAGGACCCGATTCGTTAGCATGTAAATTATTTCGTCACAATAAACTGTATGCAAGTTGCAACGACCAAGGCCCTACCTTCGTCCCACACAATGCAATACCCGCTCCATTAACTTTTAGTAAGTTGTATAATTTGCCGCGTTACACGGCTCGATGGTTTCATTACCAAAACAAATGATTTTATGTATCTACATACTTGAACACAATGTTATTGAGATTTAATCGAACGTGTAACGACATCTTGTTGTTTCGTACCTACGATAGAAGGAAGAACTATAGGAAGATAAAGTACAAATATAACAAGAAAACCTGAATTGAAAACTACCTCCTTTTTTGAAATCGGTTAGAACGTAAGTTTGTGCTTTCGGTTGCCAATGATAAATTAAAAGAAAAGTCTGAAAACACACACGCATACACACACAGGTGCAGACATACACATACAAACACTCATAAACATACTATCGCAAATGCACATACATTTTTAAAATAGTGTTGCCACCTAGTTACATAGAAAAGTATACTTTTTCTGTTATTCATGCGGAAATCTTTTTTTATACCATTGAGGTGGCAGACAAGCACACGGTCCACCCGATGAAATGCAGTTACCATACGCAACACCACGGGAGTCAAACTCGTGCTGCCTACCCTGTAAACGCCATAGATACCCCCTATTATGTCGGTCTCGAACCAACTTAAACCGACATTCCGGTTTACAGAGTGTAAAGGCGCCCACTCACTAACAGACCGCCTGCAGTTTCTGATCAATCCGGCGGCCTACAGTCCTAAGCCGATAGCGCCCACACACTATAGCGATTTTGGCCTGCCGGCAATTCCCTGTTGTCAGTTCTGTGACCTCACACTAGCAGTTTTGAGTCGACAGTTTCCCGCCGTACGATCGCCTGCCGGTGTGTGCTCGTTCGCCCTGATGACCTAGGGATGGCCGGAATCGTTCGCCGGCCACACACTATCGGATCGTATTAGTCTTTAGCCCAAACTCGCTAACGAAACTGTGTGTGTGAGTTATTGCGATTAAGTGACAGATTTATATCGTCCGGCCGTCGTCCGGTAAACTGATAGTGATTGAGAGCCTTAAGATAAGGTATTTTCCTCAGAAACAGTACCTGATGCTACCACAAGACGTACTTTTATCTTATCTACTATTATTGAATCACCCATTTTAAGTGAGATCGTGATACATCCTCCTTTTAATCAGCCCATTAATCCTCTTCACTTCCACACACTAACTTTTCATTACCCGCATAAAACCTAAAACAAACATATTTTCCTCTTTCATTTTAATCTTAATCAGGTGGAATTACTTTAGCGATGATATTCTAAGAGCTGTTTGAGGAGGTGCTCAGGCTTATCAACCTCTCTAGGACACATTATGGGAGGTCACGCCTCCGCTGGGGTTGACAGCGTCGAGAGGTAATTTTTAATTAAAATTCGTGTCATATAGTTACGTCTTTTAGATTAGTTTTGGTCGGTGGATGTCTAGAGTAGTATTTGGTTTTGTTAATCTAGGTAAAGGGTAATATAATGTTAGCGAAAATGTATACCGTGGTCTTGCAAGGAATAATTCTAAGCGATCAAATAAAAACCCGAAGATATTAATCACAATGAAATACTTTTTGAAATAAATTGATTTTGTAGTTGCGACCCTAAAAAGTCCAACTAATGAAGCTACTAAACTTTGATATTGCCAAGTGGTTGTGGAGGTCAGATGGCGGTAGCTTCACGAAAAAATATTGAAGTACACCCGCACCACAGTATTCACAGTTGGGTTGGAAAGTCGACTCCATTCAACTAAGCTCAAAGAGGAAATAGTCTCAAAGAGAATGAATTTATTTCAATAAGGGGCCACCATAAAGCCTAGGTAAAGTTACATACGAAATTTCGGGCAATATTAATACCTAGCTCCTACCTACCCTGAAAATCATAATCCGTCAATCCAGCCCGGAAACTTATTTTGGCTATTATGGGTGTAGTAGCATTCAGACATCTAAACCCCAAGAGAAAACTATGCACCAGAGCCTTGTTGACATGCGATGGGCTTACCCATCATACTAGGTCACCACATTAGTCAAGATAAAACTATGCACCAGAGCCTTGTTAGCATGTGATAGGCTTACCCATTATACTAGATCACCGCCTTAGATTGGATAATAATAATAAATTATATACATTTGAACATTAAATACATTAGTAGAGAAAATAGCACAGCCTCTGTAGGCAAGTACTATATCTTCAAGCTTTTATAATGTAGACAAATGAAGAAATGTAAATTTAATATCAGATGCAATAAAGCATTATTGCTACATAAATTCAGTCAATATATTACGGCGATGAGATTCAAGAAAAACATAGCATCATTTTAAATTGCAATACTCGAGACAATATTAAGTATCAAACCTATTATATCGGGTTTTTTCTGTACGATAAGTATTCAGTAATTTGGATATTTACGAGCTTTTCACCGTCCATTTAGCGATACTTATGCAAAATTCTAAATTTAAGAATTACAAATTTATGGCATTTGCGTCAAACGACTCTAATTAAAATTTATGTAATGTATTAAATTCGCGCAATAATTCGCAAGGCAAGATACATTTGACGTTTACTGCTGGTGCGGTCAAGTTTTTTGGAAACCACCGGGCTACGTGGCAAACAAATGTCTGGCAATGGCGCCCCCGTCAGATCTCGGTGACATGCGTGCCAATGGTCTAGCCACCATAGAATTCCAAGACCATGGCGCAGTGGAGGACAAAGAGCTGGAAGACGGACTCGGAGCTCTGCGTTCACACTCCACCTCAGATGCAATCAGGAAAATGCGTCTCCATGATGATAATGGTGAATGGGTTTGCTACCTGTATCAATATTATAATGTTTTTCTTATGCAATGAAAGCTTTTGTAAATTTTATGACATTGACCTTTATTATATAGCCATGGTATCTGGTCGCCGCCCCGGTCCCCAGTGGCAAGAGACCAGCATATCTTGTGATGGTTTAACATCGCATTGAATAACATGCGTGCCTATGGTATCACAAACATGGATGCTCAAGTACCTATAATACGCCATCTTGATCATTAATTTCAGTTTCATAATTTTATATATAACACTTCAATTCTATGGCACAGAATACTATTAGTACCTACGTAAGCACTTATTACCTCTAATGAACAAAGGCGCGCGACGGCGGTTACGTGACGTCATTTGACAGCTCCACAGACTGCACACGTGACAAATTTCCCGCCAAAACAGCGCGTGGGATGTTTTCTCCGAACTTTTTTATTCGACACACGCCGGTCTGGAACCTTGCATTATTAGTTCGCTTATTACGAAATACATAAATATTTCGCGCACGCTCGGTGCATACGTCGGGCATGTTTACACGAGCCGTCAGATTTATTGTTTTTGATTATATTATTGTCAGTTTGTTTGTAATTACGACAAAAATACGTTAGTCTGTGTGTCAGACGTTTACAAACATTGTTTTAGTTAGGCCTAATAATTTAAGCATAGATATTGTGATGTTACAATATGAAAGATTTTATAAAATTCTCTTTTGATTTATAATATGATTGTGTGGCTTTGTAGAGTTTGCAGTACCGGTCAAAAGACTATTAAGTGTAGACACTCAACTATTTCTTTATGTACCTACTACTCGTCTGCCTAATAGAGAAGGAAAAATATCAAATCAGAACCATTACTACACAGCAGACTAAGGAGTACAAGAGTATGAACCCGTAAACTTTCGACCCTATTTTGTGCAAAAATCCCCTCGTTACTAGACTTTTTAACCATTACCAGGTTATTCAAACTCAACCCGACTAAAATCGCATGCCGTCTCGAGTTTTCATATCGGGATGTTACCTACCTAGAAGAGCACATCTCTCGCACCCTGGCTGATCCAGGTCCATCTATGGTATTAAGTTGGCCCCATCTGACGACCTTTCGACCCTAAGTCCTAAGACCACTAGGCTACACTGTTACCATACTGAGAAATGAATACCAATATCTAACAAAGAGTTTTGTATACTAAGCCTTCAATTGCAACAATTCTCACGAACACCTACTAACAAATTATAATTGTTTATGACTCTATTTAATTTTAACTCCAAACATTGCATTACTATGTTACCAGTAAGTACCTACTAATAATTAGTAACACTAATAAATTACTACACAATGTAAAATAGTAATAATTCTCGATGTAGTGCGCTTTGTCGGTAGGTAGTAGAAATATTTAGTACTAGTATTTTCATTACTGAACAATTAGGATTCCGTGGCCTAGGCGTTTTGATTAGTAATTAATTAGTAGCTTATGGTTTTTGTTTTAGTGTGGTATGTACTAATGAACACGGTTTTAGAATGGTTGGTAAGTTCTAATTTTGAATTACAAGGTAGAAATAAACTAATATACAATAAAATATAGGTAGAAAAATACGCTGCCCAGTTTTTGTTCTTTTTATCACATTCGAGGAAAAAAATTGGGACTAAGCTTAGATCGGTTTCTTCAGACACAAATATTATTCCCGTGGCGTAAGTTCAATCCCTTTCATAGATGCAAGTTGTTAGTATTTCACAAATTACGTGGCGTATCCACTATTTTCCCCTTACCGGGGACGATAGCACTAGATTTGTGTCATCTGGCCCGCTAAACATATCAATGGGCCAGTTAAAACTTTTTTTTCCCATGTGGCCCGGCACCGGGCCAAGTCACCGGGGCAGATGGGATACACCCAAGCTAAATACGCAATTCATAATCCACATTGTTACCAAATATTTATTTTTCCCGCGCTTTCAGTCCGGGAGGCAAAGACAACAGAACGACAGACAGCCAGCGCGGCATAAATCACGCGTGTCGACATCGATAGGGTGCAGCCTGCAGCGCGTAACGGAACGACGCGCGATGATCGATGCATCCGAAATGTATTTAATGTTCGCGCTTTGATTAGTTATCTGTGGCATGTTATTATAACAGAATCAATTCAAACTTAAATAAATAAATCAAAGATTAATATTTGGGAACATGAAATTATTTTCTACATTTAGGTAAGTAAGGTAAAAGACCCAATGGTCGACACTGACCCAATAGCCGACACTTTCGGAAAAAAACCTTTATTCTAAGAAAAGTAACTATTTTGTTTACTTGCCCATTAACTTAAAAGACATCTAATGGCATATATAATACATGTTCAAAAATTCGCAACACTTTCGTGAGTACATATCGACCGAGCGCCAGTTGTTTCTTAAGATTTTTGTTAAGGGTAGTGATTTTTATTAGGTGTGATTTTTTTATTTATTAATAATGATTATCACTTATTTTTAGTATGGATGTTATAAATATGTAACTTGTTGACCTACTTCGACCATTGCCCTATTGTTATGTCTAGATTTTCAATTAGATCTATGTGATTGTCAACTATTGGTGAACAATTATTATACACATGGTCGTAAACCATGTGTATAATAATTGTATTAAAAGTAAAAAAATTGTTACTTTTTAAATATTTTATCTGCTGAAGTTAATGTCTAAATTTTGCTTTACGGGTTAAAGAAGAACGTAACGACCATTTTTTTTTAAATATGTGTAATTTTGTAAAGTGAAGTTTGATTTGTCCTTAAAGTGTGCTTTTACCGTAGTAGATTCGTTTTTATTTTTCTTTTTAAGCTTGTGAGTCGAACTTTATCTAGGCCTTGAACCCGGTTCCATTAGAGTTTAGCTTATTTTTTCTTACCCTATACATCGTTATTATCATAAAAACGTATTTTTTTATTGTTTCAAATTGGAGCCTAGGGTCCGCTGTCCGGGTTTTCTCCTCCACTTCGCGTGGTATTTGGCATCAATGCTTTACACTTTATCTGTGACAGAAATGTATCTGGCAATAAAAACTCATTGCTACTCTGTTCCAATCGTCAAAGATTAGGTGGACTTTAATGTATTCTGTTAACTTTCGCGGAACAGTACGTGATATGAAAACGTGACCTTCTTTCATTATCTAGCTGGTAAGTTTTATAATTTTGTTCTTTTATTGAATTAACTAGTTTAATTTTTTTTAGGTTTTGCTGACATTAGCTCAAAAAAGTATACTAGTTGTACAGTCCCCATCAGGTCGAACTTGACTAGTAAAGATTATGTCGATCTGAGGCTGACTGTACCTGCTATTCGAAGAATCTATACATAAAATTAGCGTGATGTTTTTCTTATGATTTCTGGGTTGGCTAATTCATGAAACCCCCTATCCCCTCCCTATCTTAACTAAGATATGATGTTCTACATAATGAGATCCTTCGGGTAAAGCGTTGTCAATTCATTTTCAAATTGTTTCAAGCCAAACAACTTTATTTCGCTAAAGAAAGCAAGAAATATTTTGTATAAGTTCGCTGCCATTGCCTTGCATGTTTGGATATGCTGCATTCATTTAAATCAGTGGTCCAAGTTACAAGCTCTAAAGACTAATACGTGAGCTCTAGACAAGTGGCATTTCGTTGGCCGGCTTTTGGTAGAATAAAATGACGAATGTGATGAATGTGATTTGACGCTTATGGCATGCGTTAACGTCAGTCAAATACGTCAAATCTCATACATTTGTCATTCTTATCTATTCTATTCTATCCACTTGTCTAGGGTGCTAGGCTACAATCGAAGTTTATAAGTGGTTCAATTATCACAAATTTGATATTTCGGCTGCAAAAGTTCACCAAATCAAATGTTTACGCACTTTGGGACAAAAATCTTTATAATTAGCCCTTTTGTAGTGTGATTTCGTTCCCTCAAATTTGTCACACTGCATTTATGATGGTTTGTGTTGATGATTCCCACAGCTACTACCTTCATCTCGATACTCGTCACAGGTGTCACTGGGAGTGTTCTCCACATTTTGTAGACCCTATAAATACCTTCATAGAAATCAATAGTTTTCATGTAGAATGTAACAAGACTACTGTACCTGCAGTATAGCACATGTTTATAAATAGGAAACAAAACTATCATAAACAGTAAGAATACAGTATAAAAGCTTCTAATGTGAATACAAAGCAAAAGTTAACCCATTTTACTTCTGCCTGCCTGGCAGCCTGGCTATATGGCCATAGATTCCTGTTCAAAATCAACAACAGAACTTCAATATTGACTATTACACAAAATACTTACCCTGTTTCATTTTGATAAATTATTAACAAGCCGCTTAAAATTAACAATCTGTTCCAACAAATACAAATAAATAGTTGCCAACAAATTAATAACATCCAAAATTAACTTGTACCCCCAAGGTTGACGATACGATCCGTTTCGCTCACAATGTCACAAACAATAGATTTTTGCACTCGATACAAAAATAACACGCTCTGAAATTAAATCATAGTGTTGTACTCATTAATGGTGCTATATTTCGTAAGTCATTTGCTTTGACCGTGAAAGAGTCACGCTCGGGAACGGGGTGGTCGTGGCACAAGGCAGGAAATTGCCGCGGAAATCATTTGGCATGATTCTTAATTGCTTTGTACGTAGTTTCGTTTAATAACTCCACTACTTTGTCAAATGAATAATGAGTTAGCACTGTGATACGACATAGTTAAAGAGAAAAAAATGTCAGTGCCTTTTTGTCTTTTAAAATAACTTATCTGACAATAACCCTTTTTAGGACTTTTTGGCAATGAACAAACTCTCTCTTACAAGCACAAACCTTAGTGGGTTAAACCTATCCGATAGTAATCGATCCTGTCCACTCATTAAAGAATTTTATAAAGAATTATGGATACACAATAGAATATTGAAATGTAGACGCGGGATAACACCCGAACCACCCCCTAGGCGAGCCCGCAGCCGTAGGTCTGTTGGTAGTCCTGGGACATCCTTCCGAGGGCTTACCCGTGGCTACCAACCGCAGGCAATTAGGCAGTACGTGAGGCTTTTTAGTCGGTAGGAGTCCGGCATAGCACCCATGAAGGATTTTCCCTCACGGTAAAAATAAAGAATATTTAAATGTCTACTATTGGATGTTTTAGTGTGTACTCAGTACGACCATTTACCTCTGGTTCACTTACATACAGTCTATCCTCCAAGGAGAATTACTGCCTACCTAACAACCCAAATCATTCGTTAATTTTTCATTTCCTGTCGCATAGAAAACAGGTCTGGATCCGTTAGCCACAATATATAACGTCTGCAAGACGAAATAGTTTAACCCTTGTATTGTTTTGTGTTTCTTTTTTTACACAAAACAGTCCACCTGATGGAAAGTGGTTATCGTGGCCTATGGACGTGTGCAACACCAGATGCTTCACACACGTGCTGCCGACCCTGTTAGTACAGAGAGTTTCTGTGCCGTCAGTGTAGAAGATAAAACAGGAAAAACCTTTGATCATGTTATATCCATTTGCACTTTTTCATGTTTCATATTACTGTTACATGAAAAACATATATATGTTCGTAAGCCGTAGTGTTTGAAGTCAAACAGACCAGACAATTTAACCCTTATATTTTTTATTAATCGCTACCTCTTATGACTTGGCAGCAATGCCGATGACCGGGAACAAGTGCCAAGTGAGTCACGCGTTCCATGTGATCTTGGAGGTATCTCTTTGTTCTACGTAAGAATGTTTCATCTATTGTAGTGACTGTTAACTGTTGTATAAATTCTTCCCACTTTGAGATTAAAATACAAAGGTGGCAAATAACTACCTGCCTACACATAGGTGTAGGTATATTATATGTACTCTCATTTCAACGGCTTCATTTGTGCAATGCTTTTGAAGTAAGTAAGCCCCATGAAGAACCCAAGTGAGTCCCAAGTCGAAGGACTTTCGGAGTTCGGACTGAAGAGGGTTGGTGGTTAGCCTGCAGTTAGATACACCTGTAAAAATTATTATTAAGCTTTGAAGAAAACTCAAGTCCAGATGATGATGACCTTTCAGTAAGGTCAGTTAGAATAACGACCTCTATAACCCAACAATATTCTGGTGAACATTCCTCTGTTGCGTAGCGGTAGAACATTCGACTGCTACGCATGGGGCGTATGTTCGATTCTTGCTCAGTGCAAATATTTGTATGCATATGTATATTTTCATTGGTTTTGGTGTTTCTATGTGCACCTATATATACAAAAAATATATCCAAGTATGTTTATCCGCATTCTAGATCCCATAACACAAGTTAGTTACACTATGCTTACTTTGGGAGTAGAATCTCGTAGAATCATTCTCTGAGCCATTTCCCAATCGCAGACTTTGCCTTCAGCTTATCATCAGGCGAGGTAAGGTCAAATTGACGTTTCCTATATAAAAAAATATATATTTGACTGACTAGTCAAATTAGGTACTTTTCACTAAACGTCAAAAAGGTAAGTTTTAAGGAAAATTGTATGAAAAATGTATTTGTGACTTCATAATATTTAATCGTAACAAATAAATCGTTTACTATTATAGGTTGGGTGGGTCATTAAAAATAAAATAAAAACCAGCCTGCTTTTGCTGGGGTTACAGCTCCGCGCTCATGGGATATCCCTCGCACCCCTCTGTCCCCTCCGCCATCTCTCTCGATCTGGCCCTCTCCGGGTGGAGGGACCACGGGGTCCCCGGTATAGGGCGGAGGTTCGCCGCCGTCGTGTCCTGCTTCTGCTGGAGTGACAGGTGGCTCCACATGTCACCAGACTATCCGGCCTCATAAGCCCGGACGGAGGTCATTCATCGACCTCCGACGCTCGAGTTTCCTCAGTTGGCGAACAGCTAAGGCCACGAGTCTTCTTCGCTCCCGGTCCCACTCCTGACTCGCCGCCTCCTTCACGAGCATAACTTGCTCGCAGAAGGAGGTGTCGGCCGCCCAGCAAATAGACATATTCATGTATACAACTTGGGAGAGGCCTATGTCTAGCAGTGGACTGCAGTGGGCTAATTTGATTAATTTATTGATAGATATATTATTGACCGGGAATCGAACCCGTGCCCCCCGCGTAGCAGTCGCATTCAATACCGCCACACTACATCAAATTATAAAAATACATTTTAGATAGTGGTAGAAATTTCATTGCACAAATTTGTCACAAATTTCATCGGCTGGGTGCCACCGTGCATAATTGCGAAAACCCTCCATAGTAATCAAATCTCGGTTGGATTGCTTTCAAGGGTCAGTAAGTGCATAGCAGGGCAGGGGGGTTGTGGTCGCAGCACTAGTGGGACCGGTGGGTGTCACGCGATGCTGTGACGACAATCCTCTTTTGATGATGCCGTCAAGCTAAGTCCCATCATTGTTAACATTGTACTTATATGTTATGGTGACCCTCTTTCCTGAGACTTTGCCTCCTGCTTACCATCAGGCGAGGTGAATCAAAATTGACATGTCCTATATAATACAAAAAAGTACCCAACAAACACATTTTCACAACTCACATCCCCTATCTCCGCTTGCTATGTAAGCAACAAGTAGTACAATCGGTTCACAGCTGATCGCATTGGGCACTCGCCTGTTAAGATAACGCCGCGAATGTGCTGAGCACTGCCTTACCCCGGATCCCCGCGTCTTGGGGAGCTATCGGAGGCATACTTACCTACTTTGTATTACTCCGGGGTCTGATGTAGATGATAGGGCCGGGAATATGGGGCAGTCGGTACATTGAAGGTCATAACTTTGAACTATTTCAATGGAAATATATTCCTTACTTAAATAATTTTCCTACAATACAAAGCCAGGCGCAAATTTAGCTTGGGTCAGGGATTAAGGGACGCCTCTTACATAAAAATACTAGCACGGTTTTCTAGTAAAAGATCACCTGTAACAGACCGTCAGAATCACTTTCAGAATATACTAAAGGTTTCAAAACGGAGTGCAGACAATTGAGTCTTTAAATAAAATATTTAAAATAACATACATATGTATACTCGAGCTCTGTAAATGCCCGAAGTGTGCCCAGAGGTATATTAACACCTACAAACAAAAAAATTAAACGCTGCAAAAATAATGTACCTATAAATAATTTACTTCCGTACAAAATAACTCTCACACACACTGATAATACGGATTCCACTCACGCAAACATTTAAAACGTCCAGTAAAACTCTCAAGTTTTATGCAATGAGGGTATTAACTACCATTGAGTGGTCAGTAAACACAGCTGGAGTGGTCAGCCACTAACTTCAGAGTTGCCAGGACTTGGCAACGGTTGAACTGTAAAATGTTCCTATTCTATTTTATAGGCTCCTCGAAATGGCTCCTGCGATTTTAAAAAAAAAATCGTTAAATTTCTTTTGGCGCGTAAAATGCAACGACTATATTATTTTAGATTTTTTTTCGGTGCAATAAAATTTATACCACGTTTTGTTTCGCTCTCTTAAAGTTTGTTTAGCTACTTAAACACAGAATACAAGCATAGAAATACCGATCATTCAGTCAACTAGAGAAACTCCCCTCTTGAAGTTGGTTAAAAAAATAACACATGATCCTCATAGCCTATTCCCCCCTCTCATTAAAAAACCATTGCCATAAAATCCTCGGCGCGTATTCGAACAGTCACTCTATAAACTGAAAGCAATTCATAACAGTGACACCTGACGTCACTTGTCACTGTCACTGTCAAACCTACAGCTACGGCGCGGTTTTCGCGCCATTTTGCCGTTTATTTACGAAGAGCGCCGCGTTTAGGAGTTTTACCTTCTTTATTTTGTCTGCGGTGAGCCACAAATTTAAATATATTCCTTTAGATTTATAAAGAAAACTTTTATTTTCCGGCTTAAATGTTGTGAAGACGGAGCTAACGATATAGTAGGTATTTCGTGCTCAAACCGACTAAAACTTCACAGTGTTTCGTCATATCAGCCTGTTTGGAAACGATCATACAGACGCCGAACTGCCTTGACCACCAACATAGTCAACCCGGACGTGTCGTTTGGGCTCAAAATCCTCCCTCGTCGACGCATCGCTAGCCTAGACCTGCTTCTATTAAGGGAGACGGTTAGCCCAACCTACACCCCTTAGATCAACGTTCATGAAAGACGGAGGTTGTTCTACGATCTGCGTCACCCGATGCGCCTTTTTCGGCCCGGGAGAGTGCTATATCGATAACTGACCTACCATGCCGTTTTAAAACTATAACTATAATGTATCTAAAATTACTGCTATTATAACCTCAATAAATCATCTCTCGCGATGTGGCCGATATCTCTGCACACCTAATAACTCATTGAGACAGGCATTAAGTTCTTATCCAATAGGAGCAAACGTATTATATGTTGGGCACGGTTCCAATGGTAGAAAAAAACCTCATTGTGCCTTTTAACTTGTGGCAATCTTCCAGTGGTTGCAATGCATTTTTTGAACATCTGTATCTCTTACCTCACAGGGGAAAAGCCACTGATTTCCCCTGTAAGGGAAAGATAAAGTTGTAACCCCGCCTGGAGCGATTCAATATTTTTCCTATCTTAATCGATTTGAATGGTTAAATGTTTTAAAATTTCATTCATCTGTATCTGTATTGATATTATATCTATAGGTCGCAGCCAACTAGTTTCATCAGCCGTTCAATTAATTGCCTAGGCTGGTAACTAAACGGCGCCGTTCAATTAGCGGCCTGAATGATGTTCAGCCAGTTGATTAAAAGGCTTAATGAGTATGTATGTAGGTATGTTATTTTTTTATCTTATTTTGAGGTGGTGCCCCATCTTACGATTGGCCTAAGAATTAACCAGCCAGTTTATTAAATGTCGTAGTAAAAGTTACGACTGAATATCATTGAGGCCGTTAATTGAATGGTGCCGTTTAGTTACAAGCCTAGGCAGTTAATTGAACGGTTAATTATGCTAGCTGGCGGCAACATTTATATTTAAAAAAATCTAAGTTCATTCTGTCAAACAATGTTACTTCTTAACTATTTATTAGGAATCAAGCGGTTCGGTGACTCTTGTTTTTGCCGCACCCTGAAGTCTTGGAACGTATTTTCTTCTGCCTACAGTCCTGGATCCTTTAAGCGGGGACTGATGTAGGGTCACTATTATAACTCTGTCGGTTTCTGTAATGGTGCCTCTTTATCTTCAGCATACGATCACCCCTCTAGACAAGTGGCAATTCGCTAACCGGCGTTTGATGGAATAGAATGACGAATGTATGGGATTTGACGTATTTGACGTGCGTTAACGACTGTCATATACGTCAAATCCCATATATTCGTCATTCTATTCCACCAAACGCCAGCTAGCGAATTGCCACTTGTCTAGAGGGGCAGGTGAAGTAAAGTCATATCGACATGTCTCATATAGTAAAAATGCCCGTCTTTTTGTTAGCGTGATATTTTTAAATGGATTAAATTGATATAATTTCAGCAACTGCATATTATATTTTTAGGGATAAAAATGAAATAAAACTTAGAGATAGATTATATACAAGCTGTTAATATACTCAAGTTTGATAACAGACTAGAAGATACCTATATTATTAAGAGAACGGGTATTGACGTGATCATGGTACTTATATACCTTTGATTGCCTGACGTTTCGACCAGGTTTACTTACTTACTTACTGCCAGCAGGGGACGCCGCGACCGGACGGGTGATCTGCCCTTCGCTGTGGGCCATTTCACCCATTTTCCCTATTTATCCTGTAACGGATAAGGGTGTCCGGCAATCACGGCGTATCGTCAAATCTACCTGTTTCCTTGCAAAAACTTACAATCTGTTCCACCCACAGATTGGGAATGTCTTCGAGATCTAGTTCATCCGTGATTGATTGATGATTTCCCATCTTTTCAGCGCGTATCTGGTTTCCTCGGCATCCATGCACTCCGGGCATGTTATCACTTCTACGACAAGCCTCATGTTTTTCCTGGATAATTTCATCAGTTGGCTTGTTCTTTTTGTGTCTAAGCTTTTTATGAACACCTTCGACTGTCTCAGTATCACCGGCCGTGGTCACCGGCTGACTGACAGTCGGCCTGTGACCACGGCCGGTGTATACCATTATCACGTTAATTCCCATCATGGAACGCGAGCGTTTAAAAGTTAGTAGAAAATACCTTATCTATCTCTCTGCCAATGCTATTCAGACTAGTTGACCTGTTTCGCGTTATTTATTAACAAACATTGGAAACATCTATTCTTTCGTATTTGTAATGTAAACAATAATTTAGTACCCTCTACTTATTCTTCAACTCGTTTCCGTTGAATTGTTAATAGTCAAAGGCGAGTATCGAAGTATTCGAAACATGCCTAATTTATGTGGCAAACGCGAGGTGCAATACTGCAGCTCTTCGTGCAGTCCGCCCCTTGGCGTTTGGCGGGTTGCCGCCAGGCGGGTGATGGATGCGGCGTTATTGTGGTTTTATACTGTTGCAGTTGAAGATATATTGTGTTTACTTAGATTTATAAGTGTGAGTTTTTGGTAATGATAGGAGAGAAATGTTCATACCGTTCAAATTTTATGAAGAGTTAATGTTATGTGCTAATTTATCATCATTAGTCATAGCGATTTTTCAGTTGCATTTAAAGTTAGCACTTTGGAGCCCAAGGTTCACTTGTTTTATTGGTGTGTTGGTTTTTTCCTGGAGCAACTGCTGTCTTACTTTTCAACCTACCTGGCATCCGATTCTGTTTATTTTATGACATAACAAAACCACTGCCATGCCGCTGAAATTGGATTAAATGTCATTAAATTTCTTTAGACTTCATTGTCAGAGTTTTAAGGTCCAAAATGAAAAGAGAAAAAATTTATAACATTTTTCATTCACTACATGATTGGCATTTAATTTAAAGTAACAGTAAAATCTAGAGTTAAATGGCATTGTTTACAGTGTTTAGTATCTATATGACACATCAATTTAGCTTCATCTCGCCTAATGGTAAGGCAATGTTTCAGGAAAGAGGGTCGTCGAAGCACCAAAAAGTGCCTGTGGTTTCGCAGTGGGTTTGCCATGAAATCAGAGTCATGTTCGTTAACCAGCGAGTGTACCTGTCTGGTTGGCTTGCGTACTGAAGTTTTTAGTGATGTCCCCATATACTCAAAGTATTCGCGCTTCTAACAATCTTATAACACGATGACTAGTCCCAATTCAACGTCTACCAAAATAACACCCCTATAAACTAGAATCTAAGTATAACATAAATAATAAAGGTGTTATTTCAAGCGGTTGCACTGAAACACTTTAAATTTATGTACCGCTGTGCCCACAACATGCGCTCGGTGCCAGGGCACTATCTGTCCGCCTTCTGCTGCCATCTAGTAAAGGATAGTAGATTTAAGTTGACGTTTATGTGCCACTCACAAATGTCAGTTTTAATAACTTGAAATTAAAACATTTATTATGTTCGGTCGCCCTTGGAAGTTGCTGAACATCGATTTAAGCTTCGATAGCTTAGTGGTTAAGGAGTCGGTTTTACGATCGATATGTCCCGGGTTCGAATCCTGGCCATTACACTACCGACGCGAACCCACTCCTAACACAAGCAATTTAACTTAGTTGGAATGATTAGAGGATTTATTAGTAATTTCGATAATTTCGGTTGCTAATTTTCATTTAAAAAAATGAATTTACAAACAATAAGTCATTACTCATTTGTAATACGAGTAAAAGAATAAATAAATTGATTTGTAACCCCAGCGGTTCTTGGACTCAAGATGAAAGCCAAGGATTAAACCGTGAACAATGTTTTCCAAAAATTGTAATAGAAAACATACCTGTAATTGATATTCTAAGAAACATAGGTATTAAGGAAAAAAATCTGTCGTAGAATGCTGACCCTGAGATACAAGCCATGTCTTAGTTTAGGTGGCAGGAATACAAAATCTAGTGTAAACCAAACATCCAAAATATTTTCACTAAAGTATTAGAGCATTTTCACATTCATCCGATATCCAATATCGGTGTCGGACGCCCTTAGTCGACATCCGATAGCCAACACCTTGTGCTGTTTTCACATGTATCCGATAAAATCAGCCAGATATGACCATTTGCTCGAAAGCACAGACTAGTTACGAATGTTAGGGATGAATAATAAGAAAATATAGTGCAAGTAATTTTCGACCTTATTGACATGACATGCTATCGAGTTTTTTCTTATATTCGTGATCAGCGTCATCGAAAAGACATGTAACTAAGAAAATGTCATTAAGGTCGAAAATTGCTTGCAGTCGCTGTTTTAGTCTTTTTGTGATCCGATATCGGGCCGGACAATGTGAAAGACACACATATCTCATACATTTGACTTTTTCCGATATCGTATATCGGATGAGTGTGAAAACGCTCTTATGTATCTGATATTATAAATGATTATAAATGTTTATGAAATAAATAATAATAGTAAAAAATGACAGAAATTATACAACCAATAACAAAGATGATTATGATGTCATGAAGTGCAATCTATCATCTATTTCTGATAACTGGGTGGGACTCCCCCTTGTTGCGGCACTAGATGATACTCTACACGTGTCACAGATAGTGGTATGTTGTTATATAGAATGGAAATTATACCCTAGCAGAAGCAGGACCCCAGCAGAAGCAGGCCACGGCAGCGGCGCGCATCGCAGGACGGTGCGCGCCTCCCCATACCGGGGACGAGTCGGGGATCCTCAGGACCGAGAGGGATGGCCCTGGGTCATCCGGGGTGCGAGGGATCGCATGACAACTTCATCTTCTGCCTAGCACTACCCACAGATGGCGTGCGTTTTAGTCGGTTCGAGTCCGACATAACCTCCCCCTCCGGCTCCGGATGGAGGATCAGTGGAAATTTCCTGCACGTTAAAAAAAATTGAATTTATTAAGTTAAATTGTTACCAAATGCTATGGATCAATGGTCTGAAAATAAATGAATTTAAATTTAATTATATTAACGTTTTCACAAGCCTTCAATCATTACAAATGTTGACAGATTCGTATAGTCACACCAAACTGTTACACCAGTAGATATTCATTTGTGTAGGTATACCTACGAGGTACACACAATAATGTGTAGTTTTTCTTACTTTTTTCCCATTTGGATATAAAACGGGGACAGTGCATTAGCGGTTACAGCAAAATGCTTGGTCTTCAATTTTATTTTGTTTGTTTGTGTCTACATGATAAAAGAACCTGACCGACTCCACTTTACAGAAAATTGCAAATAAATAGTACATTCCAGAAACTAGCTGGTTAGGCTACATTCTAGGTGTTAGTCATATATAGCAGTTGTCGGTTTATAGTTATTCAAGATGTTTCGTTTCTTTTCATTTGGAGTAAGTATATATTTTATATATATCACCATAATAGTTTGCAAATATTATATAACGACAATTATTATCGTTATTGTATTGTATTTCTATACCGAATTCCGGTAGAATATGTGAGAGTTATTATTTTAAAAACACCTGTATGTTCCATATTCTAAGAAAAAAATGATTATTCTATTCTCCTTCTTCATAACATAACATAAACTCACACCTTTATCCCCGAAGGGCTAGGCAGAGGTGCTAGCACCCACATTTCGCCGGTTTATGTTTAGGTCCCAATGTAATAGGTGGCGAGCCTATTGCCATTAACTAGGAACTTATAAACCTGCGATAAATACACACATAACTTCGAAAAGCATCGAAAAAACATTGGTGTGTGCCATGGAAAACCTGGGATCGAACCCGAGACCTCGTCTCAGCAGTCCATTACCCATACCACTAGGCTACCGCGGATTCTCATCCTTCTTCATCCTAGCGTTAATCCCAGTCGAATCCAAAGCTATCAACTTGGAGTCTGGGGTCCGCTTTTACCAGTCCAACTGCGGATTTGGCTAAACTTCGACATTTTCCGTGAAGCGACTGCCATCTGACCTCCACAACCCAAAGGCGATAGCGAAGCATTGCAGTTAGACCAGTTGTTGGACTTTTGAGGGCTCTAACTACCCGTAACGACTGCCATAGATGTTAGTATGGTAACCGGGACCGGCGGCTTAACGTGCTCTCCGAGGCACGACCAGACCAATGCAAATACCCATATTCATGCATTTTTTGCACTGAGCGGGGATCGAACCCGCGCCTCCTACGCAGCGGCCGCGTTCACTACCGCTTCGCCACGGAGGCTATCATTTTTTTGTCATTATTCTATTCTATCCTATTTTTTTTTTGGAGCGCCCACATAGACTATGTTTGTAACAAGGTCCATCAGCATGCTTTTGGGCTCTATAGATTAAGAAATATAGCGACTACGCCGACAATAATAACAGCATATCATGGAATGGTCTCCTCAACACTACGATACGGAATTATATTCTGGGGGAATGCCACTGACTGGCTACGTGTCTGTCATAGCCCAGAAACGTTGTATCAGAGCCATATTCAGCCTCGAACGTACAGATTCATGTAGGCCATATTTTCAAGATTATAAATTATTAACTGTGCCCTGTATTTATATATTAGAATGTGCCATATTCACAAAAAAACATTTGGAACTGTTTGAGAGAAGAACAAGGATACGCCACGTTGAAAAGCTATGTGTCGTACCTTGTAAAACGGCCTTAATGCATAGAAGTTTTTTTTGTATCGCTCCTCATATTTATTATAAATTGCCTAAGGAGCTAAAAGATCTTCCGAATATAAACCTCTTTAAAAAAAGACTGCAAAAATTCCTGGTCAATAAATGCTTACTCATTGCACGAATACTTAGAGGATAAATCTTGCGAAACATAATAATTTTGACATTGTTGACCTCATATTTGACATTATTATATAATACTATGACATTATTAATTATTACTATGACATTATTAATTATTACTACGATATTATGAATTATAACTATGACATTCAGAATTATGTGATACCTATCATTATTGATTTTTTGTGATAACCTTCTCTCTTTTTTTTTTTAGACATTCTAATTTTGCGTGTAATGTATTTATAAATTTGCACACCTATCAAAGGTAATAAGCAGAGCACTTGCACTCTATTATGTATTGTCCAACTCTTTGTATACCTGTTTTATGCAAATAAAAATAATTTGAATTTGAATTTGAATTTGAATTTGATACAGTAGTAACTTTTGACCTGGCCTTTCTTTAAAATATCCTCGATTTGATTGACAACCGTACGCATAGGTCGCCCCTTATTAAATTGCCAATATTCATTCGTCCAGTCTCTCTGCATATGCAACAATAATATAGTTACCGACGTGTATTTTGACCCCAAGTCACAAGCGAAACGAGGCCCACTATCTAATCTATGATTGGTAGCTCACCTGCCCTCATCCGCTGACGTAGCACCCCGTGCTTCAAAAACATCTAAAAAAGACGACAAAGTTCCTTTTTTTGTGACGTGACTGGGATCTATATCGCCTTCGTTTGCTTGAACTGTGGTTAACACACTTCCGTGTGCTTAGATCAATAATTTAACAGCAACGTACTTTACACTTTTACAATTATTACCCTAAAACCTGGAAACAGATCTTGATGAACCAAGTGCTCAAATGACGTTTTCACTTCTCATGCTCTTAAAATGTTACTTTAGTCTCTGCATATCGGGACTAAAGTTCCTTATTAATCTCTAGGGACAAAAGTTTTTTTTTAATTCACTTTGAAAACTCCTAAACAACCACTAACGGTGTTTGTGAACAAGAGGATTATCACCTTTTTAATGATTGTGTATAGAAATAACCTAAAAAGACATTTGAAAAAATCTAAAAAAAAAAACCCTTTTAATTTCGTGAAACACAATTATTGATATTAATTTAATTAATTATTATTATTATGTAAGTGTTGAGGATTTATTCATTTTATTATGCATTCACAATTAGTTTTAAATTATTTTTCAAGTTAGAATCTGTTGGCTAAATATGCAAGCATTTAAAGCGAACGTCACTTAGCAAAAAAAACCGCAGGACCAATTTCTTTGCAATTTGAATTTTGAATAGAACTTTTCTTAGGTTAGATTAACGATTAATACGTAATTTTAAGAAACTTTGTTGGTAAAAATATTATAATTTTGTATAGAACGTCGTTTTTTTCCTCGCATTCAAAGTGAAAAGTAGAGTGTTTAACGTGGGACTAAACAACCATAATGACACTCGAACTTTAGCCACCATCATCATAACATTTCGTGTGGCTTGTTTTAGTCCCTTGTTGAACAATCTTTTTTTTTTTTTTTTATAAATAGGGCACGTCAATTTGACTTTACCTCGCCTGATGGTAAGCTGAAGGTAAAGTCTCAAGAAAGAGGGTCACCATTATTATACACGTGCCATGTTAACAATGGTGGCACTCAGCTTGACGGCCTCATCAGATGCTTTTTCACGCCCCGCTTAAAGGACCCGGGACTGTAGGAAGAGGGAAACACGTGAGCTGGCAAGGAATTCCAGGTCTTAATGGTGCGACAAAGGAAAGAGTCACCGAACCGCTAGGTTCTTGAAGGAATGTTCTGCACCGTATAGGGGTGACATCTAAGTCCTGCACGTGTCGTCCTGTATAGGAAGGGGGAGGATGGGACTAATTGGAATAGCTCTTCAGAACATTCACCATGGTAGAGACGGTAAAAAACTGCCAAAGAAGCAACATCTCTACGCATCTGCAGAGACTCGAGGGTACTCGTGACCTCAGGATTTCCGATAATGCGGATCGCACGTCGCTGCAACCTGTCGAGAGCATCTAATAAGTACTTTGCGGATCCATCCCAGAGATGTGAGCAGTACTCCACGCAGGAACGAATTTGTGTCTTGTAAAGAAAACACCGTTACTCCGGCGTGAAAAACCGTCTCACTCTGTTCAGGACTCCGAGTTTACGCGAGGCTGCTTTGATGATACTCTCGATGTAGTTTTTGTTGTTCAGTTTGCAGCGAACATCCATACCGAGGATATTGAGGTTGTCCTGCAGTGGCAGTGGCGTGCTCTGAAGAGTGGGAAGGGGAAGGAAAGAAGATACCTTTGCTGTAAACGCACATGCCTGCGTCTTCTTGGCATTGAACTCGACCAAGTTCTCAGAGCCCCATTGGGAAATGTGATTCAGGATCCGGTCAAGCTCAGTGACAAGAAGCTGCCTTTTTTCCGCGATATGCGTCTGCTTATCCGCAGGACGTCCATGATAACTCCCGTGTAGGGTGCTATCATCCGCATAGCAATGAATGCTGCCGGTCGACAGCATGTCATTGATATGCAGAAGAAAGAGAGTTGGCGATAGGACAGATCCCTGCGGTACGCCAGCATTTACCTGCAAGAACTCCGAGGCTCGTCCATCACAAAGGACGCGAATACGGCGCTCCTGCAAGAAGCCGGCAACCCAGTCGCACAGTTTAGGAGGCAGACCAAAGGCTGGTAACTTGGAACGAAGCGACCTGTGCCAAACTCTATCGAAAGCTTTGGCGATGTCAAGGCTAATTGCCAATGACTCGCCGTGCTTGTCCATAGCCTCACCCCAAATATGGTTAACATACGCCAGAAGATCACCCGCTGACCGTTTCGGCCTGAAGCCATATTGCCGGTCATTAATTAGGGAGTGATCCTCAAGGTGACGCATGAGCTGTTTGTTAATAATGTGCTCGAACACCTTGCACAGCACTGAGGTGACGGCTATGGGTCGATAGTTGTTTGGGTCTGAGCGATCCCCCTTCTTGGGGATCGGCTGTACATTCGCCTCTTTCCAAGCCGAAGGCACTGTACCAGAGCTGTAGGACAGCCGGTACAGCCGCGCAAGCATTGGAGACAACTCCGCTGCACATTTTTGCAGAACCACCGCTGGAATACCGTCCGGACCACTGGCTTTCCGGACATCGAGTGACTGCAACACTGCTCGGATATCGCGTTGCCTGATACGAATATCAGGCATTGCATGGTCACTGACGGGCAGTGTCGGCGGCTCCATACCACAATCATCGACTCGGGAGTTGGCCGCAAAGAGATTAACCAGCAAATTTGCTTTCTCTTGCGGCTCATGGGCCAGGGATCCATCGGGATTGCACAGCGGGGGCAGCGAAGGCTGGCAGAAGTTGGCTTGCACGGCTTTGGCCAGTCGCCAGTAGCCACGGCTGCCCGTGGGATGCTCTACTAGCTCCTGACCAAGCCGCGCTATGCGCTGGGCATCCGCTCTGACATAAGCCCTCTTGCAGGCCTTTGTGGCTCTGTTGTACGCCGCCTTGAAGTGGCCCACGTTGGGATCGCACGTAGCGCGCGCCCTGATCCAAGCGCGGTACGCAGACTGTTTATGATTAACAGCCTCCGCGCACTCGCGCCCGAACCAGGGGCGTGCCCTGCGGACACCGGCGACATCAGTGTAGGGGATATAATATTCCATGCCCAGACTGATCTGAGTTGCGGCCTCAGATGGGTTCTTACCTCCAAAGCAGCGTTCAACCCACGGGATGGACGCAAAATAATCACGCAGTCCATCCCAGTCCGCTGACGAGTAGTGCCAGAGACGCCGCTTCCCCTGCACGGGACGTGGGGGCGCTAAAATGGGCACCTCGGAACGGACCAGACAATGGTCGGATTCACCTAAAGCGGCGCTCACCGAAACACTGTACTGGTCCGGGCGACTCGTCAGCAGAAGGTCTAGCAGAGAGGGCTCATGGTCCGACCTTTTTGGTATCCTAGTGACCTCGTGTACCAATTGGGTCAGGCCATGCGCCAGAGCAAATGCATGGGCGGCTCTTCCCGCGTGGGTTGTTTTGGCGGAGCCCAACCAGATCTCGTGGTGGGCGTTAAAATCCCCCAAAAACACCAGTTCAGCGTTCGGAAACCGCTCCTGCGCATCATCTGCCGCCTGACTAAGGTATTCAAAGAGTCGAGTTGTCTCGGCATCTCCTGTATGGGAGCGGTAGAGGCACACATAGATCTGACTCGTAGAGCCATGGTCTATGTGTACCCAAAGGGTGGAAAAGGATGGGTCCTCTAGGCAGCGCAAACGGCGACAACAAACATCCGCCCTAACAAACACGCACACCCCGGCTTTTGCGCGGAAATTCTCCTCAAGGACATAGCCGGGGTAGAGTAAGTAGGTCGTGTCATCAGGGCGGCGTATTTGTGTCTCCGTAAGAAACAGCATTGCTGGTTTCGCCGTCTCCAGGTGTTGGTGGACGGCGTTGAGGTTTGTATGGAGCCCACAGATGTTCGTGGACTCCACCTCAAATAGCGAGCTCGAGGGAGAGTTTCTTGCCGCTGTGTAGACCAATGTACTGTTATTATGCGCTGCCATGAGGATGAAGAGGAGGGAAGGCGTGAAAAAAGAGGCGATTGTTGTTGCAGCACAGCGTGACAAAGCGCGGGATATTGGTTTTATCTATGAATGTGAGGTATGGCGAGAGCCGACGCGCCGAACGGAAGGGCCCCCGTACCCCCCCGAGTATGGTCGCCGGGCTCCCTCGTCCGGTCACCAACCGGCACGACGAGCCATATCGGGATTATGCGCGACCTGGTGGGGCAGCCTCCCAGGGTGGTTAGTCCCGGTTGGGCCCCTGTACTATGCCGCGGGCGGCCAGCGGCACCACCGTTTCTACAGGTCTCCCTGTTCGGCGCGTCGCCCCGCGCCACCCCCCACTAGACTACGCCAAGACCCACCGGTCCCACTCGTGCTGCGACCTCAATGCCCCCTGCCCGGCTATGCACTTGCTGACCCCTGAACGCAATCCAACCGAGATTGGATTACTATGGAGGATTTTTCGCAAAAGTGCACGGTGGTACTAACCCGGTCGAAATTTGTGACAAATTTGTGCCATCAAATTTCTACCACCCAAAAAATTAAATGAAATGAAATGATGAATGAAATGAAAATGAATGAATGAAAAAATCTACTATAATGCCTTGGTTTTTCTCCCTTCCTGTTGATGGATCGTTCTGATACTTGGCACACACCTTTAGTACATACATACATACCTATAATCACGCCTTTATCCCCGGAGGGTTAGGCAGAGGTGAATTAACACTCCCATTTCACCAATCTGTATTCGGTCCTACGTTGCCGTATTCCGGGCACTATTGTTGACTCCAGCCATGCCTCTGAGGCTGAGTCTGGGCTGTACATATCTGTCTGATGTTAAAGTTAATCAGCCCTATCCCTTAGTCGCCTTGTACGACACCACATGGGAAGAGAAGGGGTGGCCCAATATGTACTCTGCCGGAAATCAGACAATAATACAATTAAGATTTGATTTGCTTTTAATACCTTAGTTTTAGACCATTTTGCGACGGAAACATTTAGAGAGAGAGAGAAGCAAGCAAGCAAGAGAGCAAGGCAGCAGTCAAGATATTTCTAACGTTGACTGTACCCACAGTAAAAATGGGTGATTCAGATGATCGCACTTAGACCATTGCACTATGTTGCAGCCAATCACTATCTATTTCTATAATAGTTATTTATATAAAGCCATCAGCGGCTATGATATCTGTTAGTAAGCATACATCACGGTAGCGACGGGCCGCGATGAGAGCAATATAAACCATGGCTATAAACCATTTACGAATTTTACGATACTGTCTAGTCAGATGAATTTATTGTTTTATGGACAGGGCTGCCATTGACGTGTTTATTCTAATTATTTCACGTTAAAAGATGGCTGCAGATGATATGTGCGTATTTTAGGACCGTCATATTTCAATAGTTGGTGTTCGACGGAGGCAAATACTTATGACCATCGTATCATCGTATAGAATTGTTTTCCACCCGACAGAAAACATCTTTATGTTGACAAAGTGCTTGCTTGACGAAACTAGGCCCTCGAAATAAGTTCTCTCCACATTTGTTACATAATAATTATTGGTTGCAATTAATAAATATGTGTTTTAATCTCTAACTGTATTTAGATACAAACAAACTTTTGTAGTTACCGTTTAAGTTAACATATTTAATAATTAGTACTTTTCCACAGTTTGTATTTATTTATGACCTGACCGGTTTCACATCACGGCATTCTCAAAGGTTGATATAACAATGGTTTTAAACTATTAAATTTGGCTTGGCTTAACAACTTTTATTAGTGTTTTAGTCGGTTTTAGTACGACATAATCGAGGTGAAGCCGTAGGGATTTCAGCACAAAAGAATAATCTGACTTCTAACTTAACCCTGAGAGCAAAGCGTCCTTGATAGCCTCATCATCATTCAGCAGAAACTTACTGTGCACCTAAAAGACCCTTGTATGGTGTAAGATAGTAATGGTATATTCTATTCCTCTCTGACAGCCCTAGTTCTCTTACCGTACCTATCTATATATGAAAGTGCATTTACAGAAGCAATACCATAAATTATTGCCACATACTATATTATTATTATAGCACACAGTTACAGGTCGCAATACTAGACCGTCTGCTAGTAATTTTAACTTTTGATACAAAGTTTTATCGCTGATGGTTCAAGATAGACGGATAATTGACGGATGTTCAACTTTAGACTTAAAATTGATGAGAAATAAAGTTTAAAATAACTGACAATTGATGAAATCAAGATGTCTGTGAATGTAAATTGTCAATTTGTCAAGTTACGATGAAAATGTCGCCGTAAAAGTTTCTTAGCCACTTACAATCGCCTTTTATTGTTTTACATGAATATTAAGTTAATATTATAGCTAATTGTTAGAGTTTACGAGAACTATATTTAAATTTTTCGTAGGTTTGAGTGAGTAGATATCTATACTATAGTTTGATCATGAGGTGTTGGTACGTTCTAGCCATCTTTTCTCTCTTCTTATTTTCTCTCTAGCTTTTGCCAGCGGGTCCGCCCGCGTGGATGTCGGTTATCACTTTAATATCGGTTATCGTTATGAATTGTAGCCTATGTGTTATTCTGATGTATAAGCTATATTATTGTAAAGTTTCATTAAAATTCATTCAGTAGTTTTTACGTGAAAGAGTAACAAACATTCATCCATCCATCCATCTATACTTACAAACTTTCCCGTTTATATTATTGGTAGGATTTTTAGTTCGAGACAATTTCACTTCTAGAGCTTAGTGGTCAAGGAGTCGGCCTTACGATCGAGAGGTCCCGGGTTCGAATCCTGGCCATTACACTACCGACGTGAACCCACTCCTAGCACAAGCTATAGCTAAGCCTCCAACTAAGCTAAATATATATATATATTTAGCTTAGTTGGAGGGGTTAGAGGGAATATTAGTAATTTCGATAATTTCGGTTACTAATATCCTTTATGAAAAAATTAAAAAAAAAATAACAGACCAGACTCTAAGCCATATAGGCTTCCTTTTTTATCGTGCTCGAAATCCCCACGGATACCATCCCCGCCGTAGCCGGAGGGGGAGGTTTTGTCGGACTCGGACCGACTAAACCGCACGCCTTCTGTGGGTCGTAGCGCAAGGCCGAATGTGAGGTAGCTAGAGCATATCCTTTGCACCCCGGCTGACCCAGGGCTATCTCTCTCGATCTGGCCGTCTTTGAGTGGAGTTGGAGACCCCGTGGTTCCCCCACGGGGTGTTCAACTCGTCCCCGGAATGGAGAGGCGCCGCCGCGGCCCGCTTCTGCTTGGTTGACAGGTGGCGCCACTAGTCACGTCCACCCACGGTCTTGGGGGAAACAAGGTTCCATCTTGGGGTTGAGAGGCTAGACGACAATCATTTCCGTAATTGCTAAAATATACCAAATATAACATGGATAACTTAACCAAAACTCCATGGTGAAATTTTTTAAGGTAACCAGGATCGTTTTCTCGTGATCCTAGATAATAAAAAAAGATCGGCCAAGTGCGAATCGGACTCGCGTACAAAGGGTTTCATACCATGCTTTTTTTAGTATTTGCTGTTTTAACGGCAATAACAATAAATCATCTGTGAAAATTTTCAACTGCCTAGCCATCATGGTACATGAGACACACATGCCTGGCGACAAACAGACAGGCAGTAAAGTCTTATGAAGGTTCCATTATTACTATCCAGCTAAAAAGTACTCGAACTATGTTCAATTATTGGTGCTACTATTTACGCCGAATGAGCTCACAATATCATTTAGTCTTCTCGTATGGTACTTTTCCTTAGGTTGAATTAAGCGAGTTCGTTGAAGTAGTATTCAAAAGACAATTTCTATCTTTTCAGGCAATGCTATTCTACGCACCTCGCTGGCTGTGGAAGTCATGGGAGGGGGGCAAGATACGGGCCCTGATGATGGACCTGGACGTTGGAGTGTGCACGGAGATAGAGAAGAAGACGAAGAAAAAGCTGATCCTCGACTACCTGTGGGAGAACCTGAGGTACCACAACTGGTGGGCGTATCGGTACTACCTCTGCGAGTTTCTAGCTCTTATCAATGTTATAGGTGAGGAGTTTTTTCTTTGGTCTTAATATATCACTTAGGTAGCAATCAAGCACACAGCCCACCTAATGGAAAGTGGTTACCGTGGAGTATGGACGTGAGCTACAGCAGGAGTCACACGCATGCTGCCGACCCTGTAAGCACAGACAGTTTCTGTGCCTATAGGGTCTTCATTCAGATCTGTTTCTGTGTTTTCATTCGATTTCATTAGCAGATCGTCGATTAATCCGCAGGTGTATCAGCTTGCCAATAATATTTACTTGTTTCAAAGATTTACATGGGGAAAAGTCAACATCTAAAATGGAACATAAACCTGCGAGCTGTCCCTAACAAGGTGAATGCTCTGACCAACACACTTTGTATATTCGAATAGTGTTCTGTCCTATTTTTTTATTATCGTAGACTGTACATTTCACAACAATAATGTAAAGAACTGTGAAAGTGATATAAATGCTCTTATGACAAATACTTATAAAGATATTTGATTTTGAAAATTATATTTATTGAGCCACCTGAAAACGCTCCTTACAAAATCGGAGCGCACTGTGACGTCACAGCTTACCTGCGCGTGGTGCAAATGCATTTATCTCAGTTCACATTGCGTTTACAGATATACAATGCTTAATAAGATTGATTTGAAATTTAATAAGGTATCTAAAAAGTTATAAATTTTGCCTCATTTCGATTATGTAATATTAACCTGTTTTGGGAATGAAAAATAATGTAAAGTCATAGTTTCTGTTTAGTTAGGCAATATCTTAGTTTAATATGCCTATTTGTTGCGTAAAAACTACGACATAAAGCAGTATTTATGATGATCCGTTGACTCAGGACACTACCCATTCTCTTTCACGTTTGGACATTCGAACACATTTTGATACAGTTTCGTTATTAAATACGTGTTTAAGTATCTCAGTTGGTCAGAACATTTCCCGTCTCGCGTTGAATGTTCAATTTGTTCGATCTAAATGTATTGGAAAGTTAATATAATTTCATTAAGTTGGGCCCGAAGGTCTTGGTATGGCCATCACACACCCATAAACGTACAAATTACCTACCTCTCTTACATATTTCATCTTAATATTTATGGAGATAGAAACAACATCATATAAAATCAACTTTACTTCTATATTTATTGCCGTTTACGAAACATAAATAGATCAAAATATTATTAGATATAGTTCCAATAAAGCACAAACAACAGATACTCAACAATATGGCCGGGCTTCCGGTGTTATGTCAAACTTGCAATGGCTATTTACTTTCACTTCCGGTCGTCCAATAACAAAAAAGTAAGTAGGCCATGGGGAAATAACGCCATGCTTGCGATCGTCAGTGTGGGGCCATGACGCGCCTGAATTTTTATAGACCGCCATAGGAGGAACGGGAAGCGATTTGCAAATGCGACACCTTTAAGGAACATACAGAAATATTATTCCGCAATATAAATCATGGAAACTGCCTGCGCATAGTTAATTCAAAATATCAAAATTAACAATGATTTGAATTAAATTTTTAAGCATTGTCATGTTAAATATTCAAATCGAATAGAATAGAAAAAAATGATTCGGTCTAAGTAGGATTTGAACCCGCGATTTTTGTTTTACAAGAGCAATGCTTTAACCAAAAAGCTACCAGGCCACTAAGCTACCAGATAAGGAGATATTTGAGTTGGTTAAGTCGAGGTCTGGTAGCTTAGTGGTCAAAGCTCCCTGTAAGGAAAAGATCGCAGGTTCCACCCCGCTTAGATCGATTTAATATTTTTATTTTTTCAATTTAAATCGATTTACTACGATTTTTTACTAGTCCAGGACTTAAAAACAATAATTTATGTGATCACACGTAATATTTGCAAATTTTTGCTAATTATTCACTTTCATCAAATATTTGTTCGGTCTTCAATCGTTTACACAAGGAGGATCTCGGTTACTGATTCGTATCGGGTTCGTCAAGAAGAGCATTAAAAAGGTTCCTACGCCGAAAAAGTGGCAATTCGAAGGTGTGTGTTGTCTAATAATGGTCTGACGAAGCAATGACTTGTCGATCTATGTGTTTTCGAAGTTCGCTACATGTCGAAGTATTTTACTGTCGAAATTCAGTACGTAATTGCTCAGCGTTGAACCCCAGTTGTATCAACTCGAAACTTTGAGTCAACCATACTGCTTTTCCTCCTTTACTTCGCACGATCTCAGGCATCTATGAAAGTGAGACTATCGGCATTAGTATCAAGAAATAGCAACCTAAACTCCTAACAAAAATCTCCGTAAAAAACATATGTTTTTTTTTTTATGTAAGACACGTCAATTTGATTTCACCTCGCCTTATGGTAAGCTGAAGGCAAAGTCTCAGAAAAGAGGGTCACCATTACAAACACGTACCATGTTAACAATGGTGGCACTCAGCTTGACGGCCTCAACAGATACTTTTTCACGCCCCGCTTAAAGGACCCGGGACTGTAGGAAGAAGGAAACACGTGAGCTGGCTAGGAGTTCCAGGTCTTAATGGTGCGACAAAGAAAGGAGTCACCAAACCGCTTGGTTCTTGAAGGAATATTCTGCACCGTATACGGGTGACATCTAAGCCCTGCTCGTGTTGTCCTATGTAGGAAAGGAGAGGGCGGGACCAGTTGGAAGAGCTCATCAGAACATTCACCATGGTAGAGACGGTAAAATACTGCCAAGGATGCAACATCTCTACGCATCTGCAAAGGCTCAAGGGTGCTTGTGACCTCGAGATTCCCAATAATGCGGACCGCACGTCGCTGCAACCTGTCGAGAGCATCTAATAAGTACTTTGCGGAGCCATCCCAGAGATGCGAGCAGTATTCCACGCAGGACCGAATTTGGGTCTTGTATAGAAGACACCGCTGCTCCGGCGTGAAAAACCGTCTCACTCTGTTCAAGACTCCGAGTTTAAGCGAGGCTGTTTTGATGATACTCTCGATGTAGTTTTTGTTTGCGTTATGTAACAGCGCATCGGTCTGTTCGCTCATTTCGTAACCCGCGCGGCTAAGCATGTCCTAAACTGATATATCAGGACACATCTGCCGCCGCCACGATCTGAATCGAGAACTAACGCACGTACGCAATAAACAAAAACACGACAGAAGATTCACTCAACGTTTTACTCATAATTATGGAAAAAATACTGTAGGTACTTTATCGAGTAAAAATGTGGAAAAGTGGATTGGTGGTTCGAATCCAGCTCGAAGGACCGTATGTTTTTGGATTTCATTGATTTGAAATCGTTTATAGAGGGCTAGCTATCACTCGTGGTTCCATTCACGTAGATATCGGTTAACGCGACCAAACATGCATTATGTCCTTTCTTAAGCTTTCCTTCATCTCTCTCTCTCATTTGTCATGACAATCCAAAGTTTAGGTGTGAAAGTGTAACAGACAGAGTAACTTACGCATTAATAATATTACTATGGATTTACTCACATAAAAGATGTTATATTATTTAAGTTACTTGTTCATTTATCTTGGGAAATTCTCGTTTTGATGGTTCAATGCGCATCACCTTTTAGGTAATCACATTTTGCAGCATCGATCGCAGTAATACCGTACATATTTTTACATCTTTACCATTTCATTATACCTATTATTCCAATTGATCTTATTTATGAACTACTATAAATTAAAACGCCATTTCTGTCTCGCATGGCCTCGATGCCAACTTTCGTCTAGACAAAGTTTTAAAAGACAATAAAATAACCCAAAAATTTCTAAGAATCCAGAATGAACCTACTCATTTTCTTCCATACGGTCAACGGTCGACCCGCTCCGATTGTAAATCATAACATATTGAATTAAAAGGCACATAAAGTAGCTTTTACAACACAAAACAGTTTTTATGTACCAGCTCCTGCACAGGCATGCGATAAAATAACGTTGTGTAAGCTGTTTTAACCACAACTGCTGAGAAATTAGATGATCGGACAGGTTAAGGGCTTCGTTTCGATAAGGTATATTTTAACTAACTTTTAAACTTTCGCGGTCCATGATATACAATTTACGAAACGGGAATTAACGCGATCATGGTATAGGTACTTACATACCTTTAATTGCCTGACGTTTCGACCAGGTTACACCGGCCGTGGTCACAGGCTGACTATTTTTATCTAATATATAAAATTCTCGTGTCACAGTTTTCGTTCCCAAACTCCTCCGATACGGCTCAAACGATTCTCATGAAATTTTGTGGGCATATCGGGTAGGTCTGAGAATCGGCTAACATCTATTTTTCATACCCCGATTCGCGATAACCGACATCCACGCGGGCGGAGCCGCGGGCGACAGCTAGTAATATATAATAAACGCGAAAGATTCTGAGCATGGATGGATGAATGTTTGTTACTCTTTCACGTAAAAACTACTGAATGGATTTTATTGAAACTGTACAATAATATAGCTTATACATCAGAATAACATTCCCGAGAAGGGCCAGACCGAGAGGAATGGCCATGCGTCAGCCGGGGTGCGAGGGATATGTCACGAGACGACCTCACCTTCGGCCTAGCACATCGACCCACAGACGGCGTGCGGTTTAGTCGGTTCGAGTCCGACATAACCTCCCCCTTCGGCTCCGAAGGGGGGGGGGGGGTACCCGTGGTACATCGGAATAACACATAGGCTATGTGTGATCGGAGCAGTGATCATTAATGTAAAAATATTTGAGGACAAAGTTAAGTAGAAAGGTGAATTAAGTGATTAAGCGATAACCAACATCCAAGCGGACGGAACCGCGGGCTACAGCTAGTTTATTTTATAAATATGAAAGTTTGTGCAGATGTTTTCATAGTTGGATGTTTGTCATTCAATCTATCTACTCTAAAGACCCTTCACTATCAGTTTACCGGACGACGGCCGGACGATATAAATCTCAGTTAATCGCAATAACCCACACACTCACAGTTTCGTTAACTATTTTGGACTGACGACTAATACGATCCGATAGTGTGTGGCCGCCGAACGATTCCGGTCAGTTCTAGGTCGTTAGGGCGTACGAGCACACACCGGCTGGCGATCGTACCTACGTCGGGATACTGTGGAGTCACAACTGCTAGTGTGCCGTCGCAAAACTGGCAACAGGGAATTGCCGGCAGGTGTGTGGGCGCTATCGGCTTAGGACTGCAGGCCCCCGGACAGAATAAAAACTGCAGGCGAACTGTTAGTAAGTGAGCGCCTTTACGGCTGAACGAATTTGGCTGAAATTTGGGACAGGGATAGATTATACTCGGGAAAATCAAATTATACTTTTTATCCCTGAAATAGGTTCCCATGAATAGCGAGAGAGGGACAATATACGTAATGACTTACCTACGTCTTGAAACATTATCTACTATATAAAGTATTTTTTAAGCATTTTTCATAATATAAATATTCAAATCTATTGAAAAAGAAAAAAAGTCGGTTCAGGCGGGGTTTGAACCCGTGATCTTTGCCTTACAGGGGCAATGCTTTAACCACTAAACTACCAGACCTCGCCTTACCAACATAAATTTCTTTCTTTTTATATCCGTCTGTGAGGTGACGACGGTGGAGCATCTGCCGACATTCTTACGAAATATCGAAACCAATGGATGATTTTTCAATCATTTTGATAATACATCGATTTTCCCATTTCTATTTAAATCGATTTACCTACTATGCCTAACATTGTATTCTGGACAGTAAAACTTTAAACAAAAAGTATTTTGAATTACAATGCACAGCTGGGTGTGAAGTCAAAGTTTCTGAAACTTTTCAACTACCTACAAGGCTTTAACATTCTAAAGCTGAGCTGTACTGCACTGGGACTTCCATTCACATAACATCCAAATATTTAGGTTCGATACTTAGTCCTGTATCTCGATTCATAGGTAGTACTGAAGACAGATTATTATTGACAATCTTTATTCTTTATTCATTCATAATTTGCGAAATATGGGTATAAATTGTACATTGGTGTTGATTGTTGTTGTGGAAGTATCACCATATTCAACCATAGGTACGGCATGCAAATGATTGTTGATATTTTCATTAACAGGTTACGTATAACAATTATGTCAGGCATCAATATTTAAGATTATACAGCAAATTATAAAACAATAAATAAATCAGGGCATGTCAAAAAAAAAAAAAATTCAAATTTCATCAAATTCATAAATCAATGTCATATTCAAAAATATAGATTTCAGAAATTATGATTAATTACAATTTGTCAGTTAAAAATCATTTATGGAGTAATACCCTTTTTCAACCAGTACGTCTCCATGCTAGGAATTTCTAGGATTGATTTAGGCAAATGATTATATATTCGTGGAGCCATGCAAAATATACTGCTATTAAATAAGGCTGTTTTATTTGTTGGGATACATATTTTTAGGTTATGCCTTCTACTATTAAGTTTACAGTAGCTATTAATATTACCGTTTTCCACCCCGAAGGGAAGAAAACGATTATTTCAGGTCTTGCCGAGGCTTGACCTTTCGGAGATTACCTACCTTACCCAGAGTACACACATGCTTGCTACTTACGTTCATTCATGTTAGTGTGAGCTGCGGGCGAGCCTAGAGACGACCGCGCGGGGGGTGAGGCGGCGGCAGGTGCGCGAGTCTAACTCGTACGCGCTCTCTTCAGTACCTATCTCCGAAAGCCGGCAAGCGCTTGCTCAGGTCAAGCCTCGGCAAGACCTGAAATAATCGTTTTCTTCCCTTCGGGGTGGAAAACGGTAATATTTCAGTTCTGTGCCTTCGGCTTGACCTTTCGGAGACGTGTCTACCATCTGCCGGCGCTATTAAGCGTACTGTGATAAAGGTGAGAAGTAAAACCCTTTGGTCTTAATTTTCCAAACTCAAGTTGTTTTATTATAATAAAATAATCAATCACTCTAGTACAAATAGGTACAAGTAACTTAAGTCTTACTCGATCACAGCACATGTTTCTCTTGACGATAGAATGCTATTTATATTTATACCTAATAGGAATCTTTAATTCTTAATCATACTTTAACAATTTAACGGATATAAAATTACTCATAAGCCTAATCATTTTAAACATAAAGATTGAGATCTTTACTGAGATCAAACGTTTATCCTTAGACTGCATTAAAAGAATCATTAAGAACATTTACAGTTCTACTTCGAGGCTGCTCTACTGATTTACAGTAATGTTTGAAAAAGTTCGTCGAACCTCTCCAGTTCCCTCGTTTCAAGATATCATCCAGCGGCACATTGTTCTGGAAGTTATTAGAAGCTACAGCTGATCGAACCGAGCCTGGGCTGCATTTTATGCCTACATCCTTAAAGGGTGTCTTCAGCCAACCCGCAATGACGGTCCTGGAAGCTGCTTTAACCTTCCCTCGCGTTGTAATAAACAAATTATTCAAGCCCTCTCGTGCCTTTCTCCTACTGCTGGTCCCTTCTATTAGACAATTCACCCATTTTACTAAACTCAAAGCCATGTCACCTGAGCATGTTAGATGCCATCCAGATTGACGGTTCCTGTCATTATCTGTTTTTGAGCCAAATCTAGGCCAAAACGTTACCGAAGAGTCTGTTCTCTCACAATGCATATCATCTACCATAAGAAGTGTGAGGTCATGTATACGTCGGCCTGAAGCTAGCAATAGAAGAAGCGCCACATGACGAGATACTTGAAAAATACTTTCCTTATCCGGTATATTCGATTTTAGCCACTGTAATAAATCTTGAATGTTCCAGATCTGAGTCTTTGGTACTGCTGACATACATCTTTGAATTTTTATGGCTTTGAGCATTGCAGCCACTACAGGATGATTTCCTAGTTGTTTTTCTTGAGTAGGGTCCGCAAAAGTAAGAATTACTGATTTGTGAACCATAATTGTGGATGGAGTTAATTTTCTTACTCGAGAAAGGGAACCTAGGTAAGCAGCAACATCCAGAGGTCGAGGACTACTAGGTTTTCTCCCATTTTGTCTACACCACGAGACCCATTGCTTCCACGCGGATTTGTAGGTGCGCCAAGTCGAATCGCGCCATGCTGACTGTATAAGATTAACGTCCCTTTGGTCTAAACCAGCTACTAATTCCGACCACCCCGTATCCTCCAAACCTCCAAACAGAGATTTTCTACCTTCGGAGGAGGGAGGTTCGTGGATAAATCGATTAGATTCTTTATCAAGTTCGGTATCAGGAACGGGGCACCTAGGGCTCTGTGTTTGAGGTCGCTTCTCCAAAACACTGTCTTCCATCGAGGTACCACGATCAGAAACGTTCCGGAGGACTTGTTCAAATGTTGGAGCACCCGAGGAATAAGGGGTGGAGGGGGGAAAATCCACGCCAACTCGAAGTTCCAAGTTCGGCTGAACGCATTCACGAAGAAAGCTTGAGTGTCCTTTGCGTCTATCGAGACATAGACCGGTACTACCTTCGACTGACCTGAGGAGAAGAGATCTATCTGAGGGACTCCCCATTTTTGAAATATCTTCTGAGTGATCTCGCTTTTGATGTGCCAATCGGGCAGGACTTTTCCTCTGGATAGGCAGTCGGCGATTGAATTGTAGCGGCCGGGCAGGTAAAACGAGTGAATGGTTGCACCTAGACTCTGAGCCCAAGATTTCCCTTGTCATTTCTAGTAGTGCGATTGATTTGGTTCCCCCTTGGTTTCGTAGATACGATACCACTGTCCTGTTGTCTGACTGAATCATTATTGAATGGCTTAGAACCACCTCTTGGAACTCCCGCAAAGCTACTAGGACTGTGTAAAGCTCCTTTCTGTTGATATGCCATTTTAGTTGATCTTCTGTCCACAAACCTGAAAGAAGGTGGTCGCTCACTTGAACACCCCAGCCGTCGTTGGAGGCGTCTGTGCTCACAAACATCGTCGGTTCCGGTACAAAGATCCTTCCGGGATTTATGATATTTTGAGCCCACCAACAACATTCCTGAAGAGCCTGTGAAGTCACTACGACTCTCTTCCCTGGCCATTCTTGTGACAGTTTTCTGGCCGCTCTTTGCATATGCCTGGTGTGAAGTCTTCCTAGAGGGGTCACAAGCGATGCGAACCCTAGCCTTCCTATCAATGCCGTGCCCGACCTCCATGACCACTGTTTTGATCTTAGAACTTGGTCGACATCTTTTAAAATCCGGTCTATTTTGTCTTTTGGAAGTGTTTTTTGATTTGTCGATACATTCCAAACAATTCCCAGAAATTCTATTTCCTGTGTGGCCTTTAACACTGATTTTTCTAGATTGAGACACCAACCCATGCTTTGTAAAATATCTACTGCATAACGCATTTGACTTTCCAGCGCGTTCGGGTTCTGATGTGCAAATAGAAAGTCGTCCAAGTAAACTAGAACGCGTAGACCCTTTTCTCTGAGAAAACTTGCTACCCACTTGCTGACACTGGAAAAGGCTATCGGTGCGGTGGACAGACCGAAAGGTAAGGATGTCATTTGATAAACCTGATTCGCGTAACCGAACGCCAGATATCTTCGATGACTCTTTTTCACGGGGATATGAAAATAGGCTTGGCTGATATCTAGCTTTCCGAAATAATCCCCTTCTTGCATAAAATTGGGGACTTGACTTTGATTTATCAGTCGAAATTTTGGGGGTTTGAGGAAATGGTTTAGGCGTCGTAAATCGAAGATTTGCCGTAGTTTCCCGTTTCTCTTGGGTATTAGAAATATTCTTGATAGGAACCCATTCGCAACGTCGCAATTCTCTACCACACCTGACTTGATCAATAACTCTATCTCTTTGGACATAGCAGGGGACAATTTTGTTGAAAACCTTACTAGATTCTCCCGCAGGGGAACTGAAGGTGGTTTTACTGCAAAGGGTATTGTATATCCTGAAATAATTTTTAAAATCTTGTTTGGAGCTCCAACCTCCTGCCACCGGGTTTGGAAATTCTCCAACTGTCCCCCGTGACAATTGTCAATATTTACGACCTCTTTGTGATTTCTTGTCCTTTCCGTGACGGTCGGGATGCTTATTTGATGCCTTAGAGTTTCCAGTTCGGCGGTAGTTTGCACTGCGAGTGGACGTGGTGAGAGTCGCTGCTGAAGGTTGACCGCGACCAGTCGATTGTTTGCTTCTGGAAGCATGTGAAAACTCTTTACGAAATGAGTTCTTACGAAATGACTGAGTGGCTTCTTTTTTATTTATATTTGATGGAGCGAAAATCCCTGCTGTACCGCCGTTGTCCTTAATAAACATGCTGAATAGTTTTTCATCAAACAGGTGGGTTGGTGAAGGTGGTATGTTGTTGAGGGCGCTGGTGAGGAGTTCATTTTTAGGCCGGAAAGTTTTTCTACGAACTTCAATAGTTTCGGCCCTGTTAGCGCAAACGTATTGCAGCAGCTGATCTGACACTAACTTGAACTTGGAGTCCTCTGTCTCCACCAACCGCCTTAAGTCCGTGCTAATGTCTGGGCACTTTTTAATAATAACGTTGAGCTCGTCCGCTAGCGCTTTGCGCTGAAGCAACAGTGCGTGCGTTATCGTGCCTAGAATTCCTTCCTGCTTAGTTACCCACGGAGAGAGTCGCGAGGCTAATGTGCCTAGTTCTGTGTTAACCTTTAGCGGGCTAAATGGCGAGGCGGCGTGTAAGTGCTTCTCTACGTCTTTGTATCTGATGCGATTCCAGCTATCAGTGCCCAGTCTTTGACATTCAATGCCTTCCCTTTTGGCTTGAACCGACGGCTCCGGAACGAGAGGGTCTGCTTCTTTAGTCGTGGGTCGAAACTCAAGCTCCTTTTCGTTTCTTTCGTCTCGCCCGTTCGGATATGGGCCCCAGGTAGGGGCTTTCCACGACGGCGAATCCGACCTATCCGAAGCTACTTCTTCCTCGCAACCGGAAAAATAATTTTCTTTGTCAGATTCAGAGTCCGAGTCTTTGTTTTTGTTTCGAGCGACCATCTCCAGGAGCATTTCCATTTTTTGTTCTAATGCACAAAATCTCTCTTCTTGAAGTGACGTCGCTGTGGAAAGTGGTGGAGAATCTGACCTACGTCTACGTGTCGGGGGCTCTTTGAATCGAGATGTCGACCTTCTCTTCCGATTCGTCTCTTCTGTTTCGGATAGGCAGCCTGACAGTATGTTATCCGTCTCGGATCTCGTGTGAAGCAGGGGCTGAAGTACGGCAACAGACTGTTTGAAGTATTCCGTGCGCGTCGCAGATCCCCGGATGCGGTTTGAGACAGCAGGTGGTCCTATGATCAGAGCTCGTGTGAACGCCCAATCCAGGAGTTTGTGACGAATCTCTCTGTATCTCTTTTCGGAAAGGTGATCCGCCTCCGGTATGAAAGCACGAACTAATCCCACGGTAGGTAAAGCAAATATGAGCTTGTTGAGTACATTTGGCTCAATTTTCTCTCCAAAGACTTCTGTTTTAGTCGCCGTGGTAACCTCCCAGTGTGTCCATCCATCGGGGAGATGCTCTTGTGCCAAAACCTTCACCCGTTCAAAAATCTCGTCATCTTCTTCCGTTTCAGCATGCTCGTCCAAAAGTTCGCCAAGAGTCACCACTCCTCCAAGCTGGGTCATCTGAAGCAAAGTGAAGAAGTTCACCAATTTGCTCAACAGTTTTCGTGCCTGTCCACAAAGTAATGGGCGGTTCATAGAGCACCGCTCAAATATCGAGCCGCGCTACCCAAATGTCGGGCGGCGCCGCTCAGACAACGGGGCGCGCCGCCCGAATGTTGAGCCGCGCCGCTCAAATGTTGAGCCGCGCCGCTCAAGTTTTGAGTCACGCCGCTCAAATGTTGAGCCGCGCCGCCCAAATCTTGAGTCGCGCCGCCCAAGTCTTGAGCCGTACCGTCTCAAGGTTGTGCCGTGCTGCTCGGATTTCGGGCCGCAATGTTTGTGGAAACGAAACATGCAAGCGCAACTGCGCGGCTCGTACGATAGTGGCTGGCCGGCCGACGTATCGCACATTATCGGCCGCAGTTTGTGGATGGTATGTCCGACAAACATTTTATTGGCACTAATTGCGGACGCAAATTAAGCACTTAAACCTCAGCATTCTTATTCACAGTTGACCCGCACCTAAACTAAACAACTCACACAAAACAAAATAATGAATAACTTACCGTTATAACTGCTTTCACTGAACAAAACGTTACAACAACGTTACAATTATAACACGCGAGCACTTCGTTTACGTTTCGTAGCAACACGTGCGCAAGCTAGTGTAATGATAGCGTACTGAAGAGAGCGCGTACGAGTTAGACTCGCGCACCTGCCGCCGCCTCACCCCCCGCGCGGTCGTCTCTAGGCTCGCCCGCAGCTCACACTAACATGAATGAACGTAAGTAGCAAGCATGTGTGTACTCTGGGTAAGGTAGGTAATCTCCGAAAGGTCAAGCCGAAGGCACAGAACTGAAATGTTATTTTTTACAAATAGCACAATATCAAGTATATACAAACAAGGTAGTGTCAATATCTTTATTTCGATGAATCTGTTAAATCAGACAATCTATACTAACAAACGGATCAGTACTAACTATAATTGATGAGGTATGTTAACTACAATGATGATATTTGTATAGGTTTATACCCGTATTCTAGCATGCCACTCAAACCTCTTCTTCTTCTTCTTATTTTATTCGAATGGCTCCTTGCATCAGCTATTTGGTTGCCGTCGATTCTGCCAACCTCAAGGTAGTGATTAGGTTTAATCGTTTAAAGCGGTCTCTAGGTATTTATGGGACAGTAACAAAATTTTGGCTTAGCCTTATTTCGCGGGATAAGTCATTAAATACCAAGCTTATGTTTTGTATTCATACAATATCACAACATTATTAATGAGGAAAAATATATATATTTTTTGGCTTCTTTATAGTTCTAATTCGTTCATGGATATGAATTTGTAGAGAATTTTGATAAGGGGAGAGGATTTATCTGGGAAAAGATTGTATACATATTAACAAATTTTACAGGTTGTCAGGAAGATTGTCTATACAATTTTTCCTCAGATAAATCGCAATTCAGCTGAGTGACATTAATATGTTTGTTCCAGGGTATAACAACACTAAATTAAAACCAACACTATGACATAACCCGTAACCTCAATATAACAAATAAGTTGCCAGTTCAAATGGAACTTGACACTGGTGGTCAACAGTTTAAAATTCTAAACAAATCTGCTCCTCGCTATTTTCCTGGATGACAAGGATCTCTGTCATTTGCGCAATCATATCGTCATCGGCATTGCTCGACATAGACGAAGGTTGTGTTGAATTGAACTAAGACTATGTATCTTTCTGGAACACGAGTTTTAGACTGGAATAGAGTTATGATAGAAACCACCACATTTTACCAAACGAACATCAAAAAAGTAAAAATATTTCTTTTCGGGTTCTATGGCGGTTTCAACTATTCGCGGTTTGCGATTGATTGCATCAACGAAAACTGAACAGTTGAACATAAATAGTAAGACTATAAGCACTTACAAATCATCTACACTGTTTTCAGGGCAAATGTTCCTGATGAACCGCTTTTTCGACGGCGAGTTCATGACGTTTGGGCTCAAAGTGATCAAGTATATGGAATCGGACCAGGAGGTGCGGTTCGACCCCATGATCTACATATTCCCAAGGTAAGTATTGTCATGTTTGCTATAAGGATTTAAAGATAAATTGTGCTGTGATGGGATATCGGATGGGGTTAGTCGGTTCGATTCCGACATAGAAACATAAAAAGTTTTCACACTCATCCGATATCCGATATCGGTTTCGGACGCCGACAGCCGACCTCCGATAGCCATGTGCTGTTTTCACATATATCCGACAAAACAGCCCGATACGACCATTTCCTCGAAACCACAGACTAGTTAGGGATGCTAGATTTCGACCTTATAACATAGTTCATAACCTTCATACGACATGACATAGAATCCAGTCAGCACCATCAATTCACGCGAAAAGACACGTAATTTATATTATAATTAAGGTCGAAAATTGCTTTAGTCTCTTTGTGATCTGATATCTGGCCAACACGGTGGTGTTGGCTCCGATATCCGATATCGGGCCGGACAATGTGAAAGACAGACACAAATTTTATACATTTGACGTGTTCGATGTAGACTTCGATATTCACCAGTGTAGTAGGTACGTGTACCATTCCCCAGTTCTATTATGGAACTACTGGTACTTTCTCCCAGTAGTTCCATGGAACTAGCATCCTCTTGCACCGAATTCCATTAATTCATAATTCATAAAAGTACAGTGGGGTACGAAAACCTTCATCTATTTTGGAATTCATTCCTTTATTTATGAAGTCCAAGGCTGTTAGTATATACCATTCGTACGCTATGGTTTTTTCAAGTGATTACCATAATGGGGTTATTTAGCATTAGAACATTAAAAGGTTCCTACGGGGTTGGCATTACGTGTGTGACTCGCCTAGTATGTTAACCCCTTGCCATCAGGTGGACCGTGTGCTTTTCACCTTGCCACCTAAATGCACACTAATATTATAAATGAAAGTGTCTGTGTGTGTCTGTTTGTTCGTCTTTCACGCCTAAGCCACTGAAGCGATGTTGATGATATTTGGTATAGGGGTAGATTAGACCTTGAGAAAGGACATAGGCTATGTTTGGTCGCGATAACTGACATCCAAACGGGTGGAAAAAGTTACGCGAAAATTGTCACCTAGGTTGTCAAAATACTTTGTAATATTTAAGTTAATGCTTTCTGTAATTGTATGTTCCAGAATGGTGAAGTGCACACTATTCAACAAATTCGGCTCATCAGGCGAGGTAGAGCGGCACGACGCCCTCTGCATACTCCCACTGAACGTGGTCAACGAGAAGATCTACGTCTTCCTCTGGTTCTGGTTCGTCATCCTCGGCTGCCTCACGCTCATCACTCTCATATACCGACTCGTCATCATATTCTCTCCCCGCATGCGAGTCTACATGATGCGTATGCGGTTCAGACTAGTCCGGCGCGACAACATCGACACCATCGTGAGACGCAGCAAAATGGGCGACTGGTACCTTCTCTACATTCTTGGAGAGAACTTAGATTCAGTGATCTTCCGCGACATAATGAACGAGTTCGCAAACAAACTGAACCACAATTACCAGCACCATATCCACGGAGTTCCAGATGCGTGACCTCCGGTGCCCGGGTGGGTGTTCCACACGTGACTGACGTCACTGCAGCGCGACATGGACCCGCCAGTCTAAGCCATCCCGATGCATAAATTGTCGTGAAAACGTCAAAGTCGGGTCGACCGCTCCAGACCGGGCCCAGAGTACCGCCCTGCAGTACCCCACGTATGTTCTAGATACTGGACAATACTAACGAGTGTAAAGACTACTTTTATCGATACTTTTTAAATCGAAATCGTAACAGTGCAATTCTAAACATGCAATAATAGTTTGTACTTAATCTTTAAGAACGTGATCTCAGGACGAATCCTATCGAAGGCCTTCTACAGTACCATCGACGGCTGCCCCGTTAGCACTAGCATACTATTTAGATCTATTTTACTCCTAGTTCGAATCGTAGAACTCTGTTAATCGATGCTTCGTTGTTTTGTCTACTTTTGCTGTTGTTAATACTGATAATAAGCACACGGTGAGCACACAATATACATTTTTTACACACGGTTTCACTCGCCAAGGATTTGACAGACCAAAAAATTAAAGCAATAATTAATAAAACAATTTAGTATTATAGTGTAGTTATAATATTAACTAGTTGAACGAAGTTATACTTAGGAGAGTCGAGGTTCATATCCCCGTGTATGTAAATGACCACGAACTTGACAGTGACGTAGCTTGTCAAAAGACATTAATTGCAATTAACGAACGAAATATTGTTAGATTAGTTATTTCATGTACTGAATTGAAAAGGTTTTTAAAATATAACCGTATGTTCCTATATTGTACGAAACAGATAACAATACCTAAAGCTAATTCGATTAATTTAAACAATAATAGATTTTGATCTAATAATTCCCTTAAATAAAATAGCTGATAAATTGGAATTTTATATTAATGATAGCCTTTAAATAGAAGTACACTTCAAGAAATAACATGAAGCTCAAAATGATGACAAATAAGAACACTGCCAGAAACGAACAAAACTGATCGAATAACATTCATTAGACCCCTTATTAAGATTTGTTGTATTTCACTAATATTAATACGGAGCGACTGAATCTTATTATTTTCGATTTTAGACTTGCCTTCAATTGATGAAATCTGATTGAAAATTTAGATACAACCAAGACTTAATTAACTATATTAATAATGAAGTCAGTATCTTTTTGTTTTTAATTAAACTTTATCAATTGAAGATGTAACTGTGCGATTACAGTTATACTTAGAATCTTTGCTCTTTGGCACAAATATTTTCTCGTAATGTGTATCTAGGGTCTGCATTCAATTGTTCCAGAGTTATAAATCGAGTAGAAAGAGACCCTAAAGGCATTCCAGCAAAATTTATATTTCTTTGATGATTTGTATTGCTTGCGTTATTTACATAATTTCTCGAAATCTTTGTATCAAACGATTTATTTAGTAACTGTAAACTGTACAGAGCTAACTAGATAACATTATTTGCCTTAAATTAGACAAAAATAATTATTGTTATCAAACTTTTGTTCGTGTTTGTAAGGATAGTAATGAATTGTATCAGTTTCATTGAAAGTGAAATGGTGGTCTCCTGACAATATACTCGAAATCCAGAAATTTTGATCTTGTTACTATTATTCCTTATAATAGTATTACCACCAAGGATTCCTGAGACCGCGCGAAATGGAGAAGGAAAAGTTGGAGGATAGACTTTTGGCTCCAAGGTGAAGACCTTGGAAGTAATCGGGATAAGGTGTCTTAATGACGATGATACCCATTTCTCCTTCTGTACATTACACGGTTTTTTAAATATTAAAATAATTAAAAGTAGAACTAGATAAAAACGATCTACTAATGAAGGAATAAATATTGTTGGAGACCATTTCGAAGAATCCTAAAAATTAATGTAAAAAGGTTGTCGGATGTAAAAATTAAAAAAGTGTAACTATTTATGTGTCAACAGAGCCAATGCGTTCCATTGTTCTTTAAATATAATTTTCTGTTCTGTTTGGTAAAAGACAAGGTTTCTTTTAAAAGTTTAAATGTAATGTTGCGCAATATTATTATTTCTAGGCACTCTGTTTCTTTGTATGTTCAATATTGGATAAAGTATATTGTTTCATTTAACTCTATAGGTATAACTCATTTTCACATCAACTCCTCTAACGAATGCTTTTAAACCCGATAGATAAAATCTAAAGCCAATGAAATAGATATCAAACGCTTCATAAAAATCGAAATCTATAAATTCCGTGATTTTTAAGAAACTTTTTTCTTTTTATGTATGAACCATTGGTAAATAGGAGTGCCTAACATAACGTATAACATAATTTTCATGATGATGATGATGATGCTTGTACTCCAGTCTTGCTATGAACTTCAACACAATACAGACACACAAATAGTTAATGACTTTATGCCAAATATTGTGCCAAAAGATGAATTTAAGCGGAGGTGTACAACAGAACAGAGTTACCATGGGAGATATTGAATAAAGAAAATTGAAAATCTTTTTGTATTTTTATTTCATCTTTCCTCGGTATTTTTATACTCAGAGCTCACGAAGTTATTAGTAAGCATTTAGCCTACCTCATGAAGACTTACAACATCAAATTTTATAGTCTCTTATCAGCCCTTCTAGGCAAGTGGCAATTCGTTCACAGGCGTTTGATGGAATAGAATGACGAATGCATGGGATATGACGTATATGACAGTCGTTAACGCATGTCAAACACGTCAAATCGAACTGCGAACGAATTGCCACTTGTCTAGAGGAGCAGAAAGGAGAATAAGTAGAAAGGGGAAAGTATTAGGAAAATGGGAAAAAAGGGGCGAACAACTGCAACACTTTCATCATAGCAATCGTTTATAATGCAATATTATTATCCTTATAGATCGACCTGGATCAGTTGTCTTAACAAAAGCATGGTTCAGCCATCAACACCATCAAAATTCTCTGTTGTCAGTCAATCTAGTCACCCCAAGTCATCTTGACCACCTATGCAGTGATCCATTTATCGAAAAGAAATCGAATTGGAGTAAAGGCCACCTCTACATCGAAAATCACGAAATCTTTATTTATTACATTACCAACGAGTTTTATATGCTGACCTGCTTACATTATCGTGTGTTTAAGTTCTTGAATAATTTACTGGAATAAATCGTTATAACTTTTTTATTTCTTTGGATGAATATACTAGTGCCATCTATTAAATATTGAATATTACTAAAGATATTTTCTTAGTATCGGTACCCCATGCTTATAGTAAACCACCTAGGGGTGAGACCGTGAGAAGGGGTCCAATGCAAAAACCAGTTCATCAACCAACCCTACCGCTATACCAACAGAGTATTGGATGAACATGAAGACATAACATTTAGTAGAAAATCAACACATAACAACCTGTACCACGTGCTATAAAACTTATCCTGTTGTACACTTTCACGGCCAGTTCTGAAAGCGTGTAGGCAGTGCCTATGAAAAAAGTTTTTTTTTTTAACTATTCGTAATGAAATATCTAATATTCCGTCTAACCCCTTCAGCTAAGCTGAATTGCTTGTGTTAGAAGTTAGTTCACTTCGGTAGTGTACTGGTCTCGAACCCGGGACCTTTCGATCATAAGGCCGACTCCTTAACTACTAAGCTACCGACGCTTTCTGATAATAAAAACTCACGGCGCCTCTATTTTCATCAAGTAAGGTGTTGACAAAAAAACAGAGTGGTAAGTTACCTATAGGTAAAGTATTTGCAGTATTTAAAAAAAAACACCACATTTATTTAATTTACGTGAAACGCAGACGACTTGGCAATTACACTGACGAAATTAAGAATTCCAGGCTTGAAATGTTCATTACACGGACCTTTATTTACAAGAATTTGGTTGAGTCAGCTGACTAGAAAATCTAATATATAAAAATCACCGTCTTTTTATTGGTATTTTTAATTTGTAATTCTATAAACGATAATATTTTTTTCAAGTTATTGACTGCATATACATAAGTGAACGTTACATATGTATGGACAGTGGCAAACGGTGAAATAAAAATAAAAAGACGGGTGAACTCCGGGAGTGCCGGCAGAAGTGAAAACTTTTTCGTTATATACAGAGAAAAAGATGAAAAGAACATACCATACCATACCATACCTACAATATAGCGCCTATCATAGAACCTAACACTAATTTTCTGCTAAATTTTTGTCAGAAGAAATTAATAAATTACAAAGAAAAATAAATTACAAACAGAAAAAATAATCACAAAAACTAATAAATAAAAAAGAAAATTAATCACCAAGAGTGTCAGAAGCCCAAGTTCGAACCCGGTACTATCTGAAACCATAAGTACTTACAGTACAGTCGAAGCCCTCACCGCTAAGCCATGACGCTTCTTATCTTAGCTAATGTTGTATGACGTCAGTCGTCGCTTACGGTTCAAAGGTCAAGTGATCCTGACGTGCGAGTTTAAAAATTTTTACCCATCCAACGCCGTTAAAGAAGTTTTCACTTCAAAAAAAACCAGTGAAAAAACCTTTCCTCGATCTTTTTTGTCATGTACCATGTGACCCATTAGGAAGCGGGCAGGAATTCAGTTATATTCACTCCTCAACATTTAGACAATTTATTTATGGGGTTAGTTAGTACCTATCTCAAACAATACTCGGTCCCTAAATGATGCAGTAAACTTTATCTTTGGATCCCTTGTTTGACTGAATCGATATTAGCGAAACAGTTTATGATGCATGGAAAGGGTGATTTCCTTTTTGGTTTTGTTTTGCGCTGCATTGCTGCTCGCTCATGAAAATATCCCGAAACCCAATTCTCCGAATAAAATAAAATTCAAAGTCTAGTCTAGATCTTATCTCCATCGCAATGTCAAACACGATATTCATAAACATAATTTACATTTTGTTAGATAATTGGCTCATTTTTACATTTGAAAAAATTTGATTAAGTCGATCAAGAATTTTGAATAATTATGAAATTTGGGCTTCTGATTGCCAATCGTGCGCTAGATACTAGGTATATCTCGTTGCCTACTGTACACAATGGTGATTGGCATTATGGGCCACTATAAACTAGCCGCTTTACGCAGTAGTGTTTGTACACAACAATCTTCTCAAAACAATTAGGATGTTCTCACAATTGTTTTCCAATTTCCTTCCAAAACGTGAAAGACCGCCATTTTGAGTTTCTACACTATTTAAGAGAATACTGTTGACGTATTCTCATAGTAGAGTGAATCAAGATGTTGTACGTATCGTGTTTACTCTTAACAGCAGGGCTAGGCGTAGTCTCAGCCGCTAAAGCGAACAGTTCTCTTGAAGAAAAACCAGAGAAATTCAGTAAGTTTAATTTTATGAATTATTACCAGTCTAATAGCGAATTTGGCTCATCTTCGATATTTTCAGTGACGCGATTTTCTTATAATACCTCCACAACCAATTAGCGATATCGAAGTTCTGTTAGACTAGTCGGAACTTTGAGGGCTCCAACTATCTAACAATAACGACTATGGTAGTCGTTATTGTTAGATAGTTGTTCGTATGACAACCGGGACCGACGGCTTAACTTGCTCTCCGAGGTACGGAAACAGCCAGACCAATGAAAATAAACATGTTAATGCAAATGCGGGAATCAAACCTGACAACCAAATTGCCAAGATTAAAAAAAATGTTTTGTTATCAGCATCGTGCGTAAAATAAAAGGTTTCTCAAAAAGCTGTTAATTTATATGTAACTTATATATATGTATAACTTACATACAATTCTAAACTTTAACAGCACAAAATTGTTGATCACATACAAACCTAATTATGGTTGCAGAAGAAATTCCTGGATGCTATATCCTCGAGTTGGACAGTGTACTCGAAGTAGGTAAGGAGGCGACGTCAGCCGACTGCGTCCTGTACCGTTGTGAGGAGAGCTGGGTCGACTATTATACGTAAGTAAAATGAAGCACTTATTACCTTTCGTTACCTTCATCCGGCTGGTGAACTGGTGATGAATAAAGAATACCAGTATCACCACCCTTTCGAAGCGTGTTGTAAGAGGCGACGTAGCTTACCTGCAGGGTTTAGGGGAAATACTAACGAAATCAAGACGGTGAGCAGTTTTAGTCAGTGCAAATCCGGAAAAACTACCGGGGCGGGGGGAGAGGGGATTATGCGAACGGACTTCCACACGGTTCACCTGATGGAAAGTGGTTACCGTGGCCTATGGACGTGTGCAACACCAGGGAAGTCACACTCGTGCTGCTGATTCTGTAAACACAGAGAGTTTCTGTGCTGTCAGTGTAGAAGACAAAGCAGGAATAGCCTTTGGTCTTCCCATCACTGACAACACAAAAACTCTCCAGTGAGCTCTGGCTACTGCCTTCTGACCTCTACAACCCAAAGGCAACATCGAGGCATTGCAGCTAGATCAGTTGTTGGATTTTTGAGGGCTCCAACTACTCGTAACATAATAGACCAGACCAATGCACCGATTTTCACGCATACAAATATTTACATTGAGCGGGGATGGAATCCGCGCCTCCGGTGAAACGGCCGCGTTCAGTAAGTACCTACCGCTACGCCAAAGAGGCCGTCATATATCTAAGTATATATATAAGTATAATCATAATTGTATTAGGTGCGACCTCAACATATCCGGCCCTGACTGCAAAATGCTGTCCAGTGTAGACCGCTCCAAGCCGTACCCCCACTGCTGCCCCGTGTTCGAATGCTTCGAATTTGACCTAAAGCCCAATAAGTAGCACCTACACGTTTTAGACATAAATAAATAAATGTTTTTTTTTCTTTTGATATATTTTTTAACAATACATGGTTGAATTTAAACCCTATTTCTATCCAAATTTCTCCATCTATATCTTTCTTTGCGAACACAGTGGAGTGTACTGACACACACTGGTGTTATCTGGTAGTTTAGTGGTTAAAGCATTGCCCCTCTAAGGCAAAGATCGCGGGTTCAAACTCCGCCTAGACCGATTTTTTTTTCTATTTAAACCGATTTCTATATTGATTTTTTAATAAAAGCTGGGTACTTAAGTTCTAATGGGTATATGAGGCCCCAAAAGAGCTAAAGGGTGCGAGGTTCTGACCTTATAGGTTATACTCTTAAGACTCTGCCTCGCTAGTACATCGCCGGCTAATATGGGAATGTATGGTTACTATGGCAGACAGAAACGTGATTTCTACAAGAAAATTAGAATGCATAAATAACAATGATAGAAGTTAAGAAATCATGTCCTCTAACTAAACACGAAATATGCATGTCAGCGAGAATATAGGACGTGACGCTCCTGCTCCATAAATAGTAAACAATCTTAGTATATAAGAGCTGTAATCCCCAAGAATAAAGGAGCCCGAACGGGAAGATTATGTCGGACTCGAACCGATTAAACCATACACCGTCTGTGGGTCGCAGTGCAAGGCCGAAGGTGAGGTAGCTAGTGCATAACCCTCGCACCAGGGCTGACCCAAAGCCATTTCTCTCTCGATTTGGCCCTCTTCGGGTAAGGGGACCATGAGCTCCCCAACTCGTGCCCGGTATAGGGAGACGTTGCCGCGGCCAACTAGCGGGTGATACGCGGCTCCATCCATCACCTCCAGGCCAGGCTCATGAAGGACGGAGGTCATTCATCACCCTCCGACGCTCGAGTTGCGTCAGTTGACGTGCAGCTGGGGCTGTTCTTCGCTGGCTCTTCTGCTGCCGCCCCGCCGCGCCGCCTCCTCAGGCATTACTTGCTTGCAGGAGGCGCCGGCCACCCGCGCATCCGCGGGACCAAATCAGACTGTGGTAGTCGCTTCATTTCCAAAATAGTTACCAAACTATCACCAAGTGAGTATGGTAATAAGACAATATTAACTATTTGGATACGTAGCCGGCGAGGTAACTTTGACGACCTAGTGACGCAAGAGATTTAGGGTTAGATGGTTAAAGGCAGTCGGCCCCGCCAACCTGTTGTTACTGATTGAATAAAATACAATTATCTAGGTAGTGAATAAAACGAAAGAACTAAAAGAATAATATTTGTATATTTCATCTTAAACTGAAACATCGCAGACTTATAGTACCTAACACCCAAATACCTACAATTAAACAGACAGCCTCTAAACATGCGGTTTACAAACACCACACGTAGCAACACAGACAATATTGTTGTCTCTTTCCACCACGATCGATGCTGTATATGTGAGAATAGGATAGACGTATGTTGATCTGTTACGTTTAATTATAGGTTTTTGGTAACACCTAATTTATTAACAATTACATCTGTCATTAGGCATTTACTGTATAAATGTGAGAGAGATTGAATTATTAAAGATTGTTGATATTCTGGAGATACATAACACTTCTATTACTAAAAGTGAGCAATAATCACCATTGAATTCTATGTACTACTATACTCCATAGAAGTCAGTGACAGGAATAGTTAGAAAATTTAGTATTAGACGCTGATTGAGAATTCCTAACGAGTATATTTAGATAGCTTCGGTCACGTGTCTGCCCGGCCCGCCTATGATTTTAAAAGTAAGTTCGATGTCTCCACAGCCTAAGGGAGACAACAAGACTGAAAATAATCTTGTTGTCTTCCCTATGGGAGGGGGGAGGCATCAGAGGAGAGACGAGTCTCGTCTTGTCGGTACTATTTTTCAAATCGATTAAGATAGGAAAAATTGGATCAGCTCGGGCCGGACCAGATGCCACAATCTTTCCCTTACAGGGGGAGCCATACAAATTATCCTATACTCGTACAACCGTCTTGGAATGACTCATTGTTATCAAGGAGCGTTATTAATATACTAGCGGGTGCCCGTGGCTTCGTACGGAGTTTCATACAAACTACCATCACCCGTTTTGACCCCATGGGAGGTTGAATTCTAAAGATACATTATTAGTCCATCTTCACACCATCTATAGAGCCATACATTCTAAATTTCAAGTCTCATACTTCAAAAATATAGGACTTTCATACAAACTTCCAATCCCCGTTTTACCCCCTTAGGGGAAGAATTTCGTAAAATACGGATCCTAATGGATCTGTTCACCCCGTAAGGAACCTAACGGCCAAATTTCAAGTTTGTAGGTGTTATAGTTTCTGAGATTTTGTAATTATGGTATTTTAATGATGTAAGGCAACTCGACAACTTAGAGCGTTTTCTTATTGTCCGATATCCGACATCCGATATCGGAGGAAGTCAAATGTATGATAGTATATCTCTTTCTCATTGTCCGGCCCGATATCGGTTATCGGAGCCAACACCACTGTTTTGGCCCGATATCGAATCACAAAGAGACTAAAACAGCGACTGCAAGCAATTTGCGACCTTAATGACATTTTCTTAGCTACGTGTCTTTTCACGTTAATTGATGACGCTGATCACGAATATACGAAAAAAAATTCGATACCGTGTCATGTCTTCGACTTTTTTCTCTTTTTTTACAAGCTTTTATTTAACTTGCAATGTATCTTTGTTCGGGTGGAATCTTACAACTAAATTTTAAGGCACTTGCCCTCAACCGATTGAGCTGAAATTTGGTATGCACGTTCAGTTCGGATGACAATGCAAGAGAAAAAAAAAAAAAAAAAAAAAAGATTGTTTTTAAAAAGGTTTTTCGAATATATCTTGTTATCCCTAGCATCCCTAACTAGTCTATGCTTTCGAGCAAATGGCAGTATCGGGCCAATTTTATCGGAAAACAGCACAAAGTGTCAGCTATCGGATGTCGGCTACGGGCGTCCGATACCGATATCGCATGAATGTGAAAACGCTCTTACGGCCATACTAAAGAAACTCACCAGGAATTTGTTGAATAATGGCACACATTAATTACTTAATATTGTATCCCAACAATAACTAAATTCCTTGCTCATATAAGTGTACAAGGTATAAATTTGTCAGGGTAAGCGCCAACCCATCTTAGTCATACAAGGCTCTAACGAATAGGGCTGTTCCCCGCCCTAATTTCTAGTAAATGCCCAATTGACGGCAAAACGCTTCACCCTCTATTCAATCGATCGAAAAACATTGGCGATATGGGCTTAATACACCTCTATATACCCCTACTAGGACATAGAGGTGTGAGTATATGATGTATGTAGTCTTAATCTTACTCAAAAGGAATAATTTTCTTAATAAATCACTATATAGAATAATCTATATTTATAAAATCATCTTATTTTTAATGTCTTAACAACATGTCACAATCATATGATACAGAGTATATCAATTAAAAAAAGAACTAAACTATAATAAATGCTTGATATTTAAAATAAATTAAAAACTAATTGAAATTATATTGTGTGTTGCCAATATAATTTCTTGTGATGACACTTAGATTTATGTAGCAATTTCACTCGGGGGAGATAGTGTTACCATGTAACTAAAAAAAATCTACCAATTTTTTGACTTCTTAGAAATCTGATAAAATATAAATAAATAAATATTTAGAAACTGTTTTCATTAAATGATATTATTATATTATTTAAATAAATATTAAGGTAAAGCATATCTCATCCGAGTCATCAAACCAATTCGTTACAAATACATTCTACAATTGAACTAAAACAGAGTTTTCTAGGAACATAGGTATCAAACTAATAAATTCACTATTTACACTGTCTTTCTATGATCATCAACTTAACGATTAAATGGAAAAGTTGACCGCCATATAAACGAATACCTAGGGGCACATATCATGGACCTAAGCCGCGAGACAAACGTCGCCCTTCCGCGCGGATCGTTTTGTAAATTGATGAATTTAAGCTTTTCCACCCGCGTAGAACCCCTTGCTATTCTCCCCCCATTTTCCCACTTCCCATTTTGAAGTTTAAACACATTTTAGGTCCAAGATAAATGCCTTGAGGTATACACAAGTGACGTCAACTTAATATAATTCTAAATTTAAAATTAATTTTATAACACAATCTTACATATATTATATAAATATTTTTGTGAAGTATTCTTTTTGTTATATGGCAATTATTATTTCATTTGAGCGCGTTTTGAACTTTTTAATATTATTATAAAAATGTCTTTAATGGGAGCAGCTTATGTTTAAAAATTATGGTTTGTTTATGAAGAGACTATAATCTAGATTTTTTAAGTTAAGCTTTTGTGATCAAAATGAGGCAGAAATATCTAACTTTTAAGACTTAACACAGTGCCATCTAGATTCAAACTAGATATAACTTGTAATGGGTTCTAGTATACAGATAAGCATATCACTTAGATTTTAATATATAACCTTATAGTTTTCACAATTTTGTTCATATTACGCTACAATGTGGATTTGACATGATTTCAACAATATGATATAGATGAAATGACAAATACTGTGGCAAAGGATGACATCATTACCGTGAGAGTGTTTTTTAACCACAGATTTGACTGAGGCTAACATTATGATGATAGTGATTACTGGAAGACTGCTGAAAGAACATATACAACATATTCTAAGACCTTTGAAAATAATGATGAAGAATGTCAAAGAATTTGAAGAGGAAATGTATACATCAAGGCGTTAGAGGAATAGTTTATAACGTTTTGTGGCAGACAGGCACACGGCCCGCCTGATGGGATTTGGTTTACGTGTGCTACACCAGAGGCGTCACCACTCATGCTGCCGACCCTGTAAGGAGCAGGGAGTTCATTGTCGCACTATGCCCGTACGGCCATTATAAATATAAACTACGGTAAATATCGAACTCGGTGAAATGCAGAAATTTTACATTCGACTCCCTAATTCACTGTTATCCTGCGAAGAAATAGATTTAAATAAAAAGCAGCAATAATTGTGATACATAACTCTGTATATACTATTAGCTTTTGGTCATAATGTAATCAGTTCGCCACAGTATCGCTAAAAATGATATCACATTAAAACTTAACAATTCATCTAGTCAACAGCAAAAATTGTAAAAGAACCGTTCCAATACACGGAACGTGAAAATTTCTTACAAAAATGAACACCAATCAGAAGATACTTCACAACACTAGTTCACGCCACCAACTAATAGATGGCGTTAGTCACAGTAGTAACACACAAGGCCAAGAGATGGCGTTACTGTCGTTTTAACAAACATACTTATTTTTAGTATTTTGTATAAAATGATATTAAAAGTCTAGAATAGTACGATACAAATACGTTTAATTATATATTATACATCACTGACAACCATGTAAACCTACTCGATATTCAAATAAGAATTGGGACACAATGTTGAACTCTTTAGAACGTTTTAATCACGGCATGTAAATATAATGATGCGTCCAGGTATTGCATATATCAAAAATAGCCTACTGAGTATCATGCCCAAATTTTTCAGTACGCCTGAGAATACCAGCAAAGAAGGCTTTGGTGTTTTGTAAATGCCGTTTAATATAGTATATTTAATACAGAATGAATGATTTTCAACTGGTAACTTTGGGCAATGCTGTAAACATGTTCAACCTCTATAGACTAATTCTCTGTTGAAAAATGTAACCAATGACGTCATTGTATTGTGTTACTCACGTGATCAATCAGAATACGAGAAATTGTGGCGACTACAGTATCCCAACTAACATAGGGTACGAGGGTCATCCCTTTTGTAAAAGCAGTTTATTTTAATACAAATTCTGTAGTTTCAATCTTACACCAGTAAACCATTGTGTCCCATCCTCAATACACACACCGCAACATACAACTTACAATATCGATACGAACGATAGGTACAAGCTACTCCAGTCCATACATTACATACAGTAAGGCCATACAATTTCCATCCTTATGTTAATAACATTGCTTAACATTTTAAATAATATGGCTCACCATAGTCAGAATTCGGAAATTCTATCATGTCGATAAGCAGATTGGCACTAAAATGTTACCATATAAATAAAGCAAAGAAATGTTGCCATAGACGAACGATTTTTTTTATTAGTAAAAAAACGTGTTTTTTTTTTCAATATGGCAACCACCTCATTCGTGAATTACGTCACGTGGACCAATTTTTTTGTTTTTTGATTCAAAGAAGATCCTGGTCCAAAACAATTACCCAAAACATAATCCAAAACAATGTGCCCGGTAGACGGCGATAGGTCTCTTATGACGAAAACAAAAAAGAAAATAACCAACTAGGTACTTGATATGTATTAAAAAAGTTAATAAAAATAAACGATTTTTACCAGATCTTTTCGGGATGTCCTAAACGACGTTTATGTAAATGTGATGATGCGTTTAAAGCTAGAAATATATTTACCTTTCCCTGGATAAACGTCTTATCAAGATTACAGATCAATAGTTCTTGTTTCGATACAAAGAAAAAGAAATAAAAATAAAAAACGTTGACAATAAAAATAGAGGTAGTCTAAAACAAATCATTTTCAAATGATATTCCATTTCAAATGATTCTCAATGATATTAGATCAGTTTATTCAAGTAAATAAAATGTTAAAAAAATTATAATGTAAATGGCAGTGATACACTACAATACTTCCCTAAGAAATAAGTAAGTTAAAAGATTATATACCTAATTAATAAATGTGCGAGAGTAATCGTTGTTCGTATAATCTTAAAAAACAGCATTTCAAATGAGAAGAGGATCGTGTAGGCGCCATCTTATTTGTCAAATTAGAACTACTGTTCCATTTTCAAAATGTGTAACGTCTCACATTTCTTTTTTATTTTGACTCTTTTTTTTATACCACTACGGCGAAGACAACCACACGGCCCTGTTTTAATATTAGTCATAAAAATGACGGTCTTACAATTATCTGCCAATTTGAAATGCTTCATAAAATAAAATATTGTAGGAAACCTAAAATAGTGTATAAAATTAGATTCGCTATAGATTAAATTCTGCACGCATAGTTCAGAACCCAATAATCAAATAATCTATCCAAAAACTAATTTTTTGACTTACTTGTGATCAAAATGTGTGATATAGAAAACATATTCATTTGACTAATTTTACGAGTTAAAATCATATTATTTTTTGTCAAATTAGTCATTTTAAAACTACCCACATAACAGTCGAAATTAATTCAATTTTAACTACAGGGTCTTGAGCTTTATATTTTATGCGTCATAACATAATTGTAGAATTTCCGATGTAAATATTTGTTTAAATATTCGAAATTCGAATTAAAAATCTATTCGAATGCGGAATGTCATGAAATCGTTCGATTAATGTCAGATCTATTAGAGATTTACTGTTGAATTATTTGATTTTGCAACTGTATGGACACTGATGCCCACAATAGCTAATAAGGGTCAGAATGGCCCCCACTTATTCTTGAATAGTCTTCTTAACTTTATTAACTGCTAACAGCCTCCGAAACTATTTAAGTTTTATCAAAGAAATAAGCAAGAAAAAGAGGAATGCTTATAGTAATTCATAAAGAAGAGGTTATCAGACCATTGTCAGAAATCAGTCAGATCTGTTAGAAATGAGGCAGGTCTGTCAGAAATGAGTCAAGTCTGTCGGAAATGGAACAGGTCTTTCAGAAATGAGTCATAGCTGTCAGAAATGAGTCATAACTGTCGGAAATGAGTCAGATATGTCAGAAATGAGTCATGTCTTTCAGAAATGAGTTAGGTCTGTCAGAAATGAGTGAGTTCAATCAGCAATTCTGTGATTTTGTTCCGTATCTGTCGCCAATGGAGAAGGCTGCATGGGGGGCGAGCGCGCCGTCAGACCCCGATGAGCGCGAGGGTGGGAGCAGGTGGAGGCGCGGGAGAGGGCGCGTGTCACGCTCGCCCCCCGTCCTTCTCACCGGTGCGTTTGGCGAACTCGCATATCAGCTCCCTGGGAATAGATAATATTCTTGTTTATTGTCTTACTGATCAAACATGGAAATGAATTAAATATACAATACATATGTGAGAGGTGGGGTATTAGTATATAGAGCCAACCAAGGCACATTATTATAATCTCACCAAGGCTAGCAACAGACCATCTGTAATCAATGAATCCCCCGTCTCTACTTTTGCCCAATACTACTACATCAGCTTTACCTCATACAATATTAATGTTGTAAGCGTTTATATACTACTGTAATTGTCTACCATTACACGGCCTACCTAGATACGTTGTGTGTGTTTGGTAGTTGATAAATCACTTCTATGAATCAATCCCTTACCTGAATATAAGCGGATCGATGTTCCTAGCCAGCATGTACAGTATCCACCAGTCGCCCACATCTGTACGCTTCGACACGATCTCTGCCGTGTCCCTCGAGATGGTTCGCGAGCGAGCGTGAAGAAGCCGCGGCCGTATTGATGGCACGAAGATTATCACCAGTCTGGAAGATGAAATGTTTTTTAAACCGTTATATTGTATCTTAAGATTTCAACAGATCTAATTGATTTAATTCAATGATTTAACTCATCTAAGTTGATTTAATTCAATGAGTAGGTAATAACAAGTTTTTTTTAAATTTAAACTAAAACTAAGGTATGAACTAACTTAGTTTATTGAATAGTATAGGAGGTAGGACACGACGGTATTTTCGTCCAATTGAGCAGTCCGACTGGGGAAGTACCTCCGCCCTACAGAGTACCGCGGCCATAATAACCTCGTGTTGTGTTCCCGGCGGTGAGTAGAGTAGCCAGAGCTCTTAAGAGTTTTTGTTCTGTCAGTGGGAAGACCTAAGGCTTGTCTTGCTTTATCTTCTACACTGACGGCACAGAAACTCTCTGTTATAACAGGGTTGGCAGCGCGAGTGTGACGCCCCTGGTGTTGCACATGTCCATAGGCCATGGTAACTACTTTCCATCAGGACCGTGTGCTTGTCTACTACCGCTGTCTTATAAAAAAAAGTATTTATTACAAGTACATTAAGCGAGACAAGAATTGCTGATGTCATATCCTATACTTATATACGTATATAACACAATTTCGTAGATTTGTTTACATACATAATATATACATTTAATTGTTATAAGCAAAGAAAGACTATTGGAAGGATTATCGAACTAACTCTATCGAATATGAAACTAACAAAAGTATGTTAAAAACCATATCTACGGACAATGTGTGAACAACTCATCACACATTACATATCATAATTAGTGTAAGAGAAGCGGCGCTATCAGCCAGGCCTCATTACCGTAATAATTGCGTGATTGTACTGTCAGTTTGTTTACTAGATAACGCGCATTCCACTGTACACACCGTACATAAACATTGGATATCCATGTAAGCCATGCGTCTATATGTATAGACTATACGCTTTATTTGTGTAAATTATAGACAGCAATGACATTCAAATGAACTACCATTACGGTTAGACGTTCATTAAAGTCCAATCTATTAAAGATCATTATCATAATCACAGCATTGAAGCGTTTTCACATTATCCAATCCGATACCGGAGGAAGTCAAATCTGTCTTTCACATTGTCCGGCCCCATACCGTGTAACAGAATGACGAATGTATGGGATTTGACGTTTATGACATGCGTTAACGACTGTCATACACGTCAAATCTCATACATTCTACCAAAAGCCGGGCAACGAAATGCCACTTGTCTAGAGGGGCGGATATCAAATCAGATAATGTGAAAACGCTCTTAGGAAAACGTTAAAACTTGAAGGAAATGCCACTGCGGATTTGCCGCATGAGAACGCTAATACACCAATGTAACATCATTGAAAGATGAAGACCTAGACCACGTGCTGTGGGTCTGCCCCATGTATGACGACATCCTTGACAACATGATGAAAATGGTGGTAAGATCAGAGGCTGGCCCTGTGTATTACTCGGACCTTGTAGGCTCACCCCAAAACTTCGAAAGGTCGCGGAACTTTGCGCGCATTTGGCACGCGAGGCAAAAGCTCATGCCTCAAACGGCGACGAACGCTATTAGTGTGGCTTGCTGCCCAAAATAAGGGAGATTGCGAAAATGGAAAGGCATCCATAGTAGTGGACCCATTGGTATGTCATCTTTTACTATGCGGAGACCTCTAGACAATACTTCTTGGGCGCGACGGAGGCCGTATAGCCTGATATTTGTTATCCAATTCACCTGACCGGCATTTAGACTACCTACATTCTTCAATTAAAAGTCCACGGTCCTCGGCACTTCTTTTACGAAGACAATTGGATACATATTTATCTAATAACTTGTCTCTCACTCACCTGTATATAATAAGTAGCGACAGCACAACAGTGAGTATGATGTACCAGAACCACAGGAATATATAAGTCTTCTCGTTGACGATGTTGAGCGGCAATATGCATAGGCTGTCGTGCGTCTGAATGCTGCCGGACGCACCGTACTTGTGGAATGTACACTTTGTGACGCGCGGGAAGATGTAGATCATTGGGTCGTATCTGGAAAACAACAACAACAACATAAACTCACGCTTATATCCCCGAAGGGGTAGGCAGAGGTGCTAGCACCCACATTTCGCCGGTTTATGTTTTGGTCCCAATGTAATAGGTGGCGAGCCTATTGCCATTAACTGGGCACTTATAAAGCTGCGATAAATACACACATAACTTCGAAAAGTATCGAAAAGTCATTGGTGTGTGCCATGGAAAACCTGGGATCGAACCCGAGACCTCGTCTCAGCAGTCCATTACCCATACCACTAGGCTTACTATCATAATCATCATCATCATCATCATAGTAATATAAAAATTAACTTCTGTAGCATACCATACTTTACAAAGCCAAATCTATTACAGTCTTCTTACCTCTCTTCTTGAGGCACGTCGCTGTACCCAAGCACCCTGGTGCCATACGAGAAGAATTCTCCGTTGAAGAACCTGTCCATCATGAAGAGTTGCAGCACGATGTTCACCAGACAGAGTAGCTCGCAGCCCCAATACCTCATCGCGTATAGCTTGTGCGTCTGTAAAGATAGATAAATATGTTGATTAGAACGAAATTAATTGAAATTCGCGCAGTTTTCTGATGAATAAGGCAAAAGCTCCTCCCGTGAGTGAATAAAGGGCTTTATTTTTCTCGTATGCAAGGTCCCCACGGGTAACCCCAGCAGGACTAGCGGGGATGGTTATACCAGACTCGAACCGAGTAAAATGCTCGTCGTCTGTGGGCAATCTCACTACCTGCAACCCACGTGCCAGTGGAGAGATTGCCAGAGACATTATCTCTAGCAGCTCGGCTGACCAAGGTCCATCTCTTCTCGTGTGTGATTAAAGAATAGGGCTGTCTACAATTTCATAATAAGCCTATATAAAAGTACATGGTTGACAGTTTAACGATCCTTGTGTCATTATAACTTTTTTCTGAGATTTGAGATTTTATTGCTCAAAGAGATAAGAGAAATACAAGTCTAAATAAGTTAAAATAAAGTTGGCATTTTGGAGCTCCTTTTGTTGAGTTTTAAACCATTTCGCGCTTGTAATCCCCAAAGGTTTACAGGCGCAACTCCAGTCTCATCCCCCAAGCCTCTAGAGAAAAACCTGCGCTACAGCTCCGTCCATGAATTGACAGCCATAGCAGCTTATAAATGAAGTGGGGTTTGACCCCAAACACCCAGTACTAAGATGACAGTACCGCCAATCGCTATGCAACTACATAAAGATCTCTTTCACAAGAATACACACACAAATAACTATCTCATACGATATCGCCAATAATCATAAGAGCATAAACTGATCAGTACAGCTCCTATGACAGTTGTCGTTTGTAAACATTCATATGATACCAGGCAGATAACCCAAACAAGGCCGCCCACCCGCGACTAAATGCCTCTTTCATACGATTCGCATTACTACGTCCTGATACTGAGGCATAAGGATCTATTGTTTTTCTGATGGGTTCTCTTCGTGGATGGTGTGTACCCTTCTTTTCGTGCGGAATTTCCCACGGATCGGCCTGCAGCGGGGACGGTTATGTCGGACCGTTTAAAATTGATCTCCATCTTATGTCTCATATAGCAGATTGTAAGGTGCGGGGGAAATGTGTTATTGGACCATAATGTATTTGTATCGCACCCTGGGAGGTAGGTGTACCTACCGTGAATCAAAGTTGGATTCACCTATTATTATATTATTATTTCCCGTGCCTTTATCGCAAGCTCGTACCTAACGCAAATAGAAAACAGAGGAACTGGAATATTGGCTTTTTGGCATCAGCATAACCCCTGCATATAGTTTTATTTACGTTTTAGTACAATAGAATTCTATTACATCTTATAATATTAGACATGTGAGAGTTTGTGAAGATGTTTGAATGTTTATTATTCAATATAGCTCAAACGGCTCAAAAGATCTGACTGAAAGTTGGTACAGAGATAGTTTACTCGTACATAGGCTGCTTTTTATTCGTAGAATAGCTTGCCATAGGTTGAAGTAACAGGATCAAAATTCTATATGGGCTGAGCCGGCATTAGTTAGGTTTTAAAAAAAGCTTTTCAAAATTTGCTTAAATATAAAATAACTGTCCATTTAGTAAATTAGCCTTACCGAATAGAACGAACGTCTTACGAATATTAAATATTGAATACTCGTCTCATGGGTGGCCTCACACTAAGTAGGTATGGCGAACTACTCCGGTGAAATACTCCGTGCTGAGTGTCTCTGGCTTCGCATTACTTAAACCACACTTAAACGGTCAAGTAACGAGTTTAAGTTAGCAACAGTGTGATTGACCGACACCGAGGTGAGCAGTGAGCATCTGTCAGGTGAGACAGATTATGTAATAATCACTATGATATGATGTCAGATGTAGGTACAAACCATTGTTCCTGCGCTGTCTATAGTTAAGTTAATTGTTTGTATACAACTTAGGTTTAGCAGAAACATTTTTATCCGTGGAACACCATTTAGAAACAAAACAAAATCCTGTGAAACAACTAAATATCTAAAGGAGTGTTCCAGGTTCCCCATATATAAATCTAGAGTATAACGTGTTTCATTTATCTCTGTTTGCGGGCATATCGGCATTCACTGCTTCGCGCGCCTTGGGCCATCCCATTCGCCTCATGGAGGAAGGATATTGTTTAGCACTCTCCACAGAACAGAACATGTTGTTTTTGGACCCAATTGAGCATATGCCAGACAACAAGACGATGGTTTTCCACTGGGTCCTACTGTAACACACGGATGTAATTAACCTACATGATACACAGAATGATCCCTATAAAATCCTCAAATAAAAATACGTACGCACCAGTGGGGTTTTGCACAAGTAGAAATAAAATTGGCAGTGGGCGACGCGACATCCATACTAATATTATAAATGCGAAAGTAACTCTGTCTGTCTGTCTGTCTGTCTGTCTGTCTGTCTGTCTGTCTGTATGTTACGCTTTCACGCCTAAACCACTGAACCGATCTTGATGAAATTTGGTACAGAGGTATATTAGAGCTTGAGAACGGACATAGGCTACCTTTTATCACGAGTAAGGGGGTTTAAGGGGGGGAAATAGGGGATGAAAGTTTTTATGAAAGTTTGTCATTTCTGAAGATATTTTAATGAAATTTGGTACAGAGGTAGATTAGAGCTTGGGAACGGACATAGGCTACCTTTTATCGCGAAAAGGGGGGTAGAAGGGGGGGACTAGGGCCTTGGGATGAAAGTTTGTCATTTTTGAAGATTTCTTGATGAAATTTGGTACAGAGATAGTTTAGAGCTTGGAAACGGATATAGGCTACCTTTTATCGCGAAAAGGGGGGTAGAAGGGGGGCGGACTAGGGCCTTGGTATGAAAGTTCGTCATTTGACGATTTCTTGATGAAATTTGGTACAGAGATAGTATAGAGCTTGGGAACGGTCATAAGCTACCTTTTATCGCGAAAAGGGGGGTAGAAGGGGGGGACTAGGGCCTTGGGATGAAAGTTTGTCATTTTTGAAGATTTCCTGATGAAATTTGGTACAGAGATAGTTCAGAGATTGGGAACGGAAATAGGCTACCTTTTATCGCGAAAAGGGGGGTAGAAGGGGGGACTAGGGCCTTGGGATGAAAGTTTGTCATTTATTAAGATTTCCTGATGAAATTTGGTACAGATATAGATTAAAGCTTGGGAACGAACATAGGCTACCTTTTGCCAAATAGAGGCATGGGGGGGGGGGGGGGTAATGAGGTATGAAAGATTGACAGTTTTGAAGATATCCTAATGAAATTTGGTACAGGGATTAATTAGAGCTTGGTAACGTACATATGCTACCTTTTATCGTGAATAATGTGGTAAAAGGGTGGGGAGGAAAAAGGACTGGATAGTTAGTATGAAAGTTTGTCATTTTTGATGATGTCCTGATGAAATTTGGTACAGGGATTAATTAGAGCTTGGTAACGTACATATGCTACCTTTTATCGTGATTATTGTGGTAAAAGGGTGGGGGAGAAATAAGGACTGGATAGTTAGTATGAAAGTTTGTCATTTTTTACAGAACAAATTTGGTACAGAGATGGATTAGAGCTCGAAAATGGACATAGGCTACCTTTTATTGCGAAAAAGGGAGTTGAAGGGGTGGAATAGGGCAAGGGTATGTAAGTTTGACAATTTTGAAGATATCTTGATGAAATTGGTATAGAGATGGATTAGAGGTTGGAAATGGACATAGGCTACCCTTTATCGCAAAAAAAGGGATAGAAGGGGGAGGGGAGAAGGGGAGTAGGGCTATGGGGTTAAGGTTTCTAATTTTTCATTAGCACAAAAAAGGGGGTGAATATGGCATAAATAGTAAGAATTTCTTTTAAGATGTCCTCATGAAATTTGGTACAAAGGTGAATTAGAGCTTCGGAACGGACATAGTCGAGTAGCGAACCAAATATAGAAGCCAGTGGAGAGGCGAGTAGAGATTGTTATAGGGACGAGTGGATAGGCGTGCACCAAAAGATCGGAAGTCGAGTAGAGTCGACTACAGGGGCGAGTAGATATGCGACTAGAGAGCCAAATAGAATGCAGTAAAGGGTTGAGTAGAGAGGCGAATAGGGAGGCGAGTGGAAAGATTAATGTAGTGGCGAATAGAGATCGAATAGAGAGTTGAGTAGAGGTGCGAGTAGATAGGCGAGTGGGGAGAGTCAAGTAGAGAGGCGAAAAGAGAATCGAATGGATGGGCAAGTAGAGAGGCGAGAGGTCGAATATAGAGGCGAATAGAAAGTCGAGAACAGAGGTGAGTACATAGTCGAGGACAAAGTTGAGTAGAGAGGCGAATTTAATGCTCAATAGCGTCGGATCAACACTACGCGATAACCGACATCCACGCGGGCGGAGCCGCGGGCAACAGCTAGTACTCCATACTTGCAATGAAGCAATTATGCAAATACAAACTCCCTGTATTTAAATTCTATAAAGTAGTTTAATAGCATCCGTGACAGCCAGGTCGTGATGTCCTGACCCGTTGAGAGCACTATTCATTAAGCGGTTGTTCACTCTGAAAGGAATTCCAATATAGTGTACAGAGACATAATGTCTTCAGCTCTCAAAGGGACTCTGTGGAGGGGCATTCTTTGGGTCAATGGTTATGAAATTCTTTAGATATGAGTAAACAACCTCTATTTTCATTTTGCATGAAGAAATGTCCAGTCGACAAAGAAAATACCGTTGCAACCTTTACATACAACTTCATTTGAAATTGTGCGACCGTATCTCCTTTTCGACTTTACGTATCGATTCTTTAACTTTCAAATTCAAATTCAAATTGTTTATTGTGAAACATAGGTATGATGGTATTTTAAATAAATTGGTCAGCCATGTTCAGCCATAGGTATTGACATACAATATCTAAAAGGGATTTGTCGTATATTAATGACAGATTATATTTATTTTACTAAATTATATTTATTTTAATAAAAAAGTTACAAACATACGGCAATTTTATTACTAAAGGGTTTTTTATCTTCTAAAATTTTTTTCTACCAGTAATTCATGCATTTTATTTTTAAACTTATTGATTTTCCGTATATTTCTAATTATTGTAGCTAGTTTATTGAAAAGTATACTTTGGTGAAGGAACTTTGTGTTACTTATCCACATGTTTGATGACACAGCGCTATCTAGGCTCAAAGTAAGCATAACTTAATTGTTATGACTTCTAGTCTAATTAGTTAAAATAGTAGGTATATACAGCGACAAAGGCATGTACATGTGGAACAAATATTTAGATAGCACACAGGTGGTTTGAGCACGTGGTTGATGATTAATACACATAATGATAGGTCCTATAAACAGATCTTTTGCATATCTTCTCTTCAGTTCCCGAGTCTTCCGACTATCAGAGGACACAGTGACAAGCAGACAAGGGCCAAAGTGGCCTGAGGTAAGGCCAAATGTCGGTTCAGCATTGGGGGAGGGCTATGTCCAGCAGTGGACTAATATAGCCTGATGATGATGATGATGATGAAATTATTAATTACTAGCTGTTGCCCGCGGCTCCGCCCGCGTGGATGTCGGTTATCGCGTAGTGTTGATCCGACGCTATTGAGCATTAAATTCGCCTCTCTACTCAACTTTGTCCTCGACTATGTACTCACCTCTGTTCTCGACTTTCTATTCGCCTCTATATTCGACCTCTCGCCTCTCTACTTGCCCATCCATTCGATTCTCTTTTCGCCTCTCTACTTGACTCTCCCCACTCGCCTATCTACTCGCACCTCTACTCAACTCTCTATTCGATCTCTATTCGCCACTACATTAATCTTTCCACTCGCCTCCCTATTCGCCTCTCTACTCAACCCTTTACTGCATTCTATTTGGCTCTCTAGTCGCATATCTACTCGCCCCTGTAGTCGACTCTACTCGACTTCCGATCTTTTGGTGCACGCCTATCCACTCGTCCCTATAACAATCTCTACTCGCCTCTCCACTGGCTTCTATATTTGGTTCGCTACTCGACTATGTCCGTTCCGAAGCTCTAATTCACCTTTGTACCAAATTTCATGAGGACATCTTAAAAGAAATTCTTACTATTTATGCCATATTCACCCCCTTTTTTGTGCTAATGAAAAATTAGAAACCTTAACCCCATAGCCCTACTCCCCTTCTCCCCTCCCCCTTCTATCCCTTTTTTTGCGATAAAGGGTAGCCTATGTCCATTTCCAACCTCTAATCCATCTCTATACCAATTTCATCAAGATATCTTCAAAATTGTCAAACTTACATACCCTTGCCCTATTCCACCCCTTCAACTCCCTTTTTCGCAATAAAAGGTAGCCTATGTCCATTTTCGAGCTCTAATCCATCTCTGTACCAAATTTGTTCTGTAAAAAATGACAAACTTTCATACTAACTATCCAGTCCTTATTTCTCCCCCACCCTTTTACCACAATAATCACGATAAAAGGTAGCATATGTACGTTACCAAGCTCTAATTAATCCCTGTACCAAATTTCATCAGGACATCATCAAAAATGACAAACTTTCATACTAACTATCCAGTCCTTTTTCCTCCCCACCCTTTTACCACATTATTCACGATAAAAGGTAGCATATGTACGTTACCAAGCTCTAATTAATCCCTGTACCAAATTTCATTAGGATATCTTCAAAACTGTCAATCTTTCATACCTCATTACCCCCCCCCCCCCCCCATGCCTCTATTTGGCAAAAGGTAGCCTATGTTCGTTCCCAAGCTTTAATCTATATCTGTACCAAATTTCATCAGGAAATCTTAATAAATGACAAACTTTCATCCCAAGGCCCTAGTCCCCCCTTCTACCCCCCTTTTCGCGATAAAAGGTAGCCTATTTCCGTTCCCAATCTCTGAACTATCTCTGTACCAAATTTCATCAGGAAATCTTCAAAAATGACAAACTTTCATCCCAAGGCCCTAGTCCCCCCCTTCTACCCCCCTTTTCGCGATAAAAGGTAGCTTATGACCGTTCCCAAGCTCTATACTATCTCTGTACCAAATTTCATCAAGAAATCGTCAAATGACGAACTTTCATACCAAGGCCCTAGTCCGCCCCCCTTCTACCCCCCTTTTCGCGATAAAAGGTAGCCTATATCCGTTTCCAAGCTCTAAACTATCTCTGTACCAAATTTCATCAAGAAATCTTCAAAAATGACAAACTTTCATCCCAAGGCCCTAGTCCCCCCCTTCTACCCCCCTTTTCGCGATAAAAGGTAGCCTATGTCCGTTCCCAAGCTCTAATCTACCTCTGTACCAAATTTCATTAAAATATCTTCAGAAATGACAAACTTTCATAAAAACTTTCATCCCCTATTTCCCCCCCTTAAACCCCCTTACTCGTGATAAAAGGTAGCCTATGTCCGTTCTCAAGCTCTAATATACCTCTGTACCAAATTTCATCAAGATCGGTTCAGTGGTTTAGGCGTGAAAGCGTAACATACAGACAGACAGACAGACAGACAGACAGACAGACAGACAGACAGAGTTACTTTCGCATTTATAATATTAGTATGGATTTAGCTAAACTATTATTCAATATAATAAAAATAATTAATTATTAAATTAAGAATAGTAAAAGAGTGAAAACAGTTGGCGTTCTTATTTTATCTTTTTTATTTATTTTCAATCATCCACCCAATCTTTATTAGTAAATGATTTGACTAATAAATATTATGACGTCACAAATATTTTTTTATAAAATTTTCCTTATAGTTTACCGATTTAACGTTTAGTAGAATGTAACTATTTTGACTAGTCAGTCAAATAGTCAAATGGTTACCTGGCCACCCTATCTTTTCCAGTGAATACCAACCTATTAAATAATTAAAGAGTCATACAAGGAATTGTCTGTGGCGATGCTATGATGCAAGTGTGATGCAAGAAATATCCTACGAACTTTGAACGTAGTACTCATTGGTGACTGGTCATCGAGATATGAGCGAGAATTATGATTCATCTTCTTTATTACAATAATCCTCGTCATCATCGGAGCGCCAATTACGCTTGCATTCAGAACCTGCACTCTGGAACCCTGGTCCCCTAGCACCTACCTCGACAAATCTCTGAAGGTTGACTGGTAGAAAATACCCACGGCATTAAGTCCGCCTTTGAGCATTTATTTTATATTTGTGCAAGAAGAATAAATAAATAAAAATAAATTCCTTAACGTAAATTATTTTAGCTTTTATGGAATTTTTTATTGTAGGTACCTAAACGTTGACTGGATTGGTTGAGAAACTGCAATTTCGAGAGGCAAGCGAGCGTCAGAGCTTCGTCCGTTCATCAGCACGTATCTTAGTGGGACCCATAAAGACCATAAACACCTTAGAACCTTAGGCCACTTGAAGAGGGCCAGATCGATAGAGATGGCCCTGGGTAAGCCGGGGTACGAGGGATAGGCACACTATAGCTACCTCACCTTCTGCCCTGCACTGCGACCCACAGACGGCGTGCGATTTAGTCGGTTCGAGTCCGACATAACCTCCCCCTCCGACTCCGGCGGGGGTGGTAACCGTGGGGATTTCCCGTACGAAAAAAAAACAATCTATCATTAAATCATTCTCGGAATTATACCGATATCAATCTCATGAATTATTCGTATAAAAAATGTTTAAAAACCACAGTTGCGTACAAGGTCTACTTGAATGAATAAATAACTTGGTTCCAGTTAAAAACGATAAGGAAATAGTACATACTATTAGTGTACATTAAGTATACTCATTAAGTCATGTACCTATATTGATCCTTAATAAGTGATAGTAGAAAAAGAATTCGATACCACCTCTTCGGCTGTAAATATAGAAGCATAATCTTGAGGTTCTCAAGTATTCCCCTACTTTCCAGGAGCAAGTTAGAGACACTGTGGTTCCCACCCACGACCGAGGGGACCATACCGAAACCGTAGATGGTGCTAGGTCAGCCGGTGTGCGAGAGAAATGCTTCGTGGGGCAACCCAGAGAAATATATTAGGATAACATGGCTATGTGAGCGGGAAACGTGTGGCAACTTTTTGGTCAATTCCTGTCCTATGAGACCGGAACTTTCGAACACTTACTCGGTACTGTTAAGACTAGCTTGTAATAACATCGTTAAAAAAATAATGAATATGCCGTACTAGCTGTTGCCCGCGGCTCCACCCGCGTGGATGTCGGTTATCGCGACCAAACATAGCCTATGTCGTTTCTCAAAGTCAAATCTACCACTATACCAAATTTCATCAAAATCGGTCCAGTGGTTTAGGCGTGAAAACGTAACATACAGACAGACAGACAGACAGACAGACGGACAGAGTTACTTTCGCATTTATAATATTAGTATGGATTGTGCTATTTCCAACTGTAGAATAAAAATGGAGAAGTAAATTTGAAAAATAAAGGTATTTCTTATCTCTCGTGAGTATTTATTTACAGTGAGAAAGTCGCCACACGCGACGTGCAGGAGAACACTGCGTATGGCAGTATCTGAAGACCCGTATTCGTGTGCACTTCCGCAAGAAACAAAAGAAATATTACTTTGTAGTCTACTTGATTGAAAATGTCTGATTTGACTTTCAGTAAAAACATAACAATGGCTGGTCCCACCAAAAGTTCAGTCACCAAAATAAGCTCACCGGCAAGCCAGTAAACGCAGGATTTTCTCTGAAGTTTTGGGGTATAGTCAGTCGGTAATGGCTCCTATAAAAACTTAGATAGCGAACCCAGAGTCAAGACGGGAGAGGGTGTCACGCGGTGCTGCGACGATAATCCTCTTTTGATGAGGCCGTCAAGCTGAGTGCCACCATTGTTAACATGGTACGTGTATGTAATGGTGACTCTCTTTCATGAGACTTTAACGTCAACTTACCAACAGGCGAGGTGAAGTAAAATTAACGTGCACTATATATAAAAAAAGAACAATCTTTGATTGCATTAGGGTAAACGCCTATATATTATATTGCTTACAGCTTTCTGTATAGTGTAAAATGTCAAAACTAATTCCCTATAGTGCAATCATAAGTCCACTGTTATAGTCAAAAAAAGGTCCAATGCCGAAATAATGAACTTAAATGACGTAATCTCACGTCCAATCTCGTCACAGATTGCTACAAGCCTTCACAATCGTGGCATGGTTTGCATCATACGCACGTAAGCGCTAGTGAATGAACAGCTCCCCTCTACGTAATGACACAAGGGCGAGGACAAGGGGCTGGTTCGGCAGATGCATGACGAAACACACCTGCCTATGTAGTTTTTGTGTTCAACTATTATAGTAGATAATAATACACGCTACTGTATAAGTAGAAATAACTTTGGTTAATGCTGATAAATACAGTAGGTAACGTAAGTTAATTAAAAAAAGTTAATGAAACTTCTTTTACATCTCTCATACTCGTAAGTAGTTCCTTATTACCCCCAAATGGGGCTTGTAGGTGACCAATTAGCGCTCTAGGGTAATAATGTAGCTATAAAAGCCCTAGGGCGGTAAGTAATTAAAAAAAACACTTCACTCTTTCAAAAAGTTCGCATACATCTAACCATCATACTGGCAATAGACATCACGCATTCAGCCCAATGACAAAAGAGGTCGCTTCGCTATTCAGCCTTGCCTTCGTATGAGTATAATAGCACATTTTAAATATCGAACGGCGAAGCTCAATTTCGTTCTTGAGAAAAAATAAAAAAAGATGAAAAAAGGCGGGAATAGAAATCTTTTACTATTAACATACCCAAAAAAACACCTGTCCCTAAAATTTGAAAATTGTTCTCATTTCACTACAAATTTTAACTAATAAAATGTTTTATTCTTCTGCATTACAAGAATAAAACATTTTATTAGTTAAAATTTTGTTTTTTTCTACTTACCTCACAATCGAGATGTAAAGCAGAGTAGTTAGCTCGGGTGTAAGCATCAATTGCACCCTCGAACTATAGGCTAAATATCTCGGGCTGCAATTGATGCCTTATACAGCCCTTGGCTACTAATCTATTATTAATAAGTACCTACGTTCCATAAGATATAGCCGCGAAAAATACATATATACACATTTATATATACCTACTCACGTCTGTAAACCCCTGAAGGGTTTTTTTTATACAACTGAGGTGGCAGACAAGCATACGGCCCACCTGATGGAAAGTGGTTACCGTGGCCTATGGACGTATGCGTGTAGAAGACAAAGCACGAAGAGCCTTTGGTCTTTCCACTGACAGCACAAAAACTCTCCAGTGAGCTCTGGCTACCCTACTCACCGCCGGGAACACAACACGAGGTTATTATGGCCGTCGTATTCTGTAGCACGGAAGTAGTTCCTCAGTCGGACTGCTCTCAATTGGACGGAAATACCGTAATACCCACATTTCGCCAACTTTTTTCGGTCCTACGTAAAAGCAGAAAGAGTATTTTTCACTGCTGTATTCTCATTTTAAAGGTTATTACAGTCGGTCGCTTGTAATAGGTGAAAACATCAATAGGACCCAAGTCAAGGCTGCATGTTACTTTTGTGAATTTCATACCTAATCCGAGAATCGAACTACATGCTCACCACCGAAAAAATATTACTTAAACTGAGACATATGATAAAAAGCTTTGTATACTTCCAACATAAAAATAAAATTACATACAATGTGTTTTTTAAATATTTAAAAAAAAATTACAAATACAAAAAATATTTGTGAACATTGATATCATCATTCGACTACCATCGAAATATGATTTAATGATTTCATTTACATTTGCAAAAATATACATTAGTTAATTTATATTCTTACTAGCTTTTGCCCGCGGCTCCGCCCGCGTGGATGTCGGTTATCGCGACTAAACAAAGCCTATGTCCTTTCTCGAGGTCTAATCTACCCCTATGCCAAATTTCAACAAAATCGGTTCAATGGTTTAGGCGCGAAAGCGTAACATACAGACAGACAGACAGATAGACAGAGTTACTTTCGGATTTATAATATTAGTATGGATATGGATATACTAGTAGGTACCTATGTGCCTAATGTTTATAGGTAAGTATATTCATGCAGTACCTCCATCGAGAGTAGATAAAACACACAGTGTAAAGGACTAGTGAGCTACTTGCGGGTATTTTTGTATTAGGGTCCAAATTAGGAGCTTGTAAGGGTACAAACGAATAAAAGCGTCCTCTATTTTCCGCTTTTTATATCAACTTTCACCTTTTCAGCCCAATTTATTATCTACTGCCATTTTAATAATAACATACATTACATACAATTAACCGCAACGAAACTGACACGACCACTTAAACACACAAACTGTCATGGTACACCACTAGCGTGTATTGTGGACACAGGCACCATAAGTAAGTAGTGGCCATTGTTGCATTGACATACATAAACTTGACGGCAGATTGCATCAGTCCATCATTACCCTAATGTCAAACTGTTGTATGACGTGATTAGTGGTTTTAGGGATTCAATGATACTGTTATTATTAACGAGTGGGTAGCTTATAGCTTACGAAAATGGAACGTTTTTTTTAGGTAGCAATTTCAGTGAAACATTAGTGGAAGTTTGATTGTCTCTGGGGTAAGGTGCGGGGATACCCTGGTCTCATACACGAGGGGTAGGGTGTCAGTTAGGATGCGAGGGATATACTTACCAGTGGCAATCTTACCACTGGTAACAAATGACCTAAGGTGGTGTGTCGTTTAAGTCGGTTTGAGCCCGACAAATTGACGGCAACGGCAATGATCAAATGTTAAACCGCGTACAGAATACGAACAAGAACATAGTGAACATAAACATCAAACATGAACATTTGGTTTGTACGTCTGGACGGCATATCTGAACACGGACGCGAACTTAGTTTGAATTGAGTTCGCGCCAACAGTCTCAAACACAGCTCCGTAAGAAGTGGACAAGTTTTTGAAGTTTGCAGTGATTCACAAGATATTGCTTAAAGCGGATCCTAGATGGTGGGAAACAGTTTTCTATAAAAAATAAACACATGTACCTTCCAGATTCATATGAAGAGTTTATTAAACGTTAGTTATAGTTGAATGCCGTATCCGAACATTTTGTTAGATGTAATTAATATAATAAGTTTCTCTTTTAAGTAAACAATGTATGTTCTTTGAGAAATAAATAAATCTGTTTAAACCGAAACCGGAAACTATTCGAACCCACACAGATAAGATCACCGCGAACATATTTGACGAACCGAGTGTTCGATATTCGTTAGTGGTACACACTCGCACACCAAGTTGTTGCGTATCCTGGAACGCAACTAATTTGTTCGTAGGTGTGTACGCGGCTTTAAGGAATGAAATAAGTAGATAACTTCTATGTCGCTCTGCATCCGACCACTCACCTTGGAACCTGCCTAACCTTCTTTCTTTAGATTATTTTTCGGCTTATGGCACTGTTATGAAAGCGACTGCCTCTGACCTCTCAAACCCTAGAGGAAAGCTTGTGACAGAGCCTTGTCTTTAAATCAACAGGTGTACCACCACCTTGCAGGTGAGATAAATTTTGCCCCATAAGTTTTGGTAGGGCCCATACACCATACCTGCCCCTTTAGACAAGTGGCTATTCGCTAGCCGGCGTTTGATGGAATAGAATGAGTATGGGATTTGACGTAAATGACAGTCGTTAACGCTTGTCAAATACGTCAAATCCTATACAATCGTCATTCTATTCCATCAAACGCTTGCTAGCGAATTGCCACTTGTCTAGAGGGGCCGCCAATATGTGCGTAATGTGTGAAGCAGACCTCTTGTATCTATTTTTGGTGAGCATATACTAAAAAAACAAACATGTAGTACTTACAAGAGTACACTTCTACGAATGAGTCCTTAGAAAAAAAGCACAAGGATAATAACACAAAAACATGTAATTTGTACGTATATCAAGCGGTCAGCTACCTGCCCGTTAAGATATAAAGTGCTACGAAATATACCTATATGTACAGTACTCACGTATAGAAAGAAGAATATGTATTGGAATATTAACCTTTTATCTGGCTTGCAAAAAAGGAAAGAATTCTTATCGGATTGTTTGAAGCAAAAGAATCTCTGAATTTGGCAATTTTTAGTACGCGAAATGTTTCGGGTTCCCGTCACCATAGCCGTACTCATCGTATCAGCCCAGCCGCACATAGTCCACTGTTGAACATATGCCTCTCCTTTGGACTTCCAGAACGACCGATCTAAAGCAGCCTGCATCCAGCTAAATTAATTTTATAAATGTTTCACATTTATTATTTATTTATGACTTTGCCTGCTTTCACACTTAAACCATTGAACAAATCTTGATAAAATTTGGTACACAGATAGATTAGAGCCTTAAGAAGAACATAGGCTATGTTTGGTCATGATAACCGACATCCACGCGAGCTGAGCGGCGGGCAAGAGCTAGTATAATAATTAATCGGGACCTTATTTACATTTATACTTCTCAAATCCATCAAGCGTCAGTAGCTTAATGGTTAGAACCGGCCTTACGATCGAGAGGCCTCGGGTTCGAATCCTGGCCATTACACTACCGACGTGAACCACTCCTAGCACAAGCAATTTAGCTTAGTTTGAGCGGTCAGAGGGAATACCTACTAGTAATTTCGGTTGCGAATATTCTTAAAAAAAAAGACGGGTGCCGACAGAAGTGAAAACTTTTTCTTTCTTTCTTTCTTCGTTATATACATAGAAATAGATAAAAAAAATATAACCATACCATACCATACCTATAATACAGCGCTAATCATAGACCCTATCACTAATTTTCTGCTAATTTTCTATCAGAGCAAATTAATAATTTACAAAAAGATAAAATAATCACAAAAAGTAATAAAAATTACAAAAAGAAAAAATAATCACAAAAAGTGTCAGAAGGCCAGGTTTGAACCCGGTACTATCTGAATCCCATAAGGATTTACAGTCGAAGCGCTACGAAGCTATTTATGGTATTTTGCAAAATAGATAGTCTATAGCTAATGTTGTATGACGTCAGTTGTCGGTTACGGTCCAAAGGTCAAGCGATCCTGACGCGCGAGTTTAACAATTTTTATTTTTTACCCATCCAACGCCGCTAAGGAAGTTTTCACTTCAATAATCACCAATCGCAGTGGACCTGGATATAGGCCTCTCCCAATGTTGCCAGGCTTCGGTCTACTGTTTTCGCGCTGACCAGACAGATTGGCATAGGGTTTTAGGTATATCTAGCTTTCCCTCTCTGGCATTGATTATCCTCTGCATAATTTTCAGTCACCTCTTACGACACCCTTCGGATGAGATGCGGTGGTGATACTTGTACTCTTTCTCCGTCACCACACGGATTATACTTTTATAGGTACTTCTATTTCTAAGTATTTATTTTTAGACCTTGTAATAACCAGAGCGCCTGTTTTAGCTTAAACCAAACTTTATCTTTAAGTTCACTTCATCTTAGCAATTGAGTGTACAGTTCTAAAAGCCAGCTTCCACCGGACGATCTCGTTTGACCGACAAGTAGAGCCGGTGTCTGCTTGCCACATGTCTGCCCCCCAGCTAAGTTCTTTTAGCGTTAATTAATCTAAAAATATCCATTTAAAAACAAACCTTAAAACTGTAGAGATACAATCGTATTTAGTGAAATTGAGACCTGAATAAATAAATTGGTCAAATCTGCAGTCGGTGACCTCTTTAGAGTTAGAAGTTTGGAACGGAAGTCAGCTTGTTGTGATGCAATTAAGTATAGTCACGCGTATGTTTTGAAGTATAGGGTAGGCAGTGGTATTATAAATGTGGAGATAAAATATACAAGAACCAAGAACTATGGCATTGAGAGAAAAAAAAGCTGACCACGTCAGATGAAGCAAACGATACTTCTTCGAGATGTCGACAGCGCGAGCGTGACGCCCGTGATGTTGCACACGTCCATAGGCCACGATAACCACTTTCCATCAGGTGGACCGTGTGCTTGTCTGCACCCAAGTAACATTAAAAAACTTCTAGAGACGGCCAATTGTAATAAGCGTGCCTGACCTGAGATGTACTGATGAGTTTAAGTTTGGTGATTTTTGAGCACATCCACCGCCGTAGTACCCCGTGTTTTACTCAAAAGACATACAAGAAATGTGTACTGCACATTTTAGATGCAAGATACTAAGGCACTGTGGGTGAATATGTATGTATGTCTACATCGATTGAACAGTTATATTTTTGTAATTGATCACAAATCAAAATTTATAACATTAACAAATTGATCACAAATCAAAATTTATAACATTAACAAATTGACAGTCACTTCGTCACGAAGTTACATTTTATCATCTCTGAATTTGTTCGTAATTTACAATCCTAACTCAAAAGAAACAAAACATATTGTTGTTCACAAGATTACGACTTTAAAGCTACTTACTATTAAGTTCAGTTTTGATTGATAGCAGTAGATATGTCACTATTAAGTAGGAAAGATGGGGGACGCTGTGATTGCGCACAATTTACTTTCCTTGAAACTACCTACGGAAATTTGGGGGAACATACAAATTAGATTGAAATAATTCGAAACGGGGTCATCCAAAAAAGAGGTTATCAACATAGCTTGTAGAAAAAGCAAGCTGAAGTGACAGGAGGATGGCCACATCTGTTGTAGGGCCATTAGGGCCAACGAGTCCTACAGTGAACACCGCGACAAGAAACACGGAAGGTAGGTCGCCCGCTTACCAGATGGACTGACGACCTGGAAAAGGTAGCTGCCACATACTCGATGCGGAAGGCGGAGGATCGGCAGAAATGGCAATCATTGGGAGAGGCCTGCAGTTGAACAGTTTTAGAACCAATTACATTCGTGGTATAATTCCATTCGAGATTATAATTAGAGCTAGTCAAGCTATGCTTACCATGGGTTTAGATAGCGTTGTGTAGAATGTTGTAATATATTTATTTATTTATGACCTGACCCTAATTTGTGTTGGCTTTTCTAATCAACATAATATTTACCTATCACAAGTAATTTACTCCGAATAAACATAGGAGATATATAGATAATAAACAGAGCAGGTGATGACGATGATGATGAGCACCTATCTTTAAAAATATCCCTACAGGCTCATAAAGCAATTCAATTAAAATCTATTACCTAATAAATAAATGAAACTTATTCTATTACCTAAAGGCATGGCTTTATACAAGTGCAATTAGTATCTGGAGGCAAAGACGAGACAAGATTTTGACTAAGAAATGCTTGTAGAACTTAGGACTGGGATTTACTTAGTACCATATAGACTTTGATTAGACAGGCCCGTGTTCTATAATGGTACTCAGTTCCGAATCCTGATTTATCCGAAGGCATTATGTAGACCATCTGTCGAATATGTCAATCTGTCTAAACAATTTGTCCTCAGAGAGAGAGTGGTCTCAGAGAGTGATAGGTAAGGGCATGTAGAGTTAGGAGTTTGACTATCCATATGATCTGAAAACAATTTTTACAGTTCAACCAATTTCACATTTTAGGAAGCTATTCGCTAATTCAAGTGTTAAGTAGTTCAAGGTTCATTATGAAGAGAAAGACTAAATTTAGAAAAAGCTGATTTCATACTTTCTCATCATACAAAAAATGTTCAATGTATAGAATTGCCATTGAGTGCAGAACTGTCAATTACATCCATGAATAAAAAAGGAAAACGTTCAAATTTGTAAACGGTCTATTACAACAAATGCGGTCGTTGTCGTAACTTAGTTTCGTAACTAGTTGTGACAGAGGATTTCTTATTCTTACTGGGTACCTAAATAAATAGTCGCAACGGAAGATTGTAATAAGTAAGGAGTTTGAAAAAAGGGTATTTTTTCAAAAAATATACTTGCTTTAGAACTTTAATACACGAGACTACGAAGCGGCTTGACTATTTTTCAATTTTTCTAGTATTGAATGAAATTTTTGAAGAGATTAGTAATGCTAACTTTTCAAATCGATTAAGATAGGAAAAAATGAATCGCTCAGGCGGGACCTCGAACCCGCGATACCCGCGGTAGTATAGGAGAATTTGGATTGCTTCAGGCGTAGCTCGGTGGCTCAGTGGTCAGAGCATTCCCCCTGTAAGGGAAAGATCGCGGGTTCGAGTCCCGCCTGAGCGATTCACTTTTTCCTATATTTATCTATTTTCTAGTATTGCTGGCAGGTATGTGAATAGGCCTTGAAGTATTTTTCACCCCTCCAAGCATCTGTAGGTATGTTCATATGTACAATATTTAATCATTCATGGACGTGCAGCAGCTGAGCCGTAGGTGCTATTCGTGGGCACAAATGTAAAAATAAATTAATATCCACGAATAGCACCTGCCAAAAATATTGATGGGTGCCTTGACTAGGCTTGGTGCTATTCGCGCCGGTGCTATTCGGACGGGTGCTCTAAGTGAACTATGTCGAAGTTTCGCGTCACTTTTACATTTCAATCCACATTTCTTTACTGACATTCGGTTGAAAGCTAAACCCGCGTGGATGTCGGTTATCACGGCCAAACATAGGTACCTTATGTTTGTATCCTAAGGCTTTACCTCTGTATTAAATATTATTAAAATCGGTTCTGTGGTTAGGGCGTGAAAGCATAACAGAAAAACGGAGTTACTTTCGGTGATATATATTACTGGCTGTTGCCCGCGACTCCGCCCGCGTGGATATCGGTTATAGCTTAGTGTTGAGCCGACGCTATTGAGCATTAAATTTACCTCTCTACTCGATTTTGTCCTTGACAATTTTGACATTAATGATCACTGCTTCACTCCCTTGAGTAGTAGCGTGATGACATCTATCCGTCCATACTTACAAACTTTCGCATTTATAATATTAGTGAGATAAATCAGTATAGATTTGAATGGCAGAACAACGGTTGCCGGGTCAACTAGTAACATATAATATTCACCTTAAATCTTGAGGCAATCTAGTAAATGTAGGACTAGCGCGACAAAAGCACCTCATGTCAAGGCGAACTCCTGCGCAGGTAAGGAACTCGATCTTAAACCAGTCACCTTTGCCACTCTGTACTTAGTACACAACCTTGGTATACATATACTCTCGCCTGTAAATACCCGAAAGGTTAGGCAGAGGTGTATTGCATGTTTCGCCAACTATGCTTTTCGGTCCCACATAATGGGCGAGCTTATTACCGTCTCGCGGGCACTTTGTCTTGGACTGTATGTTTACTGTCGGATGAAAGACAGCCTCCGTGGCGTGGGTTCGATCCCCGCTCCGTGCAAATATTTGTATGCATATGGGTATTTGCATTGGTCTGGTTGTGCCTCGGAGAGCACGTTAAGCCGTCGGTCCCAGTTGCCAAACAAACCTCTATGGCAGTCGTTACGGGTAGTTGGAGCCCTTAAAAGTGCAACAAGTGGTCTAACTGTAATGCTTCGATATCGCTTTTGCGTTGTGGAGAGGTTAAATTGCAATCTCTTCACAGAAAATGTCGAAGTTTAGCCAAATCCGCAGTTGGTCTGGTGTAAGCGGACCCCAGACTCCAAGGTGGATGCGACTGGGATTAATGCTAGGATGAAGAAGTAAAGCAGAGAGCCCTATCTCTAAGTCGCCCTTTACGACACCTACGGAAAGAGGTGCGCTGCTCCAATTCTACTCCACCGGGATCCAAAACCGAGAATATACCTACATACATACATATAATCACGCCTATATCCCCGGAGGGTTAGGCAGAGGTGAATTAACAACCACATTTCACCTATCTGTATTCGGTCCCACGTAATAGGGGGTGAGCATATTACCGTATTCCGGGCACTATTGTTGATTCGAGCCATGCATCTGAGGCTGAGTCTGAGCTGTACATATCTGTCTGATGTTAAAGTTAATCAGTCCTATCCCTTAGTCGCCTTGTACGACACCACATGGGGAGAGAAGGAGTGGCCCAAATTCTACTCTGCTGGGAACCACGCGGCGCACCTACTTCGTATACTTACATATATATGATACTGTTTGAAGTTTACGCAAATAACACTCATTAAGTAAATAGCACTTTTTAACGGATTACAAGCGACCATGGCAGCTGAAAAGTAGCCGAAACGTGGGGATAAATAATACCATGACTTGGATATGCGGTAAGTAATTTCTATGAGAAAATTGAATTGCATAAATAATGATGTAATAAGTAAGAAATAACGTCCCACATATCCATTACATGACTTAAAAATAAATCCGTTAAAAACTAGTTTTATTGCAATCATATGTTGCATACGTTGCTGTAAATCTGTACATTACATTATTGTATGTAACAGTTCCTTAATTAGGTCAGAAAATGTATAGTTCACGGTACTTATACATTTCTGACCCCATTAATAGATTACGAGTGCATATTATTAAAAGCACTGCGAACAAAAGTCCCTCATATAACTACCGACTTTGATGTACAGTCGACAAGAGAGGTTGCACCTATACATACATCTGACTGTACCTAACATAACTCTGACTGTACCTATTAGGTAATCTATGAACCGCATAAAAGTTTACTTACACTTCAATTAGTTGGTCAATTTTTTTTCAATCTTTATTTTTTCTTAAACTTTGATTACCGACACGAGACGGCAGGTAGACCTCAAAAATTACAACGAAATTCTCGGTAACTTTAATCGAACTATCATGATCGGGGCCGCACAATGGAGTTTAATTCAAATATCTACTTGTTTTGCGAGTTTATTGCAGGCCTTGTTCCCTCTGACACAATAACGTACCTAATCTCAGAATATTAAGATGGAAGTCCTCGCCTGTCATGAGACAACCGAAGATCTTTATAAAAAGCATGGATACAAGGAAAACAAGAAGACTGTGGAAACTATCCAGAGGAAACATGAGTCTGGTCGTAGAAGTGATAACGGGACACTGCCGACTGAATAGGCACCTGACACGTATAGGGGTGAAAACCGACCCCGAATGCCCAGAGTTCATGAAGGAAGAGGACACCAGTCTCCACCTGCCGGCCGAATGCCCCATGCACTCAATGTTAAGATGGGAAAACATGGGGACGGACACCCGAGAAGCACAAGACCTCGTGGATCTGAAGGTGGAACAGATCGTAAGATTCTGCAACGAAACAGGTAGGTTCGACGGGACGCCGTGATTGCCGGACGCCTTTTGGCCTCCAAATGGGAGGTATAGAGGAATTGGGTGAAATGGCCCCCGCAAAAGGGCAGATTACCCGTCCGGTCTACGGCGTCCCCCGCTGGAAGTAAGTAAGTAATCTCAGAATATTAGATTCTTAGCGTGTGTCGTGTTGTTTATTTTATTACTCATCGGATGTGTAATAAAATAAACAACAACCACAATATATACATTTTCCACGGTTCGCAGGTTTCTGTCCTTCACGGACACTAAGCCCTGGACTAAGCTGACCCTTATTATATAAAGTATTATTTAGACATTTTAATAAACCAACAAAGTTATTAAAAAAATATCGGTACGTCAGGTTTATTTTTAATTCTTAATAGAGTAATTAATGAATAATTCAATACAATATTTATTTACATTAATAAATTAATTAATTCCACGTATTACTATTCTTTTATATTTCTTCTTACACATATTTGCATTTTTATTTTATTATTATGCATATCTTAAAATGCTCACGCGTGATGTTATTTCCCCCTCAAAACAATAAAATTATTATAATGAGTTTTTTTTATAAATACTTCATAATAAATCTAAATAACTCAGGCGGGACTTGAACCCGCGACCCAGTCCCTTACGGGGAATTCGCTGACCACCGAGCTATCGAGTCACTTCAAATCTTAATCGATTTGAATAGAAACATATTCGTACCTACTATGTAATTGCATTAAAATAATAGTAGTTTATGATACTGTTGCATAATAAGGGTTCTTATAACACGAGTGTGTTTTAAAAAAACGAGCCGTAGGCGAGTTTTTTTATATTATCACAGGAGTGTTATAAGACCAAGTTATGTACAGTGTCATACACTACTTTATCTACTCTCATACTATAATACATAAACTAATTTATTTTACAAACAAAACCAAACTTTGTTTAGTATGAATGTAAAAAAAAAAAGTTGATGCCAAGACAAGGCCGCAAACATCGATTGCGCATGCGCGTTTCTTTTTTTTTTCTTGCGAATTGGCCGTTTTTTTTTTAAAGTAGAGATTCAGTCCAGATGGGGATTGTATAGGTGTATCGTTATGATTAAAAAGTTATTTTATGATATAGGTGTCCATACAAGACCTGTATCGTAATAAAACTTTTTTTTGGCCTGTGCGTAATGTTTGTCATAAGAGTTTTGATTTCAATTTTATAATCTTTGTATTATAGTATCAGAGTAGATAAATGAATATACGATATTACAAATGCGAAAGTAACTCCGTCTGTCTGTTACGCTATCACGCCTAAACCACTGAACCGATTTTGATGGAACTTTGGTATAGGGGTAGATTGGACCTTGAGAAAGGATATAGGCTAAGGTTGGTCGCGAGAACCGACATCCACTCGGGCGAAGTCGCGGACAAGACCCAGTTGTAAATAATTTCTGAAGTCTTCAATGAAAACACTTGTACTATTCCACATTACATTTTTATTAAATTCCTGACCGGTTTCGCCTTACGGCATTATCAAAGGTTGATACATGTATCGACCTTTGATAATGCCGTAAGGCGATATTGCCATTGATATTTTATATACATGTATCAACCTTTGACAATGCCGTAAGGCGAAACCGGTCAGGAATTTAATAAATATGTATAATGTGAAATAGTATAAGTGCTTTCATTGAAGATGTGTAGCAAGTTCCACCAAGTGCCATCAATCAACAGTATAAGCAATTTCTGAAGTCTTTACAACTCCTACAAAAATCCAAGAGTGTCAATTTAGCTCTAAGAAAACCGTGTAGGTACAAATAAAACGTTTACCTATCTTTTATTTAACTTCAACAACTCACGCGCGACCTGCGCTTGCTAGCTAATTAGCCTTGCGGCCAGTAGCAGGGGCGGTAACAATTTAAACACCGTTATCACAACACTGTGTCGCCACACGAAAAATAACCACTTCGAGTTATGGCCGGCTTGCAGACGTTTTTAACATTTTTAAATACATTTATGGCAAGTTATATACTAAATTGCGCCAAATAAAAAGCATTTTCAGAAAGTAGGCTAATCCTGTGTAGAGACAGAAAAACGATTCGTAATAGGTATTTGATCCGATAGAAATTAGCGTCAAACATTACTTTGAAGTGCTCCAAATTGCTATTTGAAACACATTTCAAACTAGACGCCATTATCAAATGATGTCTCAGTTTGAACATAAAATAGAGCCTAATATATCTAGATCCTGCTAGACTTATATTTTATCAAGCAGATATTTTTTTTAATATATATCTCCTCTAAAACGCTTCATTCGAACTCTCGCCGTCTCTCTCTTGCAGCCTCTCTCTCTCTCGCACATTCTATATAAACGATCACACTGCAACCCCACCTTAAGAAAGAGGCACATGACACAGGAATTCGAGATTGTTCGTTTTATGGTTATGGAGTCGATATTTAGGATAGAAGTTTTGACTCGTTACTATAATTGGTGTATTCTTTGGGTTTCTGTCGCTATAATGATATTAATGATATAAGGACATTCTTTTTTTATCATAGAATGTTTAGTGGTGAAAATGGGATTGAGTGGGGTCCCGGGAAATAGGATTGTATCCTATATTTTTGTTCCTGTCGTGAACAGTTTATTTTGAAATAATATAATGATAATATTCGTATGACAAATAGTTTTAAAGATATTTGATTTTGAAAATTAAATTTATCGAGCCGCCCGAATACGCTTCATGAAAAGTCTTAGCACGTGGTGACGTCACAGCGTGCTGGCGCGTAGTGTAAAGAGAATATCGCATTTATCTCTGTCCACGTTTTGTTCACACGTTTACCGTACATAATAAGATTGATTTGAAATTTCATAAGGAATTTAGATAGTCATAGATTTTGGCTTATTTCGATTGTTTATATTTTGACCTATTCTGGGTATTCTACTAATATTATAAATGCGAAAATTTGTGAGTATGGATGGATGATTGTTACTCTTTCACGTAAAAACTACTGAATGGATATTAATGAAATTTTACAATAATATTGCTTAGGTATACATCAGAATAATACATAGGCTTTATATCATCACGCTACTACTCAAGGGAGCAAATCATAAATCATTAATGTCAACAAATCCGGCCGGCATATACAGATAAGTTACAGTTTAGCTTTTTCTGTTGCTAAGCCACGGCGGCGCTGTGCGTTTACGCGCCCAACGGGTTGATACTTGGTACAGGGATGGATAAAGCTTTATGAGAAAAAACTAAGACATTGAGAAATATTGGTAAGAATCTAATGAATCAGGACACTAACCTAGTCTCGAAGGAGCATGAAATTAAAGAAAAAAACTACGGTTAAGTTGACTTGTAATAAATAAACTGATGATTGCACGTCAAGACAGCACTTCGTAGTGTATACTTAACATTTAAAACTGCATTAATATTGTGAAGGCAATTACATTCATACTGGTAGCAAACAAAACGCAATAATCGTGCGAACCGTTCATTGATAATATCACATCGCTTACATAATTCTTATGAATGGGACGTGTACGCTCGAGTAAGTATGATTATTTATACGGACTCGTAATTAGCCTATGTCGCTGTTGCACGTATATTATATATCTGTGAACTTGTACAAACCAGGGGACGACTGGGCGACTAAGTTATTTGAAGAGACTTAAGTACGCAGGGTAGATACGAATTTTAAGGGACCGGTGGGTTCGTACCATGGAGAAGGAAATGATTCATATTCTGCCCTACGTGGTTCGTACCCACGTGATCGGGATTTGGGTCACTATCCAAAAATATCAAACACTTCTTGTTTCTTTAAGTAGTTTCTAAGCCAATTAATGAAATTATGGCAGATTTCAAAACCAGAGTTGCATACCCCCTAAAGGGGAAAGCAAAAGTGTATTACCATTCGCACTTCGCAGTATTTTTGAAGCGAAAACTTCTTTAGCGGCGTTGGATGGGTAAAAATTGTTAAATTCGCGCGTCGTGCAATTTGATAAGAAGCTTCTTAGCTTAGCGGTGAGCGCTTCGACTGTAAGTACTTATGGTTTCAGATAGTACCGGGTTCGAACCTGGGCTTCTGACACTTTTTGTGATTATTATTCTTTTTGTAATTTATTACTTTTTGTGATTATTTTTTCTGTTTGTAATTTATTTTTGTTTGTAATTTATTTATTTCTTCTGACAGAAAATCAGCAGAAAACTAGTGATAGGTTCTATGATTGGCGCTATATTATAGGTATGATATGGTATGGTATGGTAGGTATGTTCTTTTCATCTTTTTCTCTATATATAACGAAGAAACAAAGACAGAAAAAGTTTTCACTTCTGCCGGCACTCCCGGAGTGCAACCCGTCTTTTTTTTTCCTGTTCCACGATATGAGGGTGAGAATATTACCATTAACTTGCCACCTTTTAGTGACTTCAAGCTGCTTCTGAGAATTTAATGATTCATTTTTTAAGCATTTTGCATGCTAAATTTCAAATCGATTTAGGTATATAGGCAATTTTTGAAGTGAAAACTTCTTTAGCGGCGTTGGATGGGTGTAAAATGTTAAGGAAGCTTCAGGATTAGTTGACCTTTGAACCGTAACCGACGACTGACGTCATACAAGATTAGGTAAAGACTATCTAATTTGCAATTTACCATAGATAGCGTCGTAGCTTAAACGGTAAGCACTTCAACTGTAAGTCCTTATAGTTGCAGATAGTACCGGGTTCAAACCACCTGGCCTTCTGAAACTTTTTGTGATAATTTTTTCTTTTTGTTATTTATTACTTTTTATGATTATTTTTTCTTTCTGTAATTTATTACTTTTTGTGTTTATTTTTTCTTTTCATAATTTATTAATTTCTTCTGACAGAAAATTGGCAGAAAATAAGTGATAGGTTCTATGATTAGCGCTATATTATAGATATGGTATGGTATGTTCTTTTTTATCTTTTTCTATGTATATAACGAAGAAAGGAAAAAAGAAAATGTTTTCACTTCTGCCGGCACTCCCAGAGTGCAACCCGTCTTTTTTTTTTTAATCAGCGTCCAGGCGGGCCTCGAATCCGCGACCGTTCTCTTTCAGCTTTGTGGTCAGAACAATCCCCAGGGAAAGGTTTCGGGATCGAGTGCCGCCTGGACAGATTAAAAAATATCCAATCTACATCGATACTTCTGAGAATGTTCTAAAATAAATACAACAATACCTACTTTTGTCCGGGTATCTACCCTTATTATCGTGCGAGAATCTCCATATTGAGGCACCTCATCGATTTGCGAGGTGGTTATGTCGTCAATGAACCGACTAAAACAGCACGCCGTTTTGTGCCTCACGTGCAAGTGTAAGGTAACCCAGTTGGGCAAAGACCTTTTCACTAGCAGTCGCTCCACCACTAACGCAGTAAGTTGAAGGCCTAAGAAACTAAGTTACCTCCAAGTAAACCAAGTGAACCTCAATTTGTTGTAATGATACCAATCTCTCCGTTCAGAAACCACAATTATATACAAGGTCGAGTTAAATATATAAATAACTTGTATTCAGTTAAAACTATTAGGAAATTGTACATTCAAGTTACAATAAAAATAAAATTTTTCCACGTTTAAAAATTAACTTATATGTAATATATATTACAGAGCACCGTCTAGATGCTTTTATACTTATTTAAGGGGTTCAATTGACTTCTACCTACCTGATGGTAAGCTGAATTACATGACATTAGATGACGATAAAAAAAATATTTATATGTCATAACTATAAAGTATAAAACAAAATAAATTATTAAAAATAAAAACCCGACTGATGCTGAAAAGATCGAAACAAGTTTTACGGCAGGCAGTACCAATTTGCAAATCTCAAAGCACATGAAAATTAATGGGTACCGCCTGCTATAAAGCTTGTTTCGACCTTCTCGGCATCAGTCGGGTTTTTTATGACACCTAAGCCCTACACGGCTTGCAGATAAAGTAGGCGTCACCTCGAAGATCTTGGGGCAGTCTCAACATATGTATATGTCGCCGCCAACCAGCTTCATCAGCCGTCCAATTAACTGCCTAGGCAGTTAACTAAACGGCGCCATTCAATTAACGGCTGTTCAGCCATTTAATTTCGGTTAGGCTCATAGCTTGGATCGATGACGTTTAACTAATTGCCTAGCCATTTAATTAAACAATTGGAAACATGACTTCTTTTTGAATGGTTATAGAAAAAAAGATTGCGCAGCTATTGCTAATAAATGTATCATTATTTTCTGTGAAAGCACCTCTGTCTACCCCTCAGAGATTTACAGGTTAGATTGATACAGGATAGATGCTAAAGGTATAATTGTATGTATGTATGTATGCATGTAATTTTCTGTCTTATTTCGAGGTAGTGCTCCATTTGACGATTGGCCTAAGCATTAGCCAGCTAGGTCATCAAATGATGTAATAAACGAGACGGCTGAATATCATTCAGGCGGCGACATATATACCTACCTACATTGTTGTTAAATAAGTATATACATGCATTATTTTGTAAATAGTAATAATAAAGGTCGACGCGGCCGTGAATGTTCCTTTTCAAGTTATCAAAGTGCTGTTATAATCATAAAACGTTAATGGTAACTAGAATTCGGTATTTGCATAATGTATTATCAGAAATTCTGTGTATTACTTATTGTTCAATTTGTATAGGGATTTACGCTTAATACATTTATATACTTCAATAGTAAAACACTCACGGGGATATTCACCATGTTTTTTTTTGTTATATCGCGAATACGTTATGTCGGCGCTGTTTTTTTACTATTAATGTAAATGACAATGTAAATCTCAAATCATAAATTTATTTACTAGCTATATTACAATTAGATAATGTAATCTATGATTTTCGCTATCATCTGGGGGGCCTTAGTCAATCTCAGACTCTGGCGCGAGCGGAATGGTTTAATATAAGCTATGATTGGTGAATTTGAGCTCCTTCGCCGCCGTAGCACCCCAGAAAATACCACCATGTCGAGGCGGTAGGGCACGACGGTATTTCCGTCCAAATAAGCAGTCCGACTGAGGAATTACCTCCGCCCTACAGAATACCGCGGCCATAATAACCATGTGTTGTGTTCCGGCGGTGAGTAGGGTAGCCAGTGCTCACTGGAGAGTTTTTGTACTGTCAGTGGGAAGACCAAAGGCTTGTCTTGCTTTGTCTTCTACACTGACGGCACAGAAACTGTATGTGTTTACAGGGTCGGCAACACGAGTGTGACTCCTTTGGTGTTGCACACATCCATAGGCCACGGTAACCACTTTCCATCAGGTGGGCCGTGTGCTTGTCTGCCACCTAAGTTATATAAAATTAAATTAAATTTAAAAAAAACGTTATATATAGTACATTTTGTGACGCGATTGGGGTCAGATATACGCAAGTATTAAGTACATAGCACGTTTGCTTGGCAGCTCCTAAGATGTCTGGATCCAAATTCGTAAAAAGAAAGTTGTTTTATTACTAAAATGCTATTTAACTACTAATTTATGACAACACAAACACTATAAAAGTAAGTATAGATGTCACATAACGGTCGACGAACCTCAAATCAAATCATGAACGCCACGGATGCAATCCTTTAAAAAAAATGTCATTTGATAAGAACAAAATAAAAAGTAAACTAAAAGAAGAGGTTATGGCGTAAGCTTCCCTCTTGGAGTTAACAGGACAGGATCACTCTCCTGTAAAAGTCAAGAGAAACCACACGTGTTTCCTTCTTCTTATATTCCATAATAACCTCATGTTGTGTATCCGGCGGTGTGAGCATGGTAGCCAGGGCTCATTGCAGAGTTTTTGAACTATCAGTTGGAAAAATAAAGGCTTCTCCTGCTTGGTTTCTAGACTGACAACACAGAAACGGTTTTTACAGGTTCGGCAGCACGAGTGTGACTCCGCTGGTGTTGCACACGACCATAGGCAACGGTAATCAATTTCCATCTGGTGGGCTGTGTGTTTATCAGACACATAAGTGGTATTAAAAAAAGCCAGGGCTTAAGCGGAGCAAAGCATCTGTCAAGTCCATCAAAGTAGGGGCAACCATTTTGGGTTTCTTAGCTTCCCAAGTCCCCTTATGCATTAAAAAAATTGTATTGACGTATATAAAAAAAGACGGGTTGCACTCTGGGAGTGCCGGCAGAAGTGAAAACATTTTCTTTTTTTCTTTCTTCGTTATATACATAGAAAAAGATAAAAAAGAACATACCATACCATACCTATAATATAGCGCTAATCATAGAACCTATCACTTATTTTCTGCTAATTTTCTGTCAGAAGAAATTAATAAATTATGAAAAGAAAAAATAATCACAAAAAATAATAAATTACAGAAAGAAAAAATAATCATAAAAAGTAATAAATTACAGAAAGAAAAAATAATCACCAGAAGTAATAAATACACCAAAAGTAATATATAAGAAAAAACAATCACAAAAAATCCCTGAAGGCCAGGTGGTTTGAACCCGATACTATCTGAAACTATAAGGACTTACAGTCGAAGTGCTTACCGTTTAAGCTACGACGCTATCTATCGTAACTTGCAAAATAGATAGTCTGTACCTAATCTTGTATGACGTCAGTCGTCGGTTACGGTTCAAAGGTCAACTAATCCGGACGCTTCCTTAACATTTTACACCCATCCAACGCCGCTAAAGAAGTTTTTTTTTTTTTTATGCCACTTAGGTGGTAGACAAGCACACGGCCCACCTGATGGGAAGTGGTTACCGTGGCCTATGGACGTTTGCAACACCAGGGGCATCACAATCGTGCTACCGACCCTGTAGATACCTTCTAATACCCTTCTTGAAGAACCCCATATTGTAGTCGCTTGGGAAAACCACGGCAGGAAGTTCATTCCACAACCTGAGCGTGCGTGGGATGAAGTTCCTTTCAAAACGCACGGTGCGCACCATTTCCGGTCGCAGTGTGTGAGGATGAATTCACTTCAAAAATAAAGTATTAAAAATAAAAACCTGACTGATGCTGAAAAGATCGAAACAAGCTTTATAGCTGGTGGCGCCCATTAATTTTCGTATGGTTTGAGATTTGCAAAAGGGTTACGCCAGTTATTTTTCATAATTTATTTTATTTTATGCTTCTTAAATTATATATGTGTGTATATATTTACAATCGTTTTCTAATTTCCTTCATTTTGATACCCTACTTAATAAATTTGAGTGTATTTTTTGACCTCATACATTTTGGCCCCAAAAAACCAACATATAGCTTTTGTTCAAGAACACTTGAGCAATAAATAACTGCCATTTGAGATATGAATCATTGAAACCCGTGCAGTGGTTCAGAAGATTTACAAACGTACATACAAGATACGCGCGAAAAACATAAGTCTTCTTGGCAGTCGGGTAAAAAGACATCGAAGGGACCTCTAACTATACACAGTGCAACCGTAACCGCGGTCGGAATTTACGCTCAGATGATGAGATGATAATAAAATATTGTACTGAGTGTACAGGACTAATAAGGACAATAGAATGGCTCATAAAGCCAACAGAGCAGTCTTAGATCTAATCGTAAATGTCCTGTTACAAACATGTGACGATATGACTCACAGTAATCACCGTGAAGACGTATGACGTACAAAGGATGTGTCAAGACTAGACGTCTTTTTAATATATGCGAGCCTATTGCCGTTTACCAGCCGCGCTTCCTAGAATTTCTTGGCAGAAAACCCAATATTAATTTGATCGCCCTTGAATCGAAAAGCAGAAATTAAGTACCGCGGACAGTTAAAAAAAGGAAGATCTAAAGGGGGCGGGCGAAGCCGATGGCTTGTATCTAGACAATTGTATTACTTTCACGTGAGATCTGATTTTCCAAAATATCTCTATATATTGGACAAGACAAGACCAAAAATATAGGTAATTTCACCTTGAACAAGTATCAATCTGACGGTAATACACTCATCCCTGCATAATAAAGGGAGTAGATTTTCTTTTTGAAGTGAAAACTTCTTTAGCAGCGTTGGATGGGTAAAAAGTGTTAATTAAATTCGCGTCAGGATCATGTGTGAAACTCGCGTCAGGATCATGTGTTAAACTCGCGTCAGGATCACGTGTTTAACTCGCGTCAAGACGACTTTGTAGGACGACATGACGTCAAACAACATTCCTAGCTAAAGAGTGTTTATTTTGCTAGGTACGGTAAGAAGCTTCGTAGCTTGGAGTAAGCGCTTCGACTGTAAGTCCTTATGGTTTCAGATAGTACCGGGTTCGAACCTGGGCTTCTGACACTTTTTGTGACTATTTTTTCTTTTTGTAATTTATTACTTTTTGTGATAATTTTTTCGTTTTGTAATTTATTAATTTCTATGATAGAAAATTAGCAGAAAATTAATAATAGGTTCTATGATTGGCGCTATATTATAGCTATGGTATGGTATGATATGTTCTTTTTATCTTTTTCTATGTATATAACGAAGAAAGAAAGAAAGAAAAAGTTTTCACTTCTGCCGGCACTCTTGGAGTGCAACCCGTCTTTTTTTTTAAATCATTCATTGGTTCCACTGTGGCCTAAAAGACAGATATAAAACGAGAAATTTGGATTGGTTCGGGCGAGGTCTGGTATAGGCGGAGTAATAAAAAATCAATGTTTAAAAATGATTCAAACACAATCATTGGTTCCGATAGTTCGTAAGAATGTCGGTAGATGCTCCACTGTCGCCTCTAAAACAGATATAAAAGGAGAAATTGGGATTGGTTAGGGCGAGGTCTGGTAGCTTAGTGGTCAAAGCATTGCCCCTGTAAGGCAAAGATCGCGGGTTCAAACCCCGCCTAGACCAATCATTTTTCTATTTAAATCGAAAAGGGAGTCGTGTATTGCAACACAGTTGGCGAAATCGATTAACTCATATCTCTCTACCCTTCCGGATTTTAACAGCTGTAGATACCTGTATAAAAATAAATTCAATATGACTGTATGAAAACAGAATTCTTTAGCCACTTGCATTGGCCATATACAAACACACCGGTGCACGAACAATTGAACTCAACACACCTGTGTTCGCCTGTACGGTGTGGCGTGTAAGTCAAGACTTCCGCCAGATGACGGGAAGTGGTTGAACTTGAGGATTTTTATTTTATTTGTGACATTAAGGCTGAGGCTTCACTGCATAGGAAGAGAGAGAGAGAGAGAAAGAGATGGTATAATAAGGCTATGGCTACATTATTTATGGTGAAAGAAACGTGGTTAGGCACTTAAGTTACAAATTTAACCAGTATTATTTTTGTGGAAGCAGTTTAAATTCGGATGATGACCATTTGGGTTTGATAAACTCCTATTTGCATTTTATAGCCCAGTTCTTGGTGCATTGGTATTTTAAGATCCTCAGTCCCTCTAGAAAAGTGGCAATTCGTTGTTCGTCGTTTGATGGAATAGAATGACGAATGTATAGGATTTGACGTTTATGACATGCGTTAACGACTGTCAAATACGTCAAATCCCATACAATCGTCTATCTATTCTATCATACGCCGACCAACGGATTGCCACTGGTCTAGAGGGGCAGAGGCGTCAGAAAGAAGCGAATAAAATATAAGCGGATGAAACTATAAAAATTATAATATTTAGTAATATTATTTGCCTAAGGAATAATATACAATTCAGCCTATCGTGCTGCCGTGAACATGGATAACATAATTGAATCGTTTAATTTTGGCAAAATAAAAATAAAAAAATTTGAAAATCGCCTCGCGTGCTATTGTAACCCCAGTCTAATAGCTAATTTGCATAATAAATTGCTATCTATTTATTAGTCAATCAAGTTTTTGACGACGAAATGAAGAGGTACTTACTTAATTAGAACGCTGCATTATGTAATTAATTTAATATGTCTTTTAATTACATTAATAAAGGTTTCCGTGGCTTATTCTGGGAATGTTTGCAACATCGTGGTACCACAGTTTCAGGTCCCCGCTTCATTTGTTGATCAATCCTCTTTTGGTGGCTCTCTATTGTTGACATTGGACATGTATGTCATGTTGACCCTCTTTCCTAAGACTTTGACTTCAGCTTACCATCAGGTGAGGTGCACTATATGTAAAAACAAATCTAGTCCGAGATACAAAAACACTACCCTTACTTCACATATCTCTGTCCCACTTCAAAAACTTTCGTAAAGTGATTTCTTCACTTTCATTTTTCGTTTGGTTAGAAGCCAAAGAAATGTTTAGCACATTTCTCAGCTTTTCTTTAAATCAAAGAACGCAATAGCTTATTACCGTCCACTGCCGGACATATCCCTCTCCCAATGTATGCTATAGCCCAGGGTTAAATAACATAACATAACATAAACTCACGCCTTTATCCTCGAAGGGGTAAGCAGAGGTGCTAGCACCCACATTTCGCCGGTTTATGTTTAGGTCCCAATGTAATAGGTGGCGAGCCTATTGCCATTAACTGGGCACTTATAAACCTGCGATAAATACACACATAACTTTTAAACTCTCGCGTTCCATGATATATAATTAACGAAACCATGATCGCGTTAATTCCCGTTTCGTTAATTATAAATACACACATAACTTCGAAAAGTTTCGAAAAGTCATTGGTGTGTGCCATGGAAAACCTGGGATCGAACCCGAGACCTCGTCTCAGCAGTCCATTACCCATACCTAATAACACTGTGTAGTATGTTCCACTTGCCCAATTTAATTTCAAATTACATGTTCCATCAAAACATTTATACCAATTACATCACGCGGTGTCAATCGTTTCTAAGAACTTGCGCCGAAGCCTTCCAAATATATTATTTCGTTGAAAACTCATTAGTCAAGCCAATAACTTTTATTACCCATCGAAATAAGGAAATATGATACAGCAATACACAAGCGATAATCCAAGTGTGTAATTAACATGTAGCAGGTTCGAATCCCCTTGGTATAATGTTGCAGCCATCTGGTTAGATTAATCAAGTAATTAGATCCTCAGGCCGTTTATTCGTCAGCATCAAATAAAATGGCTAAACCGATATATAGCATACTGAAAGTCAGCCCGTTGAAGAAACAGTCGAGGACCTATTTTTAACACAAATACATAACTAAGAACAGTCTTTTTTTTACGTGGGAAGGGGAGGTTATGTCGGACTCGAACCGATTAAACCGCACGCCGTCTGTGGGTCGATGTGCTAGGCAGAAGGTGAGGTTGTCTCACGCCATATCCCTCACACCCCGGCTGACCCAGGGCCATCCCTCTTAACGAAAATACTAGAATCTACGCTACTTACTTCTTTACAAAAAGTTAAAGTAATTTTTATGTAGGTACTAGTAAGGACACAGCTGCCTTATGTAAAGCGGTTACAATTCCATGAAAGGAACTTCATCCCACGCACGCTCAAGCTGTAGAATGAACTCCCTGCTGTGGTTTTCCCAAGCGACTACAATATGGGGTACTTCAAGAAGGGCATTAGAAGGTTTCTGCAAGATGGGCAGCGCGCGTGTGACGCCCCTGGTGTTGCACACGTCCATAGGCCACAGTAACCACTTTCCATCAGGTGAGCCGTGTGCTTGTCTGCCACCTTAGTGGTATAAAAAAAATAAAATGCGGTGGCATTAAACTAAAGCATGTAAGCAACCGCTTCAAGCTTGCAAACAGTTCAAAGTTAATTTCACACATTGACTGGGTTTTTTTTACCCCCAGACCCCCCCCCCCCCCCGCTCCGGAGCCGGAGGGGGAGGTTGTGTCGGACTCGAACCGACTAAACCGCACGCCGTCTGTGGGTCGATGTGCTAGGCCGAAGGCGAGGTTGTCTCGCGACATATCCCTCGCACCCCGGCTGACCCAGGGCCATTCATCTTGGTCTGGCCCTCCTCGGGAGGAGGGACCACGCGGTCCCCGACTCGCCCCCGGTATGGGGGGGGCACATTGACTGGTAGAAAAATGTCGGTAACATTTAGTCCCCCGTGTACATATTCATATGTGTATGCAAACGCAGTTTAAATTTAAAAAGTAGTGAACAAGTTGAACCAAACTACCCTTACAAAGTCGAGAGGAGTTGCTAAAGTCAAAGTCAAAGTCAAAAAGCTAGTTAATATTAACTGCAGACAATGTAGACACCTCATTACCTAAAAAAGAGAAATTCATCTCTATCGCAACCAAAAAATTACCAAACTTAATACACAGTAACGTGAAACCGGAAAAGTAGCTTCGGAGAAGGTATCAGACGCAAAAAATAGTTCACAATCCATTGCCTGTCAAGCTTAAGAACTTAATACCAATATTGAAAGAAACCAGTAATGGATATCTCAGATGAAATTGTTGCGTAACCAGAAGCGAGCAATGAACGGTGAATGGGCAATGACCGCTGTTGAAAAAAAATAGTGTAGGTTGTCTCTGGTGCGATTTGATCGAGTGTCACGATCGTGTTCAGTGGTTACGCTCTAACCGACAAACTGACAGAGTACAAAGGCTCTAATCGGCGAAAAAATTAATTTGATCTCAGTGTCATGACGAGGGCGTTTTTTAAAGACCATAGTAATTTTTATAGATATTGGAGTGCGGATGAGCCTGGGAAATACCAAAGTGGTAATTGAATATTGATTTCACAGTAGCACTGTGTTGCATCGCAGTTTGCAGGCTTTTATACCCAGGACTTAGTTCCTTGCCGTAACCCGTACGAGTTTGCACCATGGATTATATGAATAACTGAACCCTTCTCTTGACATTGATTCGGTTAATACGGCCTTTATGGGACTGACTTTTGCTGTCCTCCTAACCCTAGAAGAAAGCACTAAGCCAGAACCTCTTCCACAAAATGGCACCCCGCTTGGGACCAAATACATTCCGGGTCATGGCAGTGTAAACATTTCCAAACAATAATACGGAAAGATATATTTTGCCCATAATATAAGTTACAATAGTGCTTTGCGTGACCGTAATATACTTCTTCTGTCGCATCAACAGCATTTTACTCTTAAATTCTGTTTTCCCAGTGTGATGGTAACTGGATTGCGTTATCGGAGACGCTCATAAGGTCCTCCGGTGTATAAGTAGATGATACATCTCTGATACATGTACTTGTAGCGTAATCCATACTAATATTATAAATGCGAAAGTAACTCTGTCTGTCTGTCTGTCTGTCTGTATGTTACGCTTTCACACCTAAACCACTGAACCGATCTTGATGAAATTTGGTACAGAGATATATTAGAGCTTGAGAACGGACATAGGCTACCTTTTATCACGAGAAAGGGGGTTCAAGGGGGGGAAATAGGGGATGAAAGTTTTTATGAAAGTTTGTTATTTCTGAAGATATTTTAATGAAATTTGGTACAGAGGTAGATAAGAGCTTGGGAACGGATATAGGCTACCTTTTATCGCGAAAAGGGGGGTGGAAGGGGGGCGGACTAGGGCCTTGGTATGAAAGTTTGTCATTTTTGAAGATTTCTTGATGAAATTTGGTACAGAGATAGTTAAGAGCTTGGGAACGGACATAAGCTACCTTTTATCGCGAAAAAGGGGAAGAAGGGGAGGGGGGGGGCAGGTCCTTGGGATAAATTTTTATCGTTTTAGACGAGTTCCTGATGAAATTTGGTACAGAGATAGTTTAGAGCTTGGTAACGGACATAGACTACACTTTATCGCAAAAAAGGGGTTATAAGGGGGGGACTAGGACCTTGGGATGAAAGTTTGTTATTTTTGAAGATTTCCTGATGAAATTTGGTACGGAGATAGTTCAGAGCTTGAAAACGGATATAGGCTACCTTTTTTTTAGAAGGGGGGGGGGGGGGAGTGGAATATGGCTATGTGATGAAATTTTGTCTTTTTTTAAGATATCCTGATGAAATTTGGTACAGATATAGATTAAAGCTTGGCAATGAACATAGGCTACCTTTTGTCGCGAAAGACGAGGATAAATGGGGGGTGGGGGGTTTATAGGGGATGAAAGATTGCCAGTTTTGAAGACATCCTGATGATATATTTGGTACAGAGATGGATTGAAGCTTGGGAACGAACATAGGCTATCTATTGACGCGAAAATGGAGGCATAGGGGGAGGGGGGGGGGGGGGTAATAAGGTATGAAGTTTACCAGTTTTGAAGATATCCTGATGAATTTTGGTACAGGGATGAAAGTTTCATCCTACCTTTTATCGCGAATAATGTGGTAAAAGGGTGGGGAGGGATAAGGACTGGATAGTTAGTATTAAAGTTTATCATTTTTGATGGTATCCTGCTGAAAATTGGTACAGGGATTAGAGGTTTGAAATGGACATAGGCTACCCCTTATTGCGAAAAAAGGGATAGAAGGGGGAGGGGGGAAGGGGAATAGAGCTATGGGATTAAAGTTTCTAATTTTTTATTGGCACAAAAAAGGGGGTGAATATGGCATAAATAGTAAAAGTTTCTTTTAAGATGTCCTCATGAAATTTGGTACAAAGGTGAATTAGAGCTTCGGAACGGACATAGTCGAGTAGCGAACCACATATAGAAGCGAGTGGAGAGGCGAGTAGAGATTGTTATAGGGACGAGTGGATAGGCGTGTAAAGATCGAAAGTCGAGTAGAGTCGACTACAGCGGCGAGTAGATATTCGATTAGAGAGCAAAATAGAATGCAGTAAAGGGTTTAGTAGAGAGGTGAATAGGGAGACGAGTGGAGAGATGAATGTAGTGGCGAGTAGAGATCGAAAAGAGAGTTGAGTAGAGGTGCGAGTAGATAGGCAAGTGGGGAGAGTCAAGTAGAGAGGCGAAAAGAGAATCGAATGGATGGGCAAGTAGAAAGGCGAGAGGTCGAATATAGACGCGAGTAGAAAGTCGAGAACAGAGGTGAGTACATAGTCGAGGACAAAGTTGAGTAGAGAGGCGAATTTAATGCTCAATAGCGTCGGATCAACACTAAGCGATAACCGACATCCACGCGGGCGGAGCCGCGGGCAACAGCTAGTATAATATAAACGATTGGGTACGCGTACACCTTCTTTATCGTGTCGATGGCAATATTTTTGTGGTATTAGAGTTCCCGGCAGAGTAAAATTTGGGCCACCCCTTCTCATCCCATGTGGTGTCGTACAAGGTGACTAAGGGATACGGTTGATTAACTTTTACATCAGACAGGTATGTACAGCCCAGACTCAGCCTCAGATGCATGGCTCGAGTCAACAATATTACGGCAATAGGCTCACCCCCTAGTACGTGGAACCGAATACAAACTATATAAATTATTGACATGTGGGTGTTAATTCACCTCTGGCTGTATGTATGTATGTATGTAGATTTATTAGATACTAGCTGACCTGCCTCGGTTTCACCCGTGGCATACATCAACCCCGTAGCACCTTTAAGGCATTATGCGTCTCTCAATTATTTTGCCTTCCCAGAACCTCTTTACTAACACTTGAACTTGAACTTTATGGTATGGTACTCAAATTCAAATTCATTTTTAAGTAATAATACGATTTTTTTGTATGGGGGAAGTATTAAAAGGTGTTGTTTTAGACATATAAAAAAAGAAGACTTAGCGAAATCGGTTCAGCTGTTCTCGAAATTGGCGCTTAGCAACACATTCGGCGATTCATTTTTATGTTATAGATGTACCCAAAAATTAAGATACCTTCAAAGTTAACTTACTGTGTTTGCAGTTACTGTGATCTTATATAGAAAACCCAAATATGTACGAGGAAATAAACACAGTGTCTCAGTGTAGGTAAACGTAAACTTTGCGTAACGAGGCAGAACTAGGTAATGGTCATTAGCATATCGTGAATAAACGAGTCAAACATACAGAATTAACATAGATGATGACGATGACAATGATACGCGATTTTTAGCATTCGTAGAATAATATCACAGTAAATATAATATAATTATTATACAGATGCACAATTGGGTACAAAAAACGGTTATACTCGCAACTTCCAAACGAAGGCAGACAACTTTTAGTTCGCGAGTGTTGGAACTAGATGGCGACAACGTTTTGGCAAACTTTTCTAATTTTTACTATTAAAAATTAACTTATCAAAAATAAAATATACACTTAACACATTATTGAATATGACTGAATAAATCTATAAATATTTTAATGTATATTGATTCTGCAGTAAATGTAAAAGTTAAAGACTTAATGCACCATGCCGCTAGATGGCGGCTTCCTAAAATAGCACGATTGTCACGAAATCTTCATTTATTACATCACCAACGAGTTTTATATCATAACATGTATACATTATCATGTGTTTGAGTTCTAAAATAATTTACGTAATTCTAAATAGGGAACAAGCGTTTTTTTTATTTCTTTAAATGAGGCTACTAGTGCCATCTATTGATTTTAGAGTATTACTAAAAATATTTTCTTTAATCTGAATTGTTTCACTTTTTACTATAATCAACATCATCATTCTTGCGTTAATCCCAGTACCATCAGAGACCTTCATCTCGGAGTCTAGGGATAGTCTATAAATATGACGTAGCCTGTTTTTTTCGCGACTACCGTCTGGCCTCCCAGCCTGAGCCATACTTAGTGGCCAACCTGTGACAGAGTACTTCAGATCGCCCACATAGTTACTTATGCCACCGTCTTGACCTAACGACTTTTGACAGCCGGAACCGACCTTTAACGTGTTACTAAGCGGCTACCATTCAAATGGCAACCGCGCCTATTTTTTTTTGTACAACTGAACTGGCAGACAAACACACGGCCAACTTGATGGAAAGTGGTTCGTGCAGCCGACCCTGTAAGTAAACACAAAGAATTTCTGTGCCGTCGGTGTAGAAGACAAAGCAGGACAAGCCTTTGGTCTTTACACTGAAAGCCAGTGCCGGATTAGCCACGTAGCAAAAGTTGCAAAAGCTACGGGCCCCGCGCTTTGGGGGGCCCTGCGCACCAACGCCTGTCTGACCATAAAACTCTCTCATGGTTCAACTCCAAACCTCAATCAACTAACTGACCGTAGGCATGGCATATGTCCGGCATAGCATTCAAGAAGGATTTTCCCTCACGGTGAAAAAAAAAAGGGCGTGAATAGTGAATAGTAGGCGTGACATGAATAGTTTATTCATATTTATTTAATATAAATAAAGATGATTAAACTATTAATAATAGCTATTATCGCTGATTATGAATTGTTACTTACAAAAAGTATTAATAAACATTATTATTGACGCTTTTAATCATCTTCATCGCTATCTAATAGAATTATGTCAAGGAATAACGCAGGGCGACTTATAATTCTTGGTGCCACGCTCATCTTGTGTTGCGAGGTCGAGTAACTTCTACGTTGGTGTCCCCCTTTGAACCTCGATCCTGGGCAGCGGAAGCAAGGGGGCTAGTGCACCCTGGATAGCGGTTAATACACCCCCACTCCTAGTTACTCTCTGTTAGGCGTTGACGAAAAACCCAATAGCTGACCCCATTGCGTGCGATATGCGATAAGTCGTGGGATGGCGGGTCTGCAAGCTCAGTGAGGAGGGTTTCGAAGGATCCCTCCTGACAAAGTGGAAGCGGTCCAGCTACCGCTACGGTCGCTAGTAGGCCCTAAGTGTCCCTCTGATTGCAGAGGGCGTAGTGAGTAGGAGATAGTGGTAGGCTGGGGTGTATAGGTGTTTTGCTTCTGGCTTCATCCCGTGCCAGAAGGAGTGGAAGACATGATTGATGTCCATGACCCTGTCAGGAACTGTGGCTACTAGTGGCCTACGAGGAAGAAAACCTCTATAACAAAAATTACACCCACGGGCGGACTGACTCGGTCTGGTGCAGACCTTGTCCGATCCGGCTTTAATCCTGAATTAACACGACCGGTGGATATTCGGATCCGCGACTGTAGGAACACGGCACCGAGCTCGAAAACAAATAGCACAGAGGTTGCGGTACCTACTCGACACGGAGGTTCCATCCGCAACCGCGGCGATACATATTTCCACATAGCCACTGCAGGTTGTCACGCACACATGTTCGGTTTTGTTCTCTCATCTGACTTTAATACTACAAACTTAAGAACCAAAAGCAAACTAAGGGCCCCTTAGTGATATTTGCTACATGCCCCGCGCCGTGTTAATCCGGCACTGCTAACAGCACAAATACTCTCCAGTTAGCTCTGGCTACCCTGCTCTCCGCCGGGGACACAATACTAGGTTATTATGGCCGCAGTATTCTGTAGGGTGCAGGTACTTCCCCAGTCGGACTGCTCAATTGGACAGAAATAACGTCGTGTTCTACGTCTACAGGAATAGCACATATGGTAAGTACTTTTATACGAGGAATAAGTGCCTGTGGGTCATGTCAACAGGATGATTATTAATTCATGCAGACGGAGTAACAGGCAAGTGTTACCTAGTGATTTAACAAAAGAATGTCTGCCATTAGGTTGTGTCATCGAGGAGTTTTGTCAACAGTCAACACTGACAATGATTGATGATCGCGATGATAGTAACATTAGTTAAGGGAACGGTTATTTATAGGCAAATTTCTGGACACGTTATAACTCGTGTGAGTAAGAAATTAAAAAAGTGTACCAGAAGAGTGAATACTAACAGGGGCCCGAAATAGACCCATACGAGTACTATGTGTGACTTAGGTCTTGTAAAAATTATCAAAAATAACAAAACCCGACTGATGCTGAAAAGATCGAAACAAGCTTTATAGCAGGCGGTACCCATTTATTTTCATCTGGTTTGAGTATTGGAAATGGATCGCGCTACCGCCTGCTATAAAGCTTGTGTCGATCTTTTCAGCACCAGTCGTTTTTTTTATTTTTTATTATTTACTAGCTGACCCGGCGAACTTCGTACCGCCAATATTTTTCCGCCCGCGTGGCGTCAGATCCCGTTCCCGCTGCACCCTATACTATGTTAAACATGTATTATACATATAAACCTTCCTCTTGAATCATTTTATCTATTTAAAAAAACCGCATTAAAGTCCGTTGCGTAGTTTTAAAGATTTAAGCGTACAAAGGGATATAGGGACAGAGAAAGCGACTTTGTTTTATACTATGTAGTGATTTATTTTATACTTTTTAGTTATGAAATATATATTTTTGTAATCGTCTTTTATTCTTTTTTCAATTTGATACCCCATTCGATAAATTTAATAAAAATCCTCCATTTTGTTTTTTTTTTAATTCTGATATACCCAGTGTCACTCTCACAGTAAATACGAACCTAAAGACACCTCCCAAACTAAAATCCATTGACCCATTTAGGCTGCAGAGCATGCCAAACAATTGTACTTACATACATACATACTCATGAAAAACATAACCCTCCTTCGGCCCAGTAGGGTAAAAAGAGGGAAATATTTGTTCTGGCAAGGGAAAATTAAAGTAGGTAAGTATTTACAAAAAAAAAATATTGATGTTGATCCGCATAAAAAATCATAATACAAGTTAGTCATGGGATGTACGTATTAGTCAACTTATATCTACCGAAGAAGTAGCCATTTTTATGCTGCATTGAAATAACACTTGTTGCGTCTAGGTATAGAGTTTGTATATAGTCTAAGTGCTACAGGTCTAGACTAGTACAGAATGTTGTCGAATATTTATTTATGTTATTACTAGATTTTGCCCGCGGCTCCCTCGTGGATGTCGGTTTTCGTTATAAATTATAGCCTATGTGTTATTCTGATGTATAAGCTATATTATTGTAAAATTTCATTAAAATCCATTCAGTACATACTTTTTACGTGAAAGAGTAACAAACATTCATCCATCCATACTCATACATACATATTTTATTCTTATCGTTCTAGGTCTATCGTCATTATTTTGTTTATAACCAAGAACATGAGGAAGGATTTCTCTCGTAACGGTGTTATGCCGCATCATCGCAAATATCGAATATAGACAAACAATACAAGCCAGCTACTGTTCCGGTTCAAAGTCCACCATCTTACGTAGGCGGAGATCGCCTGCTTTATAAAGCCTCTTGAGTTAAAGTGCAAAGTCTGGGACAGATTAATACAAAACATCTTGAGATGGTCCGATGAGGGCGTTAGTGGTGTGTTCCCAGTTGACATAGAACAGAAGGGTTTCGCTTCTAATCAAGGACGGAGATATAAGAGTAAAAATTGGTAAACAGGCTACAAAAAGCTAGACGCTACAACCTGGTCTCAAAGCTGTGCAGCTTGCACTGGACGATGCAACCTGGTGTCAAGGCTGTGCAGCTTGCATAAAGGTATATTTGATTTATAGATGGTAGAAGAAGAATTGCAGCTACGCACGAAAAATTACCATGCTAGTAAAATAGTTTCTTTTCACACATAGACGGCTGGATGGATTTGGGTATAATTTTGATAGAATGTGACCAGTAACAAGATATTTGTTTTTACAATTTTTAAAAACCTTTATGTGCCTATATCGTCGGTTTCATGTTAAACGAAAAGTATGTAAGTATGGATGGAATACCTACCATATCTGGGTCAAGCGTGGAACATAAGTGCTCCAAAAGAACTTTTTCCTGCCCTTATTTCACCTGAAAAGTGGCCCACATGCACCTAAAACTAAATGTGGTAGGTACCCTTGATTCATTTTCATTGCTCTCATAGTATTCAGTATCATTGAATGTATCATAATTTATTAACTAAGCAAGCTATAAATAATGAACAATGTTATAAGAAAATAATAATTAATCATCTTATGACAGATTGGAATGTTTACACACAGAATACGTTCAGATCTGAAAACCTTAACCTGGTTATCAATATCATTGCATCCATGTGTGTACTGTTAAGATAAAATGTGTAATTAACATGGCCGCCTTTGATGATATCGATAATTAAAAACGTTTAAATGGACTGGAGATCATAAAGATGAAAGAAATGTAATATGTTGTCATATAGTATGTCTATAACAAAGAAATGATCACAAAGATCATTTCTTTGTTATAGCTTTGTGTTTATTTGTGTGCGATGGGGAGGGTCTGTCATCGGATCTATATAGGTTGTGTAGTTTTACTTTAAGGTTTCTTTTGTTATAATTGTTTCATTTGTTAATATATATTTGTTAATATATAATATATATTCAGTTGCAGGTTCGGGTGTTTTAGATCCAAAGTCATAGACAACCTCACCAGCTCCTCTAGACAAGTGGCAATTCGCTGGCGTTTGGTAGAATAGAATTGACGTGAACGCTTGCTGATTGACGGGCTAGCTAATAACACTAGCAGACACTCTCCACACTCACCTCGGATCCAAGGTGCAAGATTATGACGAAATCGAAAAATCGTTAGGAAGTTGATAATGAGACGATAGAAATATAAAGAAGTCTAAACCTATGTATAAACTAAAGCAGTTTACCCAACCCGGCAATCGAATGCTGCAAACATACGTGCAGACGTAGGTAAACAAAAAATCCAAGGAGAATTCTATCGAAAATGTCTTTCATGCATCGCATATTTTATTTATGACTGCAGCTCACGCGCATCGCACGTACATCAAATACAATTAAGCAGTAACAGTGAACCCGAGAACGCATTGTGTAATACAATCACGTCACGTCGGCCAACAGGGTTCGATTCCCAGACGCGAATGAACTGCACTGAGGAATTGTTATTTGATTTGGATTTTTAAAGCTGCAACTTTTTTTCGTGTAACCTATTATAGTAGCACATAGTCAGTCAGTTACCGTTAAGTATATGTTTAAAGATGATGTTACAAAAATAATTTGGAGAACTAATTTGATTTAATAAGCCACACACACACTGTGTACGACGCCACCTTTCCTTTAAATTCTTTTACAAATATTATGTTTTCTGTCTATCATTGAGTAAATATCAATTATCTAACGTAGGTACATATGTTTTTAATTTTTATGTTTGAATGATGTTTTACTTAAAGGAGACGTATAATGCAAATAAGTCTAACATTGACAAACAAAACACTTACCCTTTTGTACCTGATGAGGTAGTCTATTAGCAAGTCTTTCTTCTTCTCTTTCTCGTCATGCTCGCACACGCCGATGTTCAGACCCATCACCAGAGTGCGCAGAAGTCCTCCTTCGAAGGCGTCCCAGAGGAACTTGGGCGTGTAGCACATTATCGCCTGTGAAAAGCAAAAGTTCGTATATAATAAGCTGGTGGTAGAGATCTACCAAGACTTTCGGAGTTAAACCGCCCTGCCCCTCTAGACAAGTGGCAATTCGCTAGCTGGCGTTTGATGGAATAGAATGACGAATATATGGGATTTGAAGTATATGACAATCGTTAACGCATGTCAAATACGTCAAATCCTATACATTCGTCATTCTATTCCATCAAACGCCGGTTTAGCGAATTGCCACTTGTCTACACATGTGGGTACACTTCCCCAGGCTAAATTTGTGAGTTCAAATTTGAATGTACACACTTATAAAATCTATTGTCACTATTCATTACCATAAAACTGACAAGGACAGATGTTAACTAGTACCACTTCCTTTTGAACATTAATAATATAATTACGTCAGACGAATGTACGAATTAACTCAACCGATTGAAATGTAATGTGTCTAATTACGCCAGCTGTGATTACCTTGAAAACAATAACAAGTTTTACAGCCGGTTTTGAGTTACAAAACAAAAAGTAAACTAACATAATTAAAAAAAATGTTTCTTTTATAACACTCAAGCGTTTGCCAGCGGGTCCGCCCGCGTGGATGTCGGTTATCGCTATAATATCGGTTATCGTTATAAATTGTAGCCTGTGTTATTCTGATGTATAAGCTATATTATTGTACAAAGTTTCATTAAAATTCAGTCGGTAGTTTTTACGTGAAAGAGTAACAAACATCCATTCATCCATCCTTCCATCCATCCTTCCATCCATCCATCCATCCATCCATCCATCCTTCCATCCATCCATCCATCCATCCATCCATCCATCCATCCATCCATCCATCCATCCATCCTTCCATCCATCCATCCATCCTTCCATCCATCCATCCATACTTACAAACTTTCGCGTTTAAAATATTTGAAGGAGTGAAGTAGTGTGGGTACCCCTGTACCCCCTGCTAATGGGTAACCGAGTAGAAGAGTAAGGTTAAGCAATACTAGCCAAATACGTCGGAGAGCACGTTTAACTACAGAACGTCAATATCGCTATGGGTTCTGGAATGCGGAGGTCAGATGCGGTCGCTTCACATCAAATATCAAATTTAATTAATTTTCTCTGGATTCAGTGATCTCTCTCAGACATATAACTTTATTTTCATTTAGTAAAAGTCATGTCTTAAAAAAGGCAGTTGCCATGTAGAATTATACATAAAATTACTTTTTCATACCCATGCCAGTATTCTTCACAAATAGGTTCATAGAGCCTAAACTCTTTTAAAATATTTATCCTCTTTTATTTGGTACTAGCTGACCCGGCAAACTTCGTCCCACTTCAGAATCAATAAAAAAAGTTGTAATTGCCCATATTTTCTCACCGTTTAAACCTTCTCTGCAGGGCTAACATGCGCGCCACGAGATAGCTATCTCGAGGCATTTTGCCGTTTTATGTCGATATGTCGACTGTTGGTAGCATGAAGGGCTAACATGCGCGCCACGAGATAGCTATCTCGAGGCATTTTGCCGTTTTATGTCGATATCGACTGTTGGTAACATGGCAAATTTCATGGCGATCTGTCAGATGTCGACATAACTCGACTTCGAGAAATCATCTCTACTTAGTGTCTGCAAATTGTAACATACGTGCCCTTATTTACTCGAATTTTGACATTTAAAATGTTTTGTCTCTCGTCTTTCATTTGGTCGACGAGAAGTTATCTCGTGTAAACTTTTCTTGTGCTCGGTTCATTTTGGATCAAAATTTAGTACCTTTGTGCGACTGCAAGCAATTTTCGACCTTAATGACATTTCCTTTGTTACGTGTCTTTTCGCGTTAATTGATGACGCTGATCACGAATTGATTTTCTCTTTTTTTCATACCTAGCATCCCTAACTAGTCTGTGCTTTCGAGCAAATGGCCGTATCGGGCCGATTTTATCGGATAAATGTTTAAAAATGTGTATGCCATAGACAACAATTGAAAAAGTTTGACGCGACAAAATATGTCGGCGTTACTTCGCTCGAGAAGACTCGAGATGATATCTCATCTCGATTCGAGATATTTGACGACGCGCGCATGTTAGCCCTGCTGGACATCCACAAATTGCTCCATCCATAAATATTTTATTAATTACAGTTAGCGCAACGTTTCGACTACTTTTCAGCAGTAGGTATCTACTGGTCGCGATGATTAAAGACTCCGTTCCGTACAATTCGCTAAAAGTTAAGGGTGGTAGAAATTTGATGGCACAAATTTGTCACAAATTTCGACCGGGTTAGTACCACCGTGCACTTTTGCGAAAAATCCTCCATAGTAATCCAATCTCGGTTGGATTGCGTTCAGGGGTCAGCAAGTGCATAGCCGGGCAAGGGGGATTGAGGTCGCAGCACTAGCGGGACCGGTGGGTATTGGCGTAGTCTAGTGGGGGGTGGCGTGGGGCGACGCGCCGAACAGGGAGACCTGTAGAAACGGTGGTGCCGCTGGCCGACCGCGGCATAGTACAGGGGCCCAACCGGGACTAACCACCCTGGGAGGCTGCCCCACCAGGTCGCGCATAATCTCGATATGGCTCGTCGTGCCGGTTGGTGACCGGACGAGGGAGCCCGGCGACCATACTCGGGGGGGTACGGGGGCCCTTCCGTTCGGCGCGTCGGCTCTCGCCATACCTCACATTCATAGATAAAACCAATATCCCACGCTTTGTCACGGTGTGCTGCGACAACAATCGCCTCTTTTTCACGCCTTCCCTCCTCTTCATCCTCATGGCAGCGCATAATAACAGTAGATTGGCCTACACAGCGGCAAGAAACTCTCCCTCGGGCTCGCTATTTGAGGTGGAGTCCACGAACATCTGTGGGCTCCATACAAACCTCAACGCCGTCCACCAACACCTGGAGACGGCGAAACCAGCAATGCTGTTTCTTACGGAGACACAAATACGCCGCCCTGATGACACGACCTACTTACTCTACCCCGGCTATGTCCTTGAGGAGAATTTCCGCGCGAAAGCCGGGGTGTGCGTGTTTGTTAGGGCGGATGTTTGTTGTCACCGTTTGCGCTGCCTAGAGGACCCATCCTTTTCCACCCTTTGGGTACACATAGACCATGGCTCTACGAGTCAGATCTATGTGTGCCTCTACCGCTCCCATACAGGAGATGCCGAGACAACTCGACTCTTTGAATACCTTAGTCAGGCGGCAGATGATGCGCAGGAGCGGTTTCCGAACGCTGAACTGGTGTTTTTGGGGGATTTTAACGCCCACCACGAGATCTGGTTGGGCTCCGCCAAAACAACCCACGCGGGAAGAGCCGCCCATGCATTTGCTCTGGCGCATGGCCTGACACAATTGGTACACGAGGTCACTAGGATACCAAAAAGGTCGGACCATGAGCCCTCTCTGCTAGACCTTCTGCTGACGAGTCGCCCGGACCAGTACAGTGTTTCGGTGAGCGCCGCTTTAGGTGAATCCGACCATTGTCTGGTCCGTTCCGAGGTGCCCATTTTAGCGCCTCCACGTCCCGTGCAGGGGAAGCGGCGTCTCTGGCACTACTCGTCAGCGGACTGGGATGGGCTGCGTGATTATTTTGCGTCCATCCCGTGGGTTGAACGCTGCTTTGGAGGTAAGAACCCATCTGAGGCCGCAACTGCTGTCGCCGGTGAGATCAGTCTGGGCATGGAATATTATATCCCCTACACTGATGTCGCCGGTGTCCGCAGGGCGCGCCCCTGGTTCGGGCGCGAGTGCGCGGAGGCTGTTAATCATAAACAGTCTGCGTACCGCGCTTGGATCAGGGCGCGCGCTACGTGCGATCCCAACGTGGGCCACTTCAAGGCGGCGTACAACAGAGCCACAAAGGCCTGCAAGAGGGCTTATGTCAGAGCGGATGCCCAGCGCATAGCGCGGCTTGGTCAGGAGCTAGTAGAGCATCCCACGGGCAGCCGTGGCTACTGGCGACTGGCCAAAGCCGTGCAAGCCAACTTCTGCCAGCCTTCGCTGCCCCCGCTGCGCAATCCCGATGGATCCCTGGCCCATGAGCCGCAAGAGAAAGCAAATTTGCTGGTTAATCTCTTTGCGGCCAACTCCCGAGTCGATGATTGTGGTATGGAGCCGCCGACACTGCCCGTCAGTGACCATGCAATGCCTGATATTCGTATCAGGCAACGCGATATCCGAGCGGTGTTGCAGTCACTCGATGTCCGGAAAGCCAGTGGTCCGGACGGTATTCCAGCGGTGGTTCTGCAAAAATGTGCAGCGGAGTTGTCTCCAATGCTTGCGCGGCTGTACCGGCTGTCCTACAGCTCTGGTACAGTGCCTTCGGCTTGGAAAGAGGCGAATGTACAGCCGATCCCCAAGAAGGGGGATCGCTTAGACCCAAACAACTATCGACCCATAGCCGTCACCTCAGTGCTGTGCAAGGTGTTCGAGCACATTATTAACAAACAGCTCATGCGTCACCTTGAAGATCACTCCCTAATTAATGACCGGCAATATGGCTTCAGGCCGAAACGGTCAGCGGGTGATCTTCTGGCGTATGTTAACCATATTTGGGGTGAGGTTATGGACAAGCACGGCGAGTCATTGGCAATTAGCCTTGACATCGCCAAAGCTTTCGATACAGTTTGGCACAAGTCGCTTCTTTCCAAGTTACCAGCCTTTGGTCTGCCTCCTAGACTGTGCGACTGGGTTGCCGGCTTCTTGCAGGAGCGCCGTATTCGCGTCCTTTGTGATGGACGAGCCTCGGAGTTCTTGCAGGTAAATGCCGGCGTACCGCAGGGATCTGTCCTATCGCCAACTCTCTTTCTTCTGCATATCAATGACATGCTGTCGACCGGCAGCATTCATTGCTATGCGGATGATAGCACCCTACACGAGAGTTATCATGGACGTCCTGCGGATAAGCAGACGCATATCGCGGAAAAAAGGCAGCTTCTTGTCACTGAGCTTGACCGGATCCTGAATCACATTTCCCAATGGGGCTCTGAGAACTTGGTCGAGTTCAATGCCAAGAAGACGCAGGCATGTGCGTTTACAGCAAAGGTATCTTCTTTCCTTCCCCTTCCCACTCTTCAGAGCACGCCACTGCCACTGCAGGACAACCTCAATATCCTAGGTATGGATGTTCGCTGCAAACTGAACAACAAAAACTACATCGGGAGTATCATCAAAGCAGCCTCGCGTAAACTCGGAGTCCGGTGAGACGGTTTTTCACGCCGGAGCAACGGTGTCTTCTTTACAAGACACAAATTCGTTCCTGCGTGGAGTACTGCTCACATCTCTGGGATGGATCCGCAAAGTACTTATTAGATGCTCTCGACAGGTTGCAGCGACGTGCGATCCGCATTATCGGAAATCCTGAGGTCACGAGTACCCTCGAGTCTCTGCAGATGCGTAGAGATGTTGCTTCTTTGGCAGTTTTTTACCGTCTCTACCATGGTGAATGTTCTGAAGAGCTATTCCAATTAGTCCCACCCTCCCCCTTCCTATACAGGACGACACGTGCAGGACTTAGATGTCACCCCTATACGGTGCAGAACATTCCTTCAAGAACCAAGCGGATCGGTGACTCTTTCCTTTGTCGCACCATTAAGACCTGGAATTCCTTGCCAGCTCACGTGTTTCCCTCTTCCTACAGTCCCGGGTCCTTTAAGCGGGGCGTGAAAAAGCATCTGATGAGGCCGTCAAGCTGAGTGCCACCATTGTTAACATGGCACGTGTATATAATGGTGACCCTCTTTCTTGAGACTTTACCTTCAGCTTACCATCAGGCGAGGTAAAGTCAAATTGACGTGTCCTATGTATAAAAAAAAAAAAAAAAAAAAAAGTGCTCTTATTTCTATAAGTAATATTCGCGTACACTTCCGATAGTATTATTTAAATATATATGACATAATAACCATTAACAATTAACATATTCGGCAATCATTGACCTCCAAACGAGTTCAATGTCTCGCAGGTGTTACCCAGTTATCCTTCACCCACAGCGAGTCGCGCAAAAGGGCAACAGCCTGTATATCGAGCTGTCACGATTCTCGATGTACCTACATTACCAACTATTGGAACACTACAAAATATCTATGTCATTGGACAAAGAAAACATTTACTGAAGTAATTCACATCTCTTCTATAGTAGGTGATAATTCTCACGGAAGTTAGTAAATCAACTGACTTTACGAAAACGAAGGTTCTCAATATTATTCAGTCAATATCATGATTCCATTTTCAATCTAAACTATTTTCTAAAGCTAGCACTTTGCGTGTAGCACGGTCCGCATTTCTACTCTTATATACCTCGAGAAACGTCGACACCAGCCCCTCTAGACAAGTGGCAATTAGCTAGCAGCCCCTCTAGGTTTGATGGAATAGAATGACGATTGTATAGGATTTGACGTATTTGACATGCTTTAACGATTGTCATTTACGCTAGCGAATTGTCACTTGTCTAGAAGGGCAGAAGTATGAATTAAGGTAAGGGAGAAAACACAATTTTTCAGGAGAGCCAAAAAAACGATTCCTTTTAATTCATGGGTAACTTTATGTCGCCTATTCCGATCGTTACGGTCTCTATGATATTCTTTTTTAGAATTTCCTTCTCTATAAAGCCATTTCAGAAATATTTACGTAATCTTACTGGTTTCAAAAATAGCACGTCCCTTACCTTAAATTAGAAACAATAATTGTCAGTGTTACAGTATTACAACTTAAAAAACTGTACTATACTGAAATTGTACCTTACACTACTGGATTTTTCTATTTTTTATTGAAGTAAGTATCACGAAAAAAGAAGAAACTATAATGTATTAGGTTCGTTAAATCATTTCTTAATCAAAACTCTGTCTCAGTACCCAAAAAATGTATACTGTAAGGATGTTTTTACGATAAAGATATTTCAAGTATACCAAACTAAAGAGCGCGAAATTCTGAATCTTAGGCTGCATAGGTCAAGCTGGCTTCAAAGAAACTTGGAGTGCTTAACAGGGCGAAGCAGTACTTCACTGCGGGGCAACGACTCCTTCTTTATAAGGCACAGCTCTCAAGCTGTGGAATAAACTCCCTGCTTTGGTTTTCCCAAGCAACTAGAATATGGGGTTTTTCAAGGTCATTCAAAAGTTTCTACAGGGTCGACAGCACGACTGTAATGCCCCTGGTGTTGCATACTTCCATAAGTCACGGCAACCACTTCCTATCAGGTAACCCGAGTGCTTGTCTACCAATCAAAAAATCTATATACAACTTACTGCTAGACGGATTACAACCCACCATCTATTTGTTAATTATCTTGTACCGCTTGCACGACACCCCGATTAAGAAAAGGGGTAACTCTTCTAGGTAACTCCACTTTGCCCAATCAACGACTTTGACCACGCGGCTGATAAAAGAGTACAAGTATCTAATAATAAATGTGTCTAAACGCTTCCTCACGACCGTAGAACGTGTCAACACTTCGGTCACATTCTGTCTGCGACTAACGGTAAGTGACCGCTGACATGACGTAGATACAATGAAGGCACTATTGGACTCTCGGCTGACCTACTGTATCGGCACTTAGCATACCAGTGAGAAATGGAATCTATATCTGGAGCAATTCCTTTAAAAGTAACTGTCATTTTTCTCTTTATATTTTAAGGAATGTTATTATAGACTTATATGTATCTGAATTACACTTTATATTTATGAACAGTTAAGCTGAGATGTACCTAATAACGCCTATATTTAAATAATTACATGATTGTAGAATATACTGCTTCCGGGCTGATTGGCCGTGGTCCATGTGAAACTTGCGTTCCAGACGTTTCGTCGATCACTGCGCCGGCGGCTGACTTGCGACTCATTAGTCGCAAGTCAGCCGCCGGCGAGGCAAGGTCTCCGAAGTTGTCGTCGCCCGGCCCTGCGCCACTGAAGATGTCGACCGCAGTGATCGACGAAACGTCTGGAACGCAAGTTTCACATGGACCACGGCCAATCAGCCCGGAAGCAGTATATTCTACATGCAACGCCGGCCGTGAAAGCCTGAAGACTTAGATTACATGATTGTTTCTGTTCCGTATAATGGACTCGCTCATGGAATATAATTCACTATCATACTGAGAACAACGCTATCCCTGGTACACTTACGTGTATGAATGGTGCAGTTATAAGATACAAATATCATCCGTTACTTTTTAATCTCATATCATGGGGATTATCATCTAACGGACAGGCTACTGGACTCTATGCTGCTATTAAGAATTTCTTAGAGGAACCCCACAATATCACTTTTACTTGATCAAGCCAGGTATATCTCGCCGAGCAATTAGCTACTAGTGCTGCACCGCCGAGCCATTTCTCTCAATGCGCTCCACCAAGATCTTTGTATCCCAACCCAATCTCTTTCGCAATTCGGTGAATCTCTTGACTGACTTTCGGAGTTGGGGAATTAATCAGTATCCCGTAAATACCAACGTTAATCAAATACCTAATGGATTTACTACTGGACTGTAGGCTTCAAAGTACAAGCTATGGATGTAACCAAAATTGGATATTTGACTGACTAGTTAAATTAGGTACTTTTTACTAAACGTCAAAACGATGTTAAATGGAAAATTGAGTGACGTCATAATATTTAATAGTCAAAACATTTACTATTACAGGTTAGGTGGATGATAAAAATAAAATAAAAACGATAAAATAAAAACCAACGCAACTGTTATCACTCTTTTACCATTCTTAACTTAATAAGTTTAGCTAAGTATTGTTTTAGTAACAGGAAAATATCCTATTGGCTCTCGGAAGAGGGGATTGCTCAATCAATGTTAACATTACACAAAATTCGTGTCTAAATTTCATCGGAGTAACTAGACACTTAGATGAGTCATAAAAAACAGTAACTTGAAATGGGTGGTCATTCACCTTTACTAATACACCTATTATCTCGTCATCAAATCAGTTGGCGCGAAAATAAATCATTGTGACGTCATTTTTAGTTACCTTGTCTGGTATTTTGCATTTAGATCAAGGTCTTTGATAGTTTATATTATTATTATATATTATATCATTTATTTTCAGATTAAAAATCCATACAATGATTGTTAGTATCACAACTTAATAAATTTCCCATTTTATTTCCCATTACTTGTAGGTATAATTTCTTACTATAGGTACAATAGTATTTGAGTAGTCTCTCTGGCGCAGTGGTAATGAGAGCGACTGTTATACTCTAGTATATTGGTTCGATGCTCAAATATAACTTTATTTATCACTGGCTTTTGCCCGCGTTTCAGCCCGCGTGGATTTCGGTTATCGCTATAATATCGTTTATCGTTATAAATTGTAGCCTATGTGTTATTCTGATATATAAGTTACATAATTGTAAAGTTTCATTTAAATCCATTCAGTAGTTTTTACGTGAAAGAGTGACAAACAAACATTCATCCATTCATCCATCCATACACTTACGAACTTTCGCGTTTATATTATTAGTAAGATTTCATATCATGGACAGTCTCATACATAGTAATACTGTGTCATGGGTATTTTTTCGTGCTGGAATAACCACGTATACCCTTTTTTTTATCGTGCGGGAAATCCCCACGGATGCCACCCATGACGGAGCCGGAGGGGAAGGTGATGTCGGACTCGAACCGAATGAACCGCACGCCGTCTGTGGGTCGTTGTGCTAGGCCGAAGGTGAGGTTGTCAACAACATATCCCTCGCAGGGACCACGGATACCCCTCAACTAGTCAGTGGTTGGCATCTAATCACAACTCAAGCTAGGAGGTCAAACGGCAGTCGCTCCCAATATACCAAGCCAACAAAACCACGTCATAATTAAGCGGATCACGGACTCCGAGATGAGACGGATGCTACCGAGACTAACGCAAGGATTTTTTGAAGTGAAAACTTCTTTAGCGGCGTTGGATGGGTTAAAAATGATAAACGCGCGTCAGGATTAGTTGACCTTTGAACCGTAACCGACGACTGACGTCATACAACATTACAACAGCTACAGATTGTTCATTTTGTTAGGTGCGTCACGAAGCTTCTCGGCTGATCTGTTAGCGCTTCGACTATAAGTCCATTATCGTTTCAGATAGTACCGGGTTCGGAACTATAGGCTTCTGGCTTTTTTTCTTTTTGTAATTTATTACGTTTTTTTTTTGTAACTTATTACTTCTTGTGGTAATTTTTTCTTTTTGTAATTTATTGACAAAAAATTAGTGATAGGTTCTATGATTGGCGCTTTATTATAGGTATGGTATGGTATGGCATGGTGTGTTCTTTTTATCTTTTTCTCTATATATAACGAAGAAAGAAAAAAAGAAAAAGTTTTCACTTCTGCCGGCACTCCCGGAGTGCAACCCGTCTTTTTTTTATACCACTGAGGTGGCAGACTAGCACACGATCCACGTGATGGAAAGTGGTTACCGTAGTCTATGGACGTGTGCAACAACAGGAGAGTCACACTCGTACTACCGACCCCGTAAACACATAGTTTCTGTGCCGTCAGTGTAGAAGACAGAGAAGGAAGCCTTTTGTCTTCCCACTGACAACACAAAAAACTCTTCAGTGAGCTCTGGCTACAGGTACATCACAGTCGGACAGCTCAATAGGACGGAAATACCGTCGTGTCCTACGTCCTATAAACGCAAGGATTGTGATGATATTACGTAACAGTCAAAGAATTTATCACAACAATGAAATTTGTAAACAAACCTCTCTGTATGGACACAATAGATGCGTTATAATCATCATCAGCTCATCAAGACGTCAGTGACCCACATCTTACCGCAGAAACTTGTAAAGATAACTCACGGAGTCGTGTACAAACAACTCTGAACGCAATTTACAAGATAAACTACTAGATTGTCCGTGCGAATATTGCGTCTTTTGAATGAAAACATCGTTTAAAATTATGTCTATTTTTAGAGGAACAACAGTATACTTATAGAATAACACGTGTGTGTCTGTCCGTCTGTCAGTATGCTTCTAATTCTCCGGTACGGCAAGTTGACATTTGGTATACGTAACCTGCAAAATTTTAACTGTAATAAGAATTCTGAAGACTTTGGGGCCGTTTTTTTTTTGACCGAAATTTTCGAAATTACTAATTTTCCCCTAAACCCCTCCAACTAAGCTAAATTGCGTTTGCTAGGAGTGGGATGGGATAGCCACAACTTGTGTGCCTTCAAGACTAGAGTGAATAGGTTAATTCTAGGCAAGCATGCTCCACCGTCGACCACATTGTCATTATAGACATCAACCATAAAAAAAGAATTATGGCCAACCCAAACATTTGACGATTTGATTCATACATACATACATATCATACACATAAACAGCTAGCCCAATAAACAAACGAATAAAGCTAGTATTTGTATAAAAATCAAACAATCTGATATGTATGACTGATGTGGCATTAGTGCAAACATCATTAACCACTTCACTTGACACTATCGAACTATGCCATTACATAAGCACTTCAGCAAGTGACATGCTGTCGACATCAGCAGGAAAGCTTATGGGGGCCCGGGGGCCGCACAATAAATCAGCATGCATCAAGCATATAGCAAATTGTCAAGAAAATTGCTTCTTGATAAGAGATGTCAATGAATAATCTCTCTGAGTATATTCTCTGAGTATATTCTCAGTAGAACCAACCTAACTGAAAGAATAATTTTCAAATGTTAAATTTAATTTATTTAATACTAGCTGTTGGCCGCGGCTCCGCCCGCGTGGATGTCGGTTATCGCTTAGTGTTGAGTCAACATAGTAGCTTTTTAAGCATGCAAAGTCTCAGCCCGATCGGTTTAAAATTGACAAAGTTTCATACAAACTTTCATCCCCTATTTTATCTTAGCGGATGCCTACGTCATAACATCTACCTGCATGCCGAATTTTAACCCGATCCGTCCAGTGGTTTGGGCCGTGGCGTTGATAGATCACTATGTCAGTCAGTCAGTCACCTTTGAGTTATATATATTTAGATTACTTGACATAATTGTAAAATTTTGACGCTCATATGTACTCTTTATGTGCATAAAGTAAATAAATGAAATAGATTGTTTGAGCTGCGTAAATGTAAGGTAATTTTCTGTGTGCTTGCTACTTTTGTGTCAGGCCCTCTTTAGAGTTAATACTACCTACTACAGTTACAAAGCAACGGTACGTTATCCCTTATTTACGCCCCGTTAAAAAGAAAAACGTAAAAATCCTTTAGTATTTAGTAAAAAAAAAAACTGTCAATATAAAGAGGGCCTACGTTTTCGTGAGCCAAAAAAAATTGCCGGATCATTAAGGTCGATTGCTTCTGTTAAGATTCAAATTCGCACGTTTTAGAAATGTAATTTTAATTAATTGCTAAATGGGGTCGCTGTTTAGAGGTAGAACCATTCTCAGTGCCTCGGAGAGTACAATAAGGTGATCCGACTTTAGAACTTCCGAGAACTAATGAGTTGTAAAGATCTGCTGGGCTAACTTGCGCGCCGCGAGATAGCTATCTCGAGGCATTTTGCCGTTTTATGCCGATATGTCGACTGTTGGTAACATGGCAGCACATTTATTTCATGGATATCAACATAACTTGATTTCGAGAAATCATCTTTACTTAGTGTATGCAAATTGAACTGATGGTAGTCGCTTCAGGGAAAATATCTAAGCTGATCTGCTTCGTGGTTAAATTTAAGTCAACCCCAACTGAGTCGGGCATAGATAGGCTCAGGCGGAATTAGTTTCGGTCTAGTGTCACTGTATGTCAATGTATAATCACCTCGGCCTAAAAGTTAAACCTCTTATTTTTTAAGCCGGTCGAAAGTATCTACATATTTACAAAATGTTGAATTTGCTTATATTTTCAGCTTAGATATGCAGTGTGAACAATATTTGGATTATGATTGTCCATAGGTCGCCGCTTGTTTATTAAATAAGACGCCTCAATGTCTAGCAGAGCAGATTAAGTGGCAGCATCCGTTATATAATTCTACTATGTACTATGCTATTTGTTAGAAGATAACATACACACATACACTCACGTACGGTAAAAACAGCCCGACATTTCCATCAATTCTTACAAACAGCTCGGTCTTTCTCTGCTGTCATTTAAAAAAAATGTTATCCCGTGGATTTTTCAATGCTTCTGAGCTGCCCTTTTGTCATGATTTCTCCTAAAACTACTGATCGGCCCACTTAACTTTACCTTGAATAATTATTTTGTCATTCGCTCCAGTACTCATTCGATATACATGCCTAAACCAGCAGAACTACTAAACGAATTATATAATTTACGAAACGGGAATTATCGCGATCATGGTATAGGTACTTACATACCTTTGATTGCCTGACGTATACCATGATCGCGTTAATTCCCGTTTCGTAAATTATATATCATGGAACGCGAGAGTTTAAAAGTTAGTACTAAACGAATTAGTGACATTTTTTTTTAATAACATTTTTAAGCATTTTTCATGCTAAATAATCAAATCGAATTAAAGAGGTTAAGATCGCGGGTTCAAACCCCGCCTCTTTAATTCGATTTGACTTTGTGACATCTAAAAAATTGGGTACTTTCCTGTAGTTAAAATAAATTATTTAGCTGGACTTATTAAATTAATAATGGTAAAAGAGTGAAAACAGTTGCGTCGGTTCTTATTTTTTCGTTCTTATTTATTTTTAATCATCCATCCAACGTTTAATAGTATATGATTTGACTATTAAATATTATGACGTCACAAATATAGTTTTCATACAATTTTCCTTATAAATTACCGTTTTGACGTTTAGAAAAAAGTAACTAATTTGACTGGTCAGTCAAATACCCAATTATACTGGGATCATACCAACTACATTATGTAGTGGCGTTATGTAACAAGCTCAGATAATTCAAAGCTGGCAGTTTTTTTGTAGTTTCAAAATAAGTCAAATCGTCTAGTAGAGAAGAATTGCAAACACTTTTAAAGAGTAAATTTTAAGACGATTATTTACCTGGAAGAACAATACGAAGCACACCCACTGGTAGTAAGTGTAGTATTTCTTTTCTGTCGAGCTGTCGTATTCGTTTCCCACACCTGGATGCGCTACTTCTCTGCCGACCTGAAATAAAATATATGTTAATATGTATTGAAAACGATGAACAACATAATTACTTATATGTTAAATTAATACTTAAAAGTCGATCGAGTTATAAATAGAAATAGAAATGTAATATATCACCTACTTCAAAGCTATTCATGTGATCATTCTACCTAGGTGTATTTATTCAAAATAGGCATAGAAATTTAAATTTTACGATGTCATAATTTAAAACTATGGTATAAATATGTAATGGAAACGATCAATCTAGAAACGATATAGGTGACTTCATGAAATTCAAAATAAACGATGGGAAAATTATGAATTTCAATATAGAATTTTAAAAGGCAATCGATACGTATTGCTGGAAACTTTCAGAATAAATATTAATGCAAATGTTAGAATATCATAAATGTACTTATATTAAAATATCATAAATATATATTGGAATATCATATTATAGATAAAATGTGTTGACTTAAGGGGCATTTCAGACACCAGTGTAGATATTTTCTTACGAGTTCCTCCAAGGAGTCATCCTGGGACCAACAAAAAAATCTAATAGCGCAGGAAATTTCTAAAAAGAACATGTAGTTTTACAACGTTTAATTTTATTTGCGAATTATAGTTGATTTGCTTCTAAGATACGAACAGAGGAAAGAGAATAAGAATGGTAAATAAGTAAAGTAGTGAAGAAAGTGCTCAGGCAGTCTCAGGAATCGTCAGCACATGGCATACTGTTAACTTCAATATTAAGTGAGACTGTGGTGCCTTCCTTATTTCTTAATCGAGACTTTTTATTAGTGTTGTAGAAAGCTTATCCCTACAGTTATGTAGTCGCTATAATAATAAAATATTCATAGACATCGACACCCTCAACCGAAGTTACAATATTTGAAATCGAATCATTTCAAAATACAATTTCCTAACGCTTATTAAAATTTATCACTTTATGAAATTACAATAAGACAGTGAACTAGTTAAGCGCATGTTTACTGATTTCATACATATAAATGCCATCAATAAACATCTAAAAGTGAATTTTGAGAATACATTTGAGTTTAACTGCGCAGCTCGCATGTTGATCTAGATAAATATTTATAAAACCTACAAATATTTATTTCATTGCTGGTGTTGTTTAACAATAGTATAACTTTGCAACTGAAGCCTACTATCATGAATTTCAAACGCTGGACCATGGGCACAGAATAGATGCTAGTCCATGGGTTACTTACTATTATAGGCCAACATTACCGGTTAGCCGGTATACCTATAAGGCTCAGACGCAGACGTTCCTCTTGGTGTTGGGAGAGCTAAATGCCAGTACCCAGCGCAAAGATAAAGATAAGCTAATCAAGACAAAGGGCAGCCAGAGGACTCCAGGCTCCAAAAAAGTACAAACATTGGATGCAGCCGTGACTAACGCTGTGATGATAAAGGTCCACAAAAACCTACGCCACAGGAATCAAGACACAACTATTCAGATCAAACAACCAATCAGTCATGCTATTCCATAAGAACGTTTATGTACCTCGACAGCTAAATCTGTGCTTAATACCAAATTTCTTATGGCGATTATGACATCTAACCTCGGATCTTGGACCTCTGACACTCTTATAGAATACCAGTACAGGTTATAAAGGTCAAATAAACAATAGGTAGAACACAAGTGGTCTCCTCGATGCACACACACATTACACACCCACCGGGTACGTCACTAACGTAGTGTAATTTCAGAGCGACAATCTGTGCGTTGATATTATTAGGGCTACCAATCACGATCGTGACTCTCAACTTTTGACAGATTGAGATTTTACTTTCAGATTTTTTTTTATATAGGACATGTCAATTTGGCTTTACCTCGCCTGATGTTAAGCTGAAAACAAAGTCTCAGGAAAGACGGCCACCATTATATACATGTGCCATGTTGACACTCAACTTGACGGCCTCATCAGATGCTTTTTCACGCCCCGCTTAAAGGACCCGGGACTGTAGGAAGATATATTAACGATGGTACACACACACATTAAATGAGAATACTTCTAGCGATGAAAAAAATTCGAGACAAGATCTGTTAGGGTATTCTGATGTTTGAAGAACTGTCTACTTACTTTATGCTACAACATTCGAACTTATGAACTAAATTGCAGATAAGAAGATGATAGAATAGACACCAATTTAGCAAAGCATCGGCACGATATGCGACACGATAGCTTCAAAATAATTTCGATTTGATGAAATCGATTTCTCTTTTATAAAAGCATTTATAATTTTATTTAGTACGGCCGCAATAGTTTGTTCTGACGTAACTACGCGTGCGTAAAGAGATCTGGTAATACGGTTGTTAAAATTTTACAGAAACTGATATAAAAACAAGCAAAATAGATACAGAATTCCGGTTGTATAAATAGCCCGAAAACACATGAGAATATTAGATCAATTTGCTCAAAAATCAATTCCTACATTTACTTTTTTTCTATCTGCACGGGGAACAGCCAAGACACTTGTAATGTTCCAAACATTCACAAGCCACGGAAATCGCTTACTATCAGGTAAGTCCTTAACAGGAAGAAAATAATAGGGGTTAAAGTATGAAATTGCCGTTTCATTGTAATAGGTACTTCGAATTGACATAGAACCTTCATGGTTTGAGATTTTTGAGTGAAACTTTTTCCACATGGTACCTATGTAGTTCTTCATTTAAAAATGTGCAACATTCGATTATCGACTTTCAGTTGTTTTTTTTATTCAGCTTAGACAAGAAAGATGGATACTTCGAAAATTCGAGTGATTTTTGAATACGAGTTCCGACGCGGAACTAACGCGGCAGAAACAGCTCGCAATATCAATGTTGCGTTTGGAGAGGGGACTGCTAATGAACGCACCGTGCGATTTTGGTTTAAATGCTTTCGTGATGGAAACTTTGATTTGAAGAACGAACCACGAGGAAGGCCGTCCACACAGGTGAATAACAATGAATTGAAAGACATGGTGGAAGCCGATCCGAGCCAAACTACCCAGGAATTAGCTGCATGGTTTAACGTTACCTTACCAACAATATTGACTCATTTGCGTCAAATCAATAAAATAAAAAAATGTGAAAAATGGGTACCTCATGATTTGACTGATCTGCAGAAAGAAATGCGTGTTGAAACTTGTGTTGCCTTGTTGAATCGATACAGAAATGAAGGAATATTGGATCGAATTGTGACATGTGATGAAAAGTGGATTCTTTACGATAACCGTAAGCGAAAAATGCAATGGCTGACCCCAGGTGAAACGCCACAACAGTGTCCTAAAGCAAAGCTTACCAATAAAAAGGTAATGGTAACTGTTTGGTGGTCTCAGCATGGTGTTATTCACTATAGCTTTCTACGATCTGGTCAAGCAATAACGGCAGATGTCTACTGTGCTGAACTCCGAACAATGATAGCAAAACTAGCAGTGAAACAGCCCCGACTCATGAATCGATCTTCACCATTATTGCTCCATGATAACGCGAGACCTCATACAGCACGAGAAACCGTTTTAACTCTACAGGAACTGCAATTAGAAACTATCCGTCACCCTCCGTATTCGCCAGACCTTGCTCCAACAGACTACCATTTTTTTCGTGATTTGGACAATTTTCTATGTGATAAAAAGTTTCCTCTCAGGAGGCAGTACAAAATGCTTTCACACAGTTTGTCGAACCTAGATCACCAGAGTTCTATCGCAAAGGCATAAATGACCTTCCTACTAGATGGCAGCAATGTATAGATAATAATGGTAATTATTTTGATTAAATAAATACGTTAAATTAAAAAAAAAAAACGAATTTCAATTTGTCAGTACAAATCGGCAATTTCATACTTTAACCCCTAATACATAAAGACTTTCTCAATACTCTTGGGCAATCGTTGTTATCCTAATGACATAAGTGTAGTTGTATCGTAGATCTAAACTACCATAATTGTTTTCCAGTTGACCCCTCAATTGAGTGTATGGAGCCGAAAATGTAATCACATTGGACCAGGAAATGGTGCCGTCTTGCCGTAATAAGGGTAACTAATAATTAACCTATATACGGTTAGGGACACAACATTAAGAGCTTCGTGGTTCTTTGCCAAGTAGAATACACGAGCCAGCAACCAATGTCAGCTTAGGAAGGGCGACCCTTCTCAACATTCTGAAATCTCTCTGTGCCTTGAGGAGCACGTTAAGCTGTCGGATTCAGTTGATACAAACATCTGTCGCATTCGTTGCGGGTAGTTTGATTCCGAAAGTTACGAAGTTTAGACAACTATTAAGGTACTACTACTAGTTGGATGTGTGATCGTGATAACCTAGGGATTATTCCCGGATCATAGACTTTCTCTAAGATTTTTTTTAGAAACAGCAAAGAAAATTAATGTTTCGCAATAATCGCGTAAACATGAATATTCGCATTCGTTGACATATCAACCCTAACCCGGATCACAATCAGCTCCAAACAGGAAATGGACAGTTAAGGACTTGCGTAGACACAATTGAAGGCACCTACTCCGGTAATCCCCAGTTTACCATATTAGTTGATGGAACAGATTGGCTCTGGAACACGACTGGGCTGGTAAAACAGCAAATAAGCAAAGCCTATGAACGGTTGCAACTGAATAGATAAACAATGAAAGCGCTGACGAATTGGATGCAAATTGTCAAAAGTGCACAACGCTAAAAGTCCAATTATAAAGAGAAAACCGAAATTATAACATCAAAACGCAATTATAGCAGCGAAATACGGCTTCGTCCACTTTTGTAACAGATTTTTAATAACCAACCACGAAAATGCATTATTTTTTCTTGCTTTGATAACCAGCTACGAAAGAAGCATTAAACTGTCGCTTTCACGAAAGATTTTTTTTTCCATTTCGATAACTGGTCATTAAAGTTCGATAGATAGCTCGACTGGCACTGATGAAGGTGATTTGTTTCATTGGCAATTTACCTCCCTCACCTGTTTGTTAGTGAGTTGATTACATTAAGAGATGTCTTTACCGGTCAACACCAGAAGGTGAGCGGAGGAAAAAAAGGGCAATTATACTATCCATCGCCAAGTCCATTATTACTCTCACAACATGTCCAGTGCCAGTCATAATTAGTAGCCACCGTGGGTGCTCCCTCGCTGCTTTATATTATTAACCATTCGGATCAATAAATCTTTTTAAATGTTAAACAGTATTTTTGGACTGGTTTCAAATGGTCCTTCAAGCCGAAACATTTTTAAACGGTTTTCTCAACCAAACCGTGTATTGGGGATAATACATAATTCTACCGACTACCTTGGATGATTTAGACAAAAGGCAATTGACTATTTGGAGAATACAACAAACACTAATAATTAAATTTTAATAGATATGGCCTCGTCAGATTTATAAATTAAATGATGAACGACTGATTATTTGGACAACAATAAAAGGAACATAAATATGTCCTGAGGACTGACCTAGTTATGCAGTAACGAATAATATTATATAATGTGTTGTTGCGAAAGTAAAAAATAATAAAAATAGGCATCCTATAATCTAACAGTAGTCGTTCGCTTGTGGAATGCTGGTATAAATGGAAGGAATAGTATCACTACATAGTATAAAACAAAGTCGCTTTCTCTGTCCCTATTTCCCTTTGTATGCTTAAATCTTTAAAACTAGGCATCAGATTTTGATGCGGTTTTTTAAATAGATAAAGTGATTCAAGAGGAAGGTTTATATGTATAATACATGTTTAATATAGTAGAGGGTGTAGCGGGAACGGGATCTGACGCCACGAGGGCGGAAAAATATTGGCGGTACGAAGTTCGCCGGGTCAGCTAGTAAATAATAAAACAAGAAATTTTCAATAAACTTCCTTCTTCTTCATCCCAGCGTTAATTTCAGTCGCATCTGAAGCTTTTATCTTGAAGTCTGGTGTCCGCTTTTACTAGTTTACGTGCAGATTTGGCTGAACTTCGATATTTTCTGTGAAGCGACTGCCATCTGACCTACACAACCCAAAGCCGATATCGAAGCTTTGCAGTTAGACCAATTGTTGGACTTTTTAGGGCCCCAACTACCCGTAGTGGCTGCCATAGTATGGCAACCGGGACCGACGGCTTAACGTGCTCTCCGAGGGACGCCCAGACCAATGCAAATACCAATATTTGCACCCGCGCCTTCTATGTAGTGGCCGCGTTCACTACCGCTGCGCCACATAGGCTGTCAGTAAACTTCGTTATACTTAAGATTGGTTTAAAAGAAAAGTCGAACCTGTGCAATTTGTTCTTGGCAAAGAATGACAATGCGACCTGGTGTAAAATATTTTTTTGCTTTGGAAAAGCGATTGCTATTACGATAACATTTAGCACTAATGTGTCTGCAAGGTCGAGCCCGCATGATCCTAGATATTGAAGACAAGGTACTACTAAAGCGCAAATGATTTGACAAATATTTATTTATATATATATATGTAATGATGATTTATATATATATATATATGTAACCTGTTAATGAAAATATCAACAATCATTTGCATGCCGTACCTATGGTTGAATATGGTGATACTTCCACAACAACAATCAACATCAATGTACAATTTATACCCATATTTCGCAAATTATGAATGAATAAATAAATGAATAGAATCAATTACCAACATTATTTAGAGCGATAAAAGTTGTAGCGCGTCACTGAAATGAATATGCTGCAGTAGGTAGATAATCGGTGTAAAAGATCACATGAGAAACTCCGGGTGTTCAGGGCACACTTGACTGATATAAAGGTGACTTCGCTGGTGCAGCCAAGTTTTGTGGCGATCGCTAGGTGGCCATGCCGCCTCCATTGGGCCCCAGGCAAGGTAGACCAATTAAATATTGGCTTAACGTCCTAAAAGATGACATGCATCCCTCAATGCTGCGGCAAGCGCACCCCGAATTGCAATCTATTGCCGGACAGAGATCTCTCCTTGTGTGCTAAAACACCCGTCCTCTCTTCCGAGAGGAGGGATGCGTTGTTACTTCACACAAGATCCTGACACCCCTTGAGAGCCATATCTCTTACAGATATCAATATTACTTTGGAGAAACAAGTTGATTTATAGACACTAGCAAAGATTTCTCATCAATACTTCGAAATTTTACTATTCGGCAGATTCTCCCACACGATTCAGATCGATTACAAACTCGAAGAAACCAGTGTGAGAATCATGGAATTAATTGGAAATAATGTGTTAATCCTCGCAGCTGGCGACACGCCAATATTGTGATACAGTTGAAATTAATTCCGTCCGTGAGTCGTTCTGTCTTCATGTGCACTATGTGCAGTCATTGTCATTTACGGAACTGGAATTAACAAAAGGAAATATAAGTAGTACATCGTAGGAGAAATGTGATAATAATATTGATCCTGTGACCAAAGTTTGCACTTGCACAATCTAGACTCTAGATTGTACAAGTGCAAAATTATGCACTCTCTAGATTCAAAGTATTCTGATGGTCCTATCCGTTCCTTTCTCTTACCGATAGACTACTTATCGGGCAGACGAAAGAAAGACTGCAAAATAAATAATTTAGATAGAAATAGATTTGCTATATATACCTAAAAACCAAACCAACAAACAAGCACTAGTCTCCAGAAGAGCAAGTGTAAGTACAGTCAGCAAAGAGTCAAAATGATATGAATACTAAACTGTTTTATTGATTTCAATAATATTAGGGGTTAAAGTATGAAATTGCCGATTTGTACTGACAAATTGAAATTCGTTTTTTTTTTTAATTTAACGTATTTATTTAATCAAAATAATTACCATTATTATCTATACATTGCTGCCATCTAGTAGGAAGGTCATTTATGCCTTTGCGATAGAACTCTGGTGATCTAGATTCGACAAACTGTGTGAAAGCATTTTGTACTGCCTCCTGAGAAGAAAACTTTTTATCACATAGAAAATTGTCCAAATCACGAAAAAAATGGTAGTCTGTTGGAGCAAGGTCTGGCGAATACGGAGGGTGACGGATAGTTTCTAATTGCAGTTCCTGTAGAGTTAAAACGGTTTCTCGTGCTGTATGAGGTCTCGCGTTATCATGGAGCAATAATGGTGAAGATCGATTCATGAGTCGGGGCTGTTTCACTGCTAGTTTTGCTATCATTGTTCGGAGTTCGGCACATTAGACCTCTGCCGTTATTGCTTGACCAGATCGTAGAAAGCTATAGTGAATAACACCATGCTGAGACCACCAAACAGTTACCATTACCTTTTTATTGGTAAGCTTTGCTTTAGGACACTGTTGTGGCGTTTCACCTGGGGTCAGCCATTGCATTTTACGGTTACGGTTATCGTAAAGAATCCACTTTTCATCACATGTCACAATTCGATCCAATATTCCTTCATTTCTGTATCGATTCAACAAGGCAACACAAGTTTCAACACGCATTTCTTTCTGCAGATCAGTCAAATCATGAGGTACCCATTTTTCACATTTTTTTATTTTATTGATTTGACGCAAATGAGTCAATATTGTTGGTAAGGTAACGTTAAACCATGCAGCTAATTCCTGGGTAGTTTGGCTCGGATCGGCTTCCACCATGTCTTTCAATTCATTGTTATTCACCTGTGTGGACGGCCTTCCTCGTGGTTCGTTCTTCAAATCAAAGTTTCCATCACGAAAGCGTTTAAACCAAAACCGCACGGTGCGTTCATTAGCAGTCCCCTCTCCAAACGCAACATTGATATTGATAGCTGTTTCTGCCGCGTTAGTTCCGCGTCGGAACTCGTATTCAAAAATCACTCGAATTTTCGAAGTATCCATCTTTCTTGTCTAAGCTGAATAAAAAAACAACTGAAAGTCGATAATCGAATGTTGCACATTTTTAAATGAAGAACTACATAGGTACCATGTGGAAAAAGTTTCACTCAAAAATCTCAAACCATGAAGGTTCTATGTCAATTCGAAGTACCTATTACAATGAAACGGCAATTTCATACTTTAACCCCTATTATTATCGTCCGAATTAAAGGGGTTTCGTACATAATACCGAACGAAGAACGGTCTATTGGACAAGCTTTTTGAAAATTTCAACTTTGTGAGGAGGGGACAATAGACCGTTTGCATTTTTACGTTTAGTAATACGTCGACGTATTCATATTTCGACCTAATATACCAGCGACAATTTGATCTTTCAACCAATCATTGTCGACCCATTGCATTTTCCACGTAATAGTACCTAGACGTATTAAAGTTTCGACTTAACGTACCAGCGACAATTAGATCGTCCGACCAATTGTTGTCGACCCATTGTTATTCGATTATTTAACTTTCGGTATTATGTACGAATCCCGAATTAAAGGTGTGTATCAAGCGTCGGTAGCTTAATGGTTAAGGAGTCGGCCTTACGATCGAGAGGTCCCGAGTTCGAATCCCGGTCATTACACTACCGCCGTGAACCCACTCCTAGCACAAGCAATTTAGCTTAGTTGGAGAGGTTAGAGGGAATATTAGTTATTTCGATAATTTCGGTTGCTAATATTCATTTTAAAAAAAAAACAAACTGGACAATCAGTCAACAGGAAGGGAGGAACACAAAGGTATTAAGATCATTTTGAGTACTTTGCTGATCAAGATTGATCTGATGCTGATGATTGTACATGATTTTAAAAGCTTACTCACCTCTCTGGTGAACGCATCAGGCATCGTGAACGTCGATGTGATCCAACAGTATGTGTTAACCACATTGGTGGGTAGCCCGCTGACGATGCACTGGATCGGTTGGCCTACATACTGTGTCGCTGTGATAATCATGGAGCACGACAATAGCAACACAGTGGTGAACACATTATGTAGTCGAAAAACCGCATTGTCAGTCCTTATCGGCTGGTATTTGAAATGAACACGTAAATCTCCAAGTAACTTGAACATTTTGGTGCTTTGTCGATTATAGCATTATTTATTTCGAGGTGTTTTTCTCCTTTTGAGGTTATATTCGCATAATTCGTGAGATTCTTGCTTATACTACCTACTGAAAATCAGTCTTGTTTTAATTGATTCGCGAGAATGTTTGAGATTATTGTCGGATTGCGGTCGGGCACGTTGTCATCTGGAACAAGAGAGAATATTGTTAGTGATAGGTCTGTTTTAATTATTGTCAGGAAGATTGGTCACGTTGCAACGATAGTGGGGGTAGGTTCGTAACTTTATGCCTTGATCAGACGCACCGAGTGGACTGGCAAGACAGTGCACTCGGCCGAGTGCTCAGTACGAGTGAACATAGAAAGAACGTCACTGTCCCGTTACTCCACTCGGTGCTTGTGATCAAGGCATTAATTCGCATATCAAAATTAAATAGGATAAAAGAAGACCTACGAAGGCACAGGTAATGAAACACGTTCCACTCATTTTTTTAAATATGTATAGAATAAATAATATTGCTACAAGGGTTTCGCCATTTGAACACAAGAATGTGTGAAATGATCGAAAAAAAAACCATTGCAAATATAAACATATACACGAAGAATCGCAGGCTCCCATAATACAGAAATACAGACAGGTGCTGTATAGTAAGAGACATATAACCTCAGTGCAAGAAGGAAACAATAATGTTTAATAAATATAATATGTGAAATGCAAAACGACGATATATTTTTAAGCTATTGCATAGCTTCTATCGAGGGCCTTGAGCGCGGGGACCGAATCTAGAAATTCCGTAACGAAAAAACCTCACGCTCGTTTCTTTTCGGCAGTCTTCGACACGGTGTTCATGTGCGTGCAACTAGCCGTATTGTACGACTCTACGAAGCTCGCACGAATCGAGACGAGCTGCTCCGAAATCGAACGAATACATAAGGAGCTGTTTATGAGAAAGTATATGTGTATAGGTATTTATGTACAACAGTGAATAGCTGTAGGTACTTGTAAAATTTGTCGATAATCACTTCTTAATATCGTTATTTTTTTTAAATGAATAATTTTGTTTTGGTGTGTCATTACACTATTTATACCTATTATTTATACCTAGATATTTTCGTTTTATAGAGAAGAAAAGCGTAAAGAGCTAAAAAGAAAAAAAAAACTAATGCGACGTGCATCAGTTTTTTTTTCTTTTTAGCTCTTTAAAGGGCATATTATCATAATTGCATAAGTTGATACAAAATGCTATGCAAAAGCTTTACCGCGACAGTCCCCGAGTGCCACACGTCTTTTTTTTTTGTGAAGATTACTGTACTAATGTTGAAATAAATTATTTTGCATTTATATAGCTATTTTGTCATGTAAATAGGTAAATTGAGTGATTTCGTCATTTCAGGAACACCGAATATTTTATTGAGTTTGTTTTCTAATGATTTCATTATAAAAGTTTAGGTTAAATAGTTATAATATATATATAGTTAAATAGTTTATATAAATAAAATATTGGATTTCCTTCCCAGTGCTATGCCGGATCATTAAATATTTATCACTACGAGTATGAATACAGATCCTAACTTTTTAGAGCAAACGAAAATTACTGTAAGCGCCAGGAGGCAAGCCAAAACTGTCAAAATATTTTCTGCCCAAATTTTTATATTTTTATTTAGTACACGTCAATTTGTCTTCACCTCGCCTGATGGTAAACTGAAGGCAAAGTCTCAGGAAAGAGGGTCACCATTACATGTTGTGTGTGTTTTTTTAATATAAGGTCATGAACCTTTGGTCGGTTCTACACATTGTAGGTATTCCGTTGGTCAAACGTGTGCAGCAGACATGACGAGTCAATCACTAACTATTATAATTCGCGTGACAAGCCAGGTCAACAGCAAATGCGTGCAATAACTCGCAATTGGTGCACGCAAGTGCTTACCAACAGTGGGTAGTTAGACACTCGCATCTGCGTGACATCAAATTTAACGAGAGAACGAAAACATATATTAGCTAAGCATTATGTAGCTAATTTTAGTTTATTAATAACTAGCGATCCGCCCCGGCTTCGCACGGGTGGTAAAAACGTTCTCGTGGAAATCCAATATAGCCTATGTTAGTCAGGGTGAAAGTAGCTTTCCAATGGTGAAAGAATTTATGAAATCGTCACAGTGGTTTTTGAGTTTTTTCATTACAAACATACAAAAATACTAATCTTTCCTCTTTATAATAGAAGTGTAGATGTAGATTTACTGGTAAGCTAAAGATAACCAGCTGTTTGTCATCATCGCTGCTAGTGTAGTACTTGCGAGCATCTTTGGTTCCAACTCGCTGGCAAGTTCGCTACTGAGCGAGTGGAAAGTCAGTGTCGTCATCAAGCCTCGCTTATTCATTCACTTGCTAGCTTTCAGCTCAGTAACTGGCAACTAGAAAACTAACCAAGTGTCTTCGAGGCTTAAGTAATTTAGCTTAGCTTAGCTTAAAAGGGGTTAGAGGGAACTACTAGTTATCTCTGTTACGAACATTATATTTAATTTTACTCTTTGTGTACAGAACCCATAAAAGAACATTAATTTTTATGTAAGTATAAGATTAGATGACACTAGAACTTCGTTAACAGTACTCAAATTCGAAACTCCGCCATTTCCGCACAGCTCTAACCCATTAAATGAAAGGTGTCTTAGTAGTCTATATTAGCTTAAAAAACGTAATTGACTCAAAACTGCAGTGGCGACCGCAGATTGAAAAAATATCAGGCAAATTAAGTTGTGCAGCATATGCAGTAAAAACAATTAGACGGCTTACTGATATTGAGACAGCTAGAATAGTTTATTTTAGTTATTTCCATAGTGTTATGTCATATGGAATTCTTCTCTGGGGTAATTCTGCGGACATTAATACCATCTTTGTATTGCAAAAGAGAGCTGTAAGAGCAATATACCAACTTGGTCCTAGAATGTCTCTAAGAGAAAAGTTCAAAGAAATAAACATTCTTACGGTTATTTCGCAATTTATTTATGAAAATTTACTTTATGTGCATAAAAATATAGACTCCTTTACTAAAAAGAGTTACATGGTATAAATACTAGACATAAAGGTAATCTTGTGTTACATACTACTCGTCTCCAAAAAATAAGCAACTCTTTTATGGGGCAATGTATTAGATTCCACAATAAACTTCCCAATGAAATTAGAACATTATCCATAAATAAATTTAAAACAACAATTAAGGCCAAATTGTGTAGCAGAGCATATTATAACATTTCAGACTATTTGAATGACAAAAATGCTTGGGATTAAGTAGCTCTAAGTCAACACAAGAAAATGATTGTACATACATGACGACGTTTTTTTTAAAAAAGGATTCCTACTGAGTTTTTTGGCAGTGTTTCTCAGTAGTAGCCATGTCACGCACTGCACGGTAGGGGAAAAAATAATGACGATTCCAAACAAATTTAATATTTTTATGGAATGGATATGGATGAATTTAATTAAACTTTAAAAAAAGAAATCTAGAATAAATAAAACAGTGTATCAATAAACTTGTTGGTAGAAAACATCTACCTACCTAATATGTATGTCCAGCAAACAATGCAGGTGTATTGCATAAGTAAACTATTTCATAATGCACAAGGCACACAACACAAAGTTGTTTTTACATAGGTACCTGCCTCAACGGTCAACGACCTGTTATCAAGAAAGGCACGTAATTACGGCTTGTTAAGATTAATCCGATACGGATTTGGTTACGAAAACAATGGTTACGGAATTAGTAATGTCGAATCAATTAGCAGTTTCAGATGGGAATTGGCTTCAGCCGAGTGCCAGTCTCGGTTACGTCCAAAAAATGTTGTCTCTTTTATTATGATATAACCCCGCGTTTTACCCACCTGTTGTAGTCGATGGTGAAGCACGCTTACCCTTCGGTTGCCGGAGGTGAGATAACCAGGGACATATCTCTTGCACACCGGCCAACCCAAAACCATCTCCGGCTTCGGGATGGCCTCCACGGTGTCCCCACCTTATCCCCGGATACAGCTTTTCGAACCGTGTAGACCGGGCTAGAGGAAACACAGATTCTGGCGACTCCTAGTTAGCTGTACGTACGTACAGCTATACAGTATTGCTAAAATATATGGGAACATATTAACTTTGTATGTGTTAGGTCAAAGGTTTGTTGTTTTCTGTTCAATTATTGTTACATCTTGTGGTATAGGCAAAGCAGACATACGCATTTGTTACTCTAAACAAATTATTACAAATAATAAACACGGTCTAGTATTACAAGCCGACAATAGAACAATTCACTACCTACTGATAAAAGATATGTTTATACTAGTATGAAGCTGCGCACTTATGCACACATCTGTATATTGCCGAAAGTAATGTCTTTGTTTTTCTGTTAGGACGCTACGTGATAGGACGCGAGAATATTTTTGTCAACCGGGCACGTAACGTTAGCCGTATGATTACTGTTAGGTAGAGAAGACCTATACGAAGAACAGTCCAATCAAAGAGAAAGAGTAAACGGACCGCGTACTACGAGGTGAAAACTTCGGATGCAATCGGGACTTTGACAGGAATTATATCATCAAATCAACGGATTCTCTACGGGACTATTAATGCAGGGTTAATGTGGTCAAGAATCACCACATGGAATGAATATAATAGTAGATTGTTCAACAAGGGACTAAAACAAGCCATAATGACACGAGATGTTTTAGTCACCCGAGCAAAGCGAGGGTGACTAATAGTTCGAGTGTCATTAATTCATTATGGTTGTTTAGTCCCACGTTAAACACTCTACTTTTCACTTTGAATGCGAGGAAAAAAAACGACGTTCTATACAAAATTATTATATTTATAATAACAAAGTTTCTTTAAATTACGTATTGATCGTTAATTTAACCTAAGAAAAGTTCTATTCAAAATTCAAATTGCAAAGAAATTTGTCCCGCGGTTTTTTTTTGTTAAGTGACGTACGCTTTAAATGCTTGCATGTTTAGCCAAAAAATTTAAACTTGTAAAATAATTTAAAACTAATTGGAAATGCATAATAAAATGAATTAATCCTTAGTACTTACATAATAATCAATTAAATTAAATTAATCGTATTTCACGAAATTAAATATCTAGGTTTTTAAATTTTTTCAAAAGTCATTTTGAGGTTATTTCTCTACACAATCACTAAAAGGTGATAATTATCCCATTCACAAACACCATGATTGGCAGTTTAGGAGTTTTCAAAGTAAATTAAAAAAAAATTACTTTAGTCCCTAGAGATTAATAAGGAACTTTAATCCCGATATGCAGAGACTAAAGTAGCATTTTAAGAGCATGAGAAGTGAAAAAAGATTAAAGGTTTCCCTGTTGGTTTGCATCTTTGGCGAATAAGGCAAAAAATGCAGACTGAGAATTCATGAAAAACCGACTATTGAGGATGACAGACGCGCTTCTTATAACCATAAGGGACCGAAAAGCAAGTTGTTTTTTTATACCCCTTGGGTGCCACAGAGGTACCACAGTACCTGATAGAAAGTGGTTACCGTGACCTATGGACGTGCAACACCTGGGGAGTCACACTCATGCTACCGACCCGAGTTGTTCACTTTTCAGGATATACAGACAATATTCAGTCGAGTGAGTACCTCAGTATATTAGCTTCTTTTCAAAGCCAGCTACAGAACCAAATACATACAGTAAGAAATATATTTTGCCACGGTCATTGCGGAAGCGTTACAGTGTTCAGTCGCCAACCATGGAAAGATCATTGTTGGTCAACAGCCGATTGTGTCGGGCGCTTCCATGTTTTGGATTCCCTCCAGTCACCGACCCTTTGTGAACGTGGGAATCTCACAGTGCATTGTGCGGTATGAGGCTGACTGTGGGACACTATACATAGTGTCACTATACAGCGATTGGATATTTCTTTCTCGACTTAAAAAGAACATATAGCTATATTTGCATCATCTGAAACTCTGATTGTTAGCATGTAAGATTTTGGAAGACCTGTCTGATGGTAGAGCGCTCGACTGTTACGTCACGGGTCGCTTCTTCAATTTCCACTCGTACTTAATATTTGCAGAACATTCCTTTAAGAGAGAGACATAGTCATATTTGTGGCTAAGCTCCGTAAATAAAGATTCCTTTAAGAACCAAGCGGTTCGGTGACTCTTTCCTTTATCGCACCATTAAGACCTGGAATTCCTTGCCAGCTCACGTGTTTCTCTCTTCCTACAGTCCCGGGTCCTTTAAGCCGGGCGTGAAGAAGCATCTGATGAGGCCGCCAAGCTGAGTGCCACCATTGTTAACATGGCACGTGTATATAATGGTGGCCCCTTTTTTCTGAGACTTTGCCTTCAGCTTACCATCAGGCGAGCTAAAGTCAAATTGACGAGTCCTATATAAAAAAAAATTACTACATGGATGTTCAATTGCATGGTATTGATGTATATATATTTAAAATAATTCGTGACTGGACAAGCTTGCTGATAACGACAAAAGCGAGCTCTACAGCAACGACGGTAACTTAGTGATTAAAGTAGGTCTAGGAGGTAGGACACGACGGTATTTCCGTCCAATTGAGCAGTGCGACTGGGGAAGTATGTTCGCCCTACAGAATACCGCGGTCATAATAACCTCGTGTTGTGTTCCCGGCGGTGACTAGGGTAGCCAGAGCTCACTGGAGAGTTTTTGTGCTGTCAGTGGTAAGACCCGAGGCTTGTCCTGCTTTATCTTCTACCCTGACAGCACAGAATCTCTCCCACAGAACAGGGTCGGCAGTGTGACGCCCCTGGTCTTGCACACGTCTATAGGGCACGTTAACCACTTTCCATCAGGTGGGCCGTGTGCTTGTCTACCACCTAAGTGGTATAAAAAAAGGTGATGGTTAACGGGAATACTAGCAATAACGATTACTAATATTCTTTAAAACGACCTACGAGAAGCGATTTGTGGGTCATTATAGTAGGTATATCATTTTGTTGGAAACCATACGTCACAATTAAAATCCTAAGGTTGCGTGACACATAACACACGAGTTTAGTGTAAATTAAACCATTCAAACAATTACAGAATTGGCACCAACTGCCCACACAATTGGATCAAATATTCGAAATTGGTTTCAACGACCGCGAACCATTAAATTCAACAAAAAAAAATGAGTTGGTTGAACTGCGCGTATTAGGTATACTGTATGTTTGCTGATTATTCTAGCTTTTTAAATTACTCGTGACAGTAATTCGACCATGAATTTGCAGCATTTTTATTTTCATTATCATTATAAAAAGACTTTTTTTATGTTTGCTTTGTAAAGAATAAACTCAACAATTACTGAACCGATTTTAAAAATCTCTTGAGGAACGTTTGGACTCTACAGATACTGATCAGGCCTCATATAACTCACGGGTGAAAGCGAAGAACAAACCACTATTTGAAATGCAACAAGCCAAAGTGATTTCACCTCACCTGAAGCTGAAGGCTCAAGAAAGGTCACCATTACAGACACCGACGATGTTACAATAGTAGCCACTAACTTGTCGGCCTCACAAGATGCTTTTCATGCCTCGTTTGATGTCTTTAAAGGACCCGGAACTGCAGGTAGAAGGTATACTGTATATTCTCATATTACATTATATCCGTATTTAAATAATAATAAATAATAATCTACTGTTTGTTCCACATAATAAAGACTAAAGCTATCGGTTATCGCGACCAAACATAGCCTATGTCCTTGCTCAAGGTCTAATCTACACTTATACCAAATTTCACCAAAATCGGTTCTGTGGTTTAGGCGTGAAAGCGTAACATACAGACAGACAGACAGTTACTTTCGCATTTATAATATTAGTATGGATTTTCTTTACAATTTTATACGATTAGTGTATTTTCCCTTCGTATTAAGGTAATATGCTCTTAAAAACTATCAACGAAACTGGAGAGCCTAACCTTGGCTAACCTCCAAGCAGCTTTCCAAGAAAGTTTCAAAGCATACGGAACCAGTGTAATGAATAATAGATTTTAAGCTTTATTACTGGATAATGGTGAGGGGTAATGGCCAGGCGAACACGCTTTACGACCAAGTCCATGAAGGGATGGGTGCTATTTTGGTCCACAGTCTATTAAAGGGAGAATAGTAACTGTTGAATGCAACGTTCATTATTATCGGCGTCTTTACTTAGAACAAGATGGTTGTAATTCGCAAGAATGGCTTTTTTCGTACTTTCAGTGAGTTTTCCAAGCGGTTGAACTTTGATGTTTCCCGTGAAACAACTGGCTGACCTACATGACTCTTTGGCGATATCCAAGTTTTATAGTTATAACTTAGTGGTCCAATGTTGATGATTAGAAAATGACCTGGCAATAAAACTCACAGCCAATGTTTTTTAATCGCCAATAATAACATTAGTTTTGTTTTAAAATATATCAGATAGATGCTGCAACTAAATGAAGTGCGAAGAGCATCATTTTAAATTGCAAGAATTTTCTCGTTTTCTCTAAATTCCAAGCGGCTATGGAAACCTTCTTGTCCGTTAACCGAACAAAGAAATCACAAACAAACATCAGGAAGGATGTAAGTCTGAAGAACTAGAAATGGCTTCACAAACTAAAAAATCATTTTTTTTACACGGTAACCAAACACAGGAATCACACGCAAAGATAAGCAAGGAAGCAAGTCTGAAGAACTAGAGAGGGGTTTCACAAACTACTGCCTATTGATGTTTTTAGGACGAGTATTAAGTTTTCAGTATTATGATTTTAATACAAAGTACAGCCAATCACCAATATCTAGCATAAAGTTATAATATACCATCTGATCAGCCGTGGATCTTAATAATTCCTAATATGATACCACCCAAATAACTAAGTTATTAAGGCTATTATCAAAAAATAACAGGAAATCAACCTCATTGCAGGAAATGATTATTGTTTAATGTATCAACAAACGAGAAATGCAATTTCCTTGTCGACATTTTAATGCGAATGCAATATAGAACACAAAAATGTGTTCAATTACATCTCGCTGCAGTAAGACTGTTCTTGGAAATCTTTAAAGGCAACAAAATAATGTTAACGGGAGTTTACGCAATTGTGGTATATGTATAGTTTTTGAAGTAAAAACTTCTTTAGCGGCGTTGGATGGGTAAAAAGTGTTAAACTCGCGTCAGGATCGCATGACCTTTGAACCGTAACCGACGACTGACGTCATACAACATTAGCTACAGACTGGCTATTTTGCAAGATACGATAAATATCTTCATAGCTTAGCGGTAAGCGCTTCGACTGTAAGTCCTTATGGTTTTAGATAGTACCGGGTTTGAACCTGGCCTTCTGACACTTTTAGTGATTATTTTTTCTTTTAGTAATTTATTACTTTTTGTGATAATTTTTTCTTTTTGTAATTCATTCATTTCTTCTGACAGAAAATTAGCAGAAAATTAGTGATAGGTTCTATGATTGGCGCTATATATATTATAGGTATGTTTTTTATCTCTTTTTCTATGTATATAACGGAGAAAGAAAGAAAGAAAAAGTTTTCACTTCTGCTGGCACGGCACTCCCAGAGTGCAACCTGTCTTTTTTTTATATATAGGATACGTCCATTTGCCTTTACCTCGCCTGATGGTGAACTGAAGGCAAAGTCTCAGGAAATAGTGCCCCACCATTATATACACGTGCCATAACAATGGTGGCACTCAGCTTGACGGCCTCATCAGATGCTTTTTCACGCCCCGCTGAAAGGACCCGGGACTGTAGGAAGAGGGAAACACGTGAGCTGGCAAGGAATTCCAGGTCTTAATGGTGCGATAAAGGAAAGAGTCACTGAACCGCTTGGTTCTTGAAGGAATGTTCTGCACACTGCGGGTGACATCTAAGTCCTGCACGTGTTGTCCTGTATAGGAAAGGAGAGGGTGGGACTAATTGAATTGTCTGACATTTTGACCATTGGTCAAACTGGAAGGCTGATATTTTTTTTTAACTAGAAACACGTTATTACTATAAAGAACATTATAATTGTAGTACTGTACGAAATACACAGAAGGGTCCCAGGTATAACACGTCCCAGCCACTGTGGCGTGGCGGTAGTGAACACGGCTGGTACGCAGGAGGCGCGGGTTCGATCCCCACTCAATGCAAATATTTTTATGTATGAATATGTATATTGGCATTGGTTTGGTTGTTTCTATGTATATTATGTATGTATTTACAAATAACATACATAGTATACATAGCCTTCTAGATTCCATGAAACAAGCTAGTTAAGCTATGCTTATTTCCATGGTAAGCATAGCTTAACTAGCTTGTGTCTAGATAGCGTTGTGTGAAATATTTTGGAATATTTATTTGTTATATTTATTTATTATTTATATTATTTAGTAATAATAAATCCAGGGTAACATGGGCCCTAGAATGTGGATAAACATGCCCACATTTTTTAAATGAGCACATATTACATTGTCACAACCAGACCAATGTAAATATAGGTATTCAAGCATTCCAAACTAGTGTAGAATCGTTCGGACAAACAATTGGTAATTGACCTGCGATCTTACCAAGCAAGCAATTAGGCACACTCGACACATATAGTTTTATTGATCATTCAATAGCAGATTTTCAAGGCATGCCCAGTGGCACTAAGGGCTAGGAGGCGGGAGACTGAACACGTACTGATTAAAGTACAGCCGAAAAAGCAGATACAGTTGCACTTTACATACAACTTTATATGAAAAGTAGGTTTTTTTTTTGTGCCTGCGGGCAATCCCCACATATACCCCCCTCCTCCGAAGCCGGAGGGGGAGGTTATGTCGGACTCGAACCGACTAAACCGCACGCCGTCTGTGGGTCGTAGTGCTAGGCCGAAGGTGAGGTTGTCTTGCGACATATCCCTCGCACCCCGGCTGACCCAGGGCCATTCCTCTCGGTCTGGCCTTCCTCGGGAGGGGGGACCCCGCGGCTCCCGATTCGCGCGATCGCGCTATAGTACTACGATGCGCGCCGAAGCCGTGGCCGGCTTCTACTAGGGTGACGAGCGGCTCCACCCGTCACCCTCAGGCCCGCGCTCATGGAGGGCGGAGATCGGTTTGCGCCCTCCGGCGCACGATCCGCCTTCGAGCGCGGGCAGCGATGTCAGCGAGTCTCTCTCGCTCACTGTGCCGCGCCCGCTCTGCTGTCTCCTTCACGAGCAAGACCTGCTCACAGAAGGAGGCGCTGGCCGCCCACGCATCCGCGCAGCGGACCATCGCCGAGAGCAGGGTGGAGAGCGTGAGCACTCTCACCCCCAGGGCCGTCACAAGTTGCAGGATCAAAAGTAGGTATAGTTAAACAACACTACTTAATTAAAACCACAGAACAGAAAAAACTAGATTGAAACACACAAACACAAAAAAAAAGAAAACATTTTAAAGGATTCTATAGCAACATATGTTACTTTTAGCTTTTAAACTTTTGCCTTCCAGCATATACAATAATAATAACAGGCATAAAGGCGATCATGGTATATAGACCGGTGTAACCTCACAGGTCGTAACGTCAGGCAAAACAAAGGTCGGATCGTGTTAATTCCCGTTATTATTGTTTATGTTAATTTTGTTAGTGCATTAGTTACACGTTTGAGTTACTCCTCAGCACCCATGGTCACATGGAGAAAAAACGCTAACCTGAAATCTACGGATGCCATCTGACAACTGGAAACCAGAACCTTGGACTATATACATACCAGAATATTTTAAATCAATGTCAATAGTGCATATACTATTTATATCACATGATTGCTCGCGCAGTAGGACCTATACAGAGGCCGGCAATTGGCCACTTGTTGGAATCGCCCCCAATTGACATAATCGGCCAATGAATGCAGGACTTACGACACAATGCACTCGAGCACCGGGAATGTGGAGTTATAGAGGATTGTTGGCCACTTGTGTTGGATGACAATGAAAGTGTAGCAGGAAGGGCGTTATTCACGTCTATAAAGCAGTTATCAATAGCTAAGCTGTGTTGTTTACTTGCAGTTTTGCTAAGGACGAAAAGCGGTTAGGTGCAATATACAAGTTACAAAAAGGGGTGAATACCTACTTCTGTGAGTTGCATTTGGAGATGGTTCACTGGGAGGAGTTGCTCTGTCAGGAGCATAGTTAAATAAACCCGGCGTCGAAAGTGAGAGCTTCAGAAACGACCGGGACACGAAGTTATGATGATAGTGGTTTGAAAGAACAAATTGATCCTTTGAATTTTCACTGATGGGAATAAAAATAGCATTCCGAAATTTATCCAATATTTCCTTCATGCAATGAAGGACATACAAACATGTAACGAACATACTAAATGCGGCTCACACACCAACAAATTTTCCAATTTATAATATAAGGGGGCTCCCGGGGCACTTATATCACGACACGAGACACGAGAGTGAAGTGGTAAGGGGTAATAAAATCTGTTGGATTTTGATATAATACGGCGTATAAGGACTGAAGAGGAGTTTTGGAGCACGTACTTCAAGTTTTAAGGGGTAGCTCCAGTACTATAATAAATCCAACGATTTGAGACGCTTTATTCTTCACAACTGCTAAGGATAGTAATGTTATCAGGTGTTATGTATGTGAGTTGTTCATTCTGTCCATAGCCACAAACTAAATAGTTTCATAGCCTCCTATTAAAAATTCTCACAAACCGTACGAAACACAACATACTCCTAATAAGAGATTGGTATTTCCCTGGCCTGTTCAATCGTGATGAGAAATTCAATGAAACACCCACCTTGTAACCAACACGTAGTATTAGCAGAACAGTTTGGTCTATGACGAAGCTCTACATAAAGCCTTATTCTGGGCTATTACAATTCATAACACGTCTGCGGCACCTCAGTTGTTGAAAGCGTTTCTAGGTAACGGTAACCGCTTATCATCGTGCCGACTAGTAACGCACCGATATGGCAGGATCCAACCCAATATTTATGTCGAATACCGATTAATTAGAAGGGTTTACGAATGGTTTTAACCAATAGCACCAGTTCGATAGCAACTGCTGTCTCGCACCGGATCCTCATTATAGGTATACTGACCCGAGACAATTACCAAAGGAACTCTGTAGTGAGACCCCTATCCACCAATAGGTCAAACGCCGGCAATGAAGCTGATTAGCTCTAGGCACTAAAGACCATAACCTCATACCGAAGCAAACTGTAGCCTGAACTCCCAAGGTAAGTGGGTATCCGTGCTAATCAGACTTGGAGACTCGTTCAATTAGCCTATTGCAACCCACTGCAAGACATAGGTAGTCCGCTTTCAATGTGCGCCATTCTCCGCCTTCAGCACCAAGTCTAACCTGGAGACTACTAGAAGTAGGTATTATTGCAAAAGTTGCAAGCCTAGAAAAAATACGGCCAAGTGCGAGTCAGACTCGCCCATGAAGGTAGCACCAAGTACCTAACATAATATAAAAGTTCTTGTAGGTTTACGATTTATGACGTATTAAAAAAAGTACTTACAAGATCTCCTTCAAACCAATGTTTGGTGGAAGTTTACATGGTAATGTACACATCCTTTTCTTAGTTTTATCTTTCTCTTACTATAGACGTTACAGGGGGCGGGGGAGGGGTCTAGGGACACACTCATTTTACCACTTTGGAAGCGTCTCTCGCGCAAACTATTTTTGAGTTTCAGTTCGAAGTATGGGGAACCCCCAAAATTTATTGTTTTTTTTTTCTATTCTTGTGTGAAAATATTAATGTGGTTCGTAGAATACGTCTGATTACCAAATTTCATTATAGCTTCGGAAAAAAAGTGGCTGCGACATACATACGGACGGACGGACAGACAGACAGACGTGACTACGGAACCCTAAAAAAGGAATGACTTGGATAAAAGAAGCGCGTAGCTGAAGACCGACAGCCCCATCTTGGGGTTATAAGCCAAAGTAAGTTATTTCTCCAATAGCGCGAAGGTAATATCCAGGCCTATGTCCAGCACTGGACTGTAGTAAACTAATTGATTGAACCAAAATCTATATAAGTAGTTGGCAGGACGAAAGGTAATCGGTTTTACTCTACCTTGGAGATAGAAAACTACGAATGAACATTTATGTCGACAACTGATGTCCGAGCTAACGATACCGCTACCCGATCATGTTCAACCTATTTCTTACAGACAGTCTATCATCATAAACGCAAGCTCAATAGTTTACAGCTGGTTGAGGTCATGTTTGAATAAGGAAGTACTACACTAGATAAATTTACTTTTAATTGAATCACACTTCACAACTAGTGGACACTAATGGGATTTCTTAACAGTTCGAGGCACTGACGTGTTATAGGTAATAAGATCACTTCAATTTGTGCTGTACCGCTCCTTTTAATATTGGAAACAAATTCAATTAATTCTGTTACACGTACAAAAATAGTACCACATTTAGCCAATAGCGAACTCTTGGATCAATATCTCTATCGGCTCACTCATCTACGTGAACCTTGAGTCTGGGACCACGATCTCCCCATTTTGGCCCGGATAGAGGGAGGCTGCTGGCCCAGCCTGCTCCTGCTAGGGTGATAGGCAGCTCCACCACCAGACCCGCACTCATGGAGGACGGAGGTCGTTAATCGCATTGCGGGCTGTGCGGAAAGGGAGATTCTTTTCCGCAACATTGATTTTCTTCATCATAGAAAAGTAGTAGGTACTTAGCAGTGCTATTCTTTTCTAATGACCGGCAAACTTCTCGACAATGTACTCTGGCTGTAAAGAGTGGTTTATTAGATCTTTTAGATGAGGCGGGGCGCGCTTATCAAGCAATCATTCATCACAATCGTCACATGTAAACCAATAGGTAGTTTTTTTTTTTATATATAGGTGACGTTTGTTGGTATGCTGAAGAGGAACTCTTAGATACTGTCTTGGAAAATCAATCCGGATCACGCGTTATCTAGCAACAGTATCAGTCAATAGTTTTTAATAAAAAATATTTTATACAGGAGCTAGGACACGACGGTATTTCCGCCAATTGAGCAGTCCGACTGGGGAAGTACCTCCTTGTGTTGTGTTCCCGACGGTGAGTAGGGTAACCACTAAGTGCTGCTGTTTTAAGCGATGTGAGTTCGAATCTGAATCGCGAGATTGATGTACGATATTGGTACAATTTTTTTGGAGCCCTATACCAAGGTTTTGGGGGCCTACGTTAACTTCACCAACTAGTCGATACATTTGCTGATGAACGTAGGAATTTTAGGCGAGATTTTCCACTCGGTGTTGCGTGGCCTCTTCTTCTTCATCCAAGCATCAATCCAAGTCGCATCCGAAGCTATCAGCTTGGAGTCTAGGGTCCGCTTTAATAGTCTAACTGCGGATTTGGCTGACCTCCACAACCCAAAGGCGATATCGAAAGCATTGCAGTTAGACCAGTTGTTGGAATTTTGAGGGCTCAACTACCCGTAACGACTGCCATATGTTCGTATGGCAACCGGGACCGACGACTTAACGTGCTCTCCGAGACACGACCAGACCAATATAAATACCCATAGGTATTCATGCATACAAATATTTGCACTGAACGGGGATCGAACCCACGTCTCGTGCGTAGCGGCCGCTTTTCCTACCGCGGAGCCTCCGTCTCTGCGTGGCCTATTAAGAGGAATAATAGTCCATAACCTTTTATGGAAAAGTGGAGTAGGGGAGATGACCCTGGATTTCAAACTGCAACCTTAAGATGCAACTGAGACTAAAATTGTGATGACGATGATGATTACTACAATAAAAATTACAAAGCAATGATTTATTGAACGAATTTATTGCCCAATCGTTCAATTGGCAATCTACGTTAAACATTTATCAATGACAACCAATTTATATCGACACGAATCGATTGGAAAATAGAACGGACCGTTAAATAGAATAGACTGTTTCTTCATGAGAATAGCAACACCATAGGTGTATAACCGTCTAGGTAGAAGTGAGTCGTATGCAAATTAGGGTTGCCACTTTAAGGTGGAAATATAATCTGATATCTGTACTCTATTCGGTTAGGTATTAACTACGTAACCATTTTGTGGCAACCTTTTAGAAAAAACGTATTGAACAAATAAACTAAGCTTTAACTAACTTACTAACTTAGTGGTTCAATTTTTGTTTTTTGTGTTCAAACTACACTACACTGAAAAATGTTTACAAACTAAGTTGTTAAATAAAACAATTAAAAAAACACATCAAGATTATTTATATTTAGTTAAGTACTTAACCGAATGGAGTAGGGTTTTTTTTACGTGCGGGAAATCCTCACGGATAGGGAGAGATGGAGATCAGATCAAGACTGAAGTTTGAAAAGATTTTTATTAAGATAATTGGTCCTCTGAGATTTGTAAACGTCTGAATATCAATATAGACAAGTAATATATGACAACAAACAACAGCAATCTTGAATCTTAAGCTTCCGATTATTTTAATTAAAACCGTAAACTCACAGATTCTATGCCTGGGTAGAATTAAAAGATTTTCTTTGACAAGGCTCATTTTGATATACAGCGCCTAAAATGCAAATATATTAAATTACTAGCAATAATTATGAAATATTAACAAGCTATGCTGTCTCTGCCTACCCAGATCGGAAAGAGACGATTACTATTTATGTTGTTTGAAAAAACACGCTTGCTTACATCTCATTACACAGTCAGCGTAACATGTTATACAAAAAAAAATCTTATAAAAAATTACTACAAGATGATGTGACAGCCCTGATGCAAATCTAATGACCGTGTCACGTCAGGCATTTACGATAATATACCTAAGCATAGTTAATATGGAGTAAAACACGTGCAGTTTGGATCTAACAATTACATAAACTGCGAGCTAAGCTTTTTTTCGTGCGGTAATTTATTAGGAATGCGTTTTTAGGGGCGACTATAAGCGTATGAAATATGTATCTTGAATCTTCATTACCTAGCACGAAAAACTATCATAATCGTATCGCAAAAGTATCCAGACCAACCAGCCTACTGTGAACCTGTGGGTGTGTGAAGCCGCCCAATCGCAATACTCCGTTCTCTACAAACGTTTACTATACGAATACGATTTTTTTGAAGTGAAAACTTCTTTAGCGGCGTTGTTTTTTTTTTGTTAGGTACGCTAAGAAGCTTCGTAGCTTAGCGGTAATCGCTTCGACTGCACTTATGGTTTCAGATAACACCGTGTTCGACCCTGGGCTTCCGACACTTTTTGTGATTATTTTTTCTTTTTGTAATTTATTACTTATTGTGATTATTCTTTCTTTTTGTAATTTATTACTTTTTGTGATTATTCTTTCTTTTTGTAATTTATTACTTTTTGTGATTATTTTTTCTTTTTCTAATTCATTCATTTCTTCTGATAGAAAATTATTGATAGGTTCTATGATTGGCGCTATGTTATAGGTATGGTATGGTATTTTCTTTTTAGCTTTTTCTCTGTATAGGTATAACGAAGAAAGAAAGAAAGAAAAAGTTTTCACTTCTGCCGGCACTCCCAGAGTGCAACCCGTCTTTTTTTTTCTACGGGTAGAGATGCCGGGGTATGAGATTGCCTAAGGCATACCCCTCACAAAACTGGCTCCAGTGTCGTTACCCCCGGAAAGGCACTGTCTTTGGTATCAATAAAAGTGAGAGTATTAACAGACATGTCATCTTTTACGAAGTCAAGCCAGTAAGCTTAGGTTAGGCTGAGTGATTAATGAATAATGGTATTTTGTTCTCAATAGCTCCAACAAAACGAATGGCAAGGCCTCGACTGCAAGTCAGATACCTTGGAACGCCGAATAATCATTTCCAAAAAAGGTTCTCTAATCTACATGCACCTTAATTGTTAGTCATCAGTACTCATCAGAAACCACCAACTATAATTAATATTGACTGAGTTAAAATATCAACAAAATTTAATTTAAAGGATTCTTCTATTGCACAGCTATCTCGAAGAGTGGTAATAATATTCCGAGCAATTTAGGTTTAGTCCCGATTCCCCCGTTTACCGATTGCCCCCGAAAAACATTTTATTGCATGTGGCATCGATTTAAATATAATTATAATAAGTAAAACAATGCATGATGATGATAAAAATTGCTTGCATTGATTTTTATTTATTTATTTATTACATGGAAAACTTACAGCTACCAAACATGAATAGTGTTGGATTAGGTAATTGAAAGCCAGTAATAAGTTTTCGCTTATAGTCGCTAGCTACATAATGTAAAACATCGTGAGCAAAAACACGCATTGCACAAACTTTATTTATCTACATAGTCAACACCAGTAAAATAGAACATCAAAGTCATGCAAGATCACGAATATACAGATGACAATAAGCTTGGCTCTACTGTAGGTACTACTAGAACAACACATTGTACCTAATTAGGTTAATGTAAACATGTTTGTAAATAGATTACAAAAAAAACCAGCTGAGTTTCGTGCCTTATCTTCTCAGTGGGCATATGTTTTGTCAACACAAGGTCTGGTAGTTCAAATTTTTTGCATTTTACAAGTGTTGTTTTGGTATAAAAACAGAAACGATTTTTGACATTTTCGATTTGGGAAACTAAACTCAAAGTAAAAAGCCAGTAAAATCAGGCGAATTTTTCAATCGAAATCTATAGGAGTAAATCGGATTTCGAAATACCCGCAGCGAGGAGTCCCTATAACCCGATTCTTGCCGGCTTCCCTATGGGTCGCATGGAGCATGACAAACTAGATTGAGGAAATACTTTTTTTCACCGACTTCCTTTTTGAAAACATTGTTAATACTACTAATTACTTGAAAAAAAAAAATACAGAACCAAAGATGTCAGTCTTTCCTGGTTCAAATTTGTTTCATAAACTCCACTCCTAATCTCCTAAAATATAACGGCATTTCAATAGAGCATCAATACTTCATGCACAAAGACACAAAGACTATTACTCCGAGCAGTCCGAGCATATGGAGATGACAGCGATCGTTGATAGGTAAAACGGTAACTTAAACGGTGTAAATGATGCGATGACTGACGATGACCCAAAAATATAATTGAGACGAGCAATTGCCACATGGCCGTGATTGCTGACGTCATAAGGTCACTGATAGTGGACGACCTCTCATTGTGTGTCTGAGATCAAACAGCAAACCAATATCAGTTTATTAGAAATACATTTTTTTGGCAGCAAAGTTTCTATTTTATCATCAAACGTTAGTAATCAAAATGTCTGTCGCCAAATATTTCGATTATTCGAAGAATATGATACCGCGTGCCCTGAAATTAAAAGGTACAGGTTAAAAGAGATTGGTCCGTCTACCTCTCAGTGTTAGGTTTATTGTAATAATGAATGAAAATAGTGATAATTTAAGTACGTCGACTCCGCGCGAAGCTAATAGGTACCTACTAGAATTTATCTGTTAAATAGTAGATTTGTCGCCAATAACTTTGCGGCGGTTACAATTTTTTGCACATTCTTTTTTTTATGTTTCATAATGCAAATCTGAGGGATCCGATTCAGTTAAAACGATTAAAACGTGTGATTTCAAAACTTATGAAAACTTTTAAAATTCATAATGTCTAAATCTACCTAATTGAAAACACAATCAACTATAGAAACGTAGTTAAGATTTGATTTAGATAACAGATCATAATATATACCAAAGTTTTTACACTTTTCTTCTCTTCATGATATAAATAAGATTCCTATAAAAAGCTTACTTATAAATTCATCACGTATACCGTTAATATTTGCTGGAATTATTACTTCCGTGAGATGTAAGATATGCAAACAATTCATGCAGTGTGACCAGCCTTGATATTCAACTTATATTATGTAAATCTCATACTTTTATAGCTTCATATTGGATATACGACTAGTTATTGTAACGTAAATAGCAATTATGATCTTGTAAATGAAGGACATAATCACGTAATGTTTTTGTACAGCTAACCCGTATTGATATTTTGTGTTGAATTTGAATTTGATTTTTTTTTGAATTTTTTTGAAAGTTCCTGGCATATATTTCCTTAGAGAATACCGCGATCATAATAAACTCGTTTTGTGTTCCCGGCGGTGAGTAGGGTAGCCAGAGCTCACTGGAGAGTTTTTGTGCTTTCAGTGGGAAGACCTAAGGCTTTTCGTGGCTTATCTTCTACACTGACGACACAGAAACTCCCTGTTCTAACAGGGTCGTTGCACACGTCCATAGGCCACGGTAACCACTTTCCATTAGTTGGGTCGCCACGTCGTTGTCACCAGAGAATCGAATCTTGGAGTGCGTGGCTTGATTTGATATAATGTATGATTGGTGGATCTGAGCTTCTTCGCCACCAGTACCGTGCTCATAAGACACCCACTATGTCACGATTCACCGATATATTACGGTAAGTTCGGAAATAAGCGGGTATGTTCTGTTCATACTATATCTCTGTACTAGGTATATAAATAGTCCAGTCAACTTAAAGGCGGTTTTCTGCGGAATCTAACCTTCATTAGGTTAGATTCTGCTGACATTGGTTGCCCAAGTCGCAGTATAAATTTAGTTCATTTCGTCTGTGCCCAAGTAGCCCGATGGCTGAAGCAAAAGCAAAACCGCACCAGCGAAAGTGACTCTCCTATCCTGCATTTTACTGACACAAAGCTTGCTGGATGCAGGGATTCCTCATGCGATTTTCACGCGTGACTCCACATCCACCCCAGCATATTCATCTCTACGATCAGAAGGAATGCGTATTAAGGAATAGTCTTATTAACGTACTTTTAAAAATATACATTTTCCTAAGTTCAAAACGGAATAACGTCTAGATTGGAACCACAAAAAAAGACGGGGTTGCATTCGGGAGCGCCGGCAGAAGTGAAAACTTTTTCTTTCTTTCTTCGTTATATACAGAGAAAAAGATAAAAAGAACATACCATACCATACCAAACCTATAATATAGCGCCAATCATAGAACATATCACTAATTTTTTCATAATTTTTGTCAGAAGAAATTAATAAATTATAAACAGAAAAAATAATCACAAAAAGTAATAAATTACAAAAAGAAAAAATAATCACTAAAAGTGTCAGAAGCCCAGGTTCGAACCCGGTACTATCTGAAACCATAAGGACTTACAGTCGAAGCGCTTACAGCTAAGCTACTAAGCTCCTAAGCGTACCTAGCAAAATAAACACTCTGTAGCTAAGAATGTTGTATGACGTCATGTCGTCCTACAAAGTCGTCGGTTACGGGTTAAACATCAAATGATCCTGACGCGCGAGTCTAACAATTTTTACCCATACAACGCCGCTAAAGAAGTTTAACTTCAGAAAATTGGTGGGTTGAAAACAGAAACACACACAGTAGGTATTTTGTCAAACGGTAATCTAAATCTCCTACTTCATTTCCCCAAATCATAATTCTCAACCAGCTGATTCACCTAACCACTCTAAGATACCGTATATCGTACAATACAACAAGTTTCTTTCGCGGTCAAGGCAAACTGCAAACTGCAACTGTGTATCACATTGCACGGCCTGGCATTGGTTGCCCGAACCTGTTTACCTACGATGATTTCTTTGAAGAATTCACACTTTTACTATACAATCGAACGTGCGTGGACGTTTTGATATTTAGCCACAATCGATGCCACAATCATTATTTAGTATTACGTAAGTTGAATTTTTGTAATGTATTCCAACAGATTTTGCTTTAAAAGTAGTAATAAACAGTCATTAGTCTAAGTCTGTCTGTAATATTCGCAAACTATGATGAGAGTAATTTTTATGTATTCAGTTAACGACAAAAATTTATTTACGCAAAAATATTTGTAAATCCTTTTTACATTACCCCACAGATAATGTATAAAGGTTAGAATCCCCGAGGCCAAAGTTTATATATTATTAATTTTAATTTTTGATCGATTTAACAACTATAGTGATCCGTAAATTAGAATTTGCTGTTCTAGCTTGGTTGTACTGTCAGTTATTTGTATCTTTATTGAGTAATATAATATCTTTTCTCAAACATGCTTGGAAATGTGAAAATTATTTTGACAACCTTCTTCGAGATACATCGAAATTGCTGTACATGCGAGCAGCGGCCAGATAAAGTTGTATGTAAACCCATATCTGTCGTGTAATTTAAAAATGGAACTAACTTTTACTCCGAACCATGGCAACCAAGGAGGTAACTTATCCAAGGCGTTATTTAAATATAGAACTGGCTTGCAAATAGAATGCTGTTTATTAAGAAAAATAAAAAACCAATGAACATTCCGCCGCGTGAAAAATTAATATTGTTCGTTGTCCGTCATTGATTTTGAAAAGTAGGTAACTAAAAAATTCTGCCTAGATACTACTTAGTTTTAATTTCCGCGCATTGTTTGAGAAAAGCACTATACAAGCCTTGGCCACAACTGAGCGTTGCCGGACTCCGTAATGTACTATTATTGTATTATCTATCCCTGAGACCCGCATAAGTAGCAGCAAATGTTGGCAACGCCCAAGTTTTGTTGGGGAATGAATTTCCCTCTTATTTAAAGAGAAGAGCGCAGGAATATGATGTGCTATCCTAAAACCACTACCTACAATCCTGTACCAGAGCAATTCGACAAAAAATTCCCTTCAAATATTTCTATTATTTTTTCCCATAGTCTTTTCTAATCAAGCTATTAAAAAGTTACTGAAATGTCGGGAATAGTAAACAAGTTTCAAATTATGATTATAATAATATAAAGTGCCAATGTTAATTCCGATCCAATATATTTATTCATGAAACCTTGAAAGCTCTGATCGGCTAACGATGATTACAGGTTTTGTTCTATTTAACCTTATATAGTTTTTTTTTTCGCCTTCAATAATCGACATACCCCATGGCCCCATTGTTCTCAATCTGCCAATGATTACAAATTAATAAGTACAATTGATCACGATAGATGGTAGGTACCAATCAGATACAGTTGGCATCAAAAGTTGATGAAAATGATCTTTATATGGAAATAAATCAATAAATAAGAACCCTATATGATTTATGTGCGTAATTTTCAGAGCATCAATTTAAAAAATCAAATCATTTGTTGTAAGTTTCTTAACTTGCAATGTTTAAAACATTCCAAGCTATAAGCCGCCCTTATAGAAGTAGCAAACCTAACATACTCTATGGCCCGTATCCTAGAATGCCACTCAGCTGAATCGTACTTTATCTGAGGAAAAATTGTCTAGAAAATCTGCCAGACAACCTGTCAAATTTACCAGACAACCTGTCAAATTTGTCAATTTGTATGCAATTTTTTCCCAGGTTAATCGAGATTCAGCTGAGGGTATGTAGAATACGGGTCTAAACTACGAATCTCCCTAGTTCCAAACATTACATAAAATAATAAACTAATAGTGGGCGACTGTATAATGGTTTGTAAAGATGTCTTCATTGCGTATTTATTTATTGCTCTATTGTAGCTTGTAGTGTCAATTTACTATGTGGGAAATCGAAAAAAAAAGTAATTGAAACCCTGTGGAACTTAAGAGAGCACACTCCGATGTTATTTATTCTAGATGGAACCCACACCTGGCATTTCTTACGATACTACCAAACCGAGGAAATCACGACCGCCAGCACAGAAAGACCCCCACCAATCCTTTAACTACCTTCATGTTTCAGTCCTCTGGTTGGGTCCTAGACAAGTTCGACTATAAATCATTGCGTATTTATTTATTGATCTATTGTAGCTTATAGTGTCAATTTACTATGTGGGAATTGCTATTAATGTGGCCTAATCGGAAGACTGAATATTTTTAAAAGGTAGCGCAGTTTCAACAGTCATCACGAATAGGCCGAAACGTTTGAAGAACTAATATAATAAGCCTTGCTGGAGAACGTATAGCACTTTTATGCGTTGCAATATTCGTACAATATCTGGTGAAACTATTTCTTCTAACATTCTCGAAAAGGCCCCTGTTCTTTTCGAGAAAAACAATAGAATGTGAAAGCACTAGACATCGGCGATACCTATATGTTGCCGGGCGGGCTTGCATGAAATGTTAATTGCTAGGAGAGGAAGCTTGCGTTTCCGCGAAATGATTGCCATTTGACTGTTACAAGTCATTTGCGATATCGTGCTTTGGCCAAGTTGTGTTGTTTTAGAACTCCAACTACCCGTAACGAATACCACAAAGTTTGTATGGCAACCGGGACCGACGCGACGGCTAAACGTGCTTCAACGAGTTTTCAGAATTGGGTATTTGACTGACAAGTCAAATTAGTTACTTTTTACTGAACATCAAAAAGTATAAGGAAACTTATGTGACAATGTTATTTGTGACGTCATAATATTTAATATTTAATAGTCAAATCATTTACTACTATAGGTTGGGTGTATTATTAAAAATAAATAAGAACGATATATAAGAATCGACGGAGATGTTTTCACTCTTTTACTATTTTTAACTATTACTATTTTTCCTGGACGAACGGCAAGTGCCTAATTTGGGATGCAACTTGCGTCAATACGGTAGCCGCCAGCCACCTCAGTCGCACCGTTTACTCTCCGTCTGCCGCGGCGGAAGAAGCCAGCTCAAAAAAGACCATCAAATATTCCGAGTTAAAGCCATTGTACCACTTTGTGCCGATAGCGGTGGAGACCTTGGGTTGCTGGAGTAGGGAGGCCAAAATCTTTATAAAAGAAGTCGGAAGGAGGCTCATAGAGACAACTGGTGACTCCCGCTCCGGAGCGTTCCTGATGCAAAGGCTGGCCATCGCAATCCAGCGTGGCAACGCGGCGAGTGTGATGGGTACTTTTGCGCCGGGAACGGTCAGGGGCGGGTTTATTGATTAATTATTAATTTATTGACTAAATTAAATTTTGTATTATGTATAATGACCTAATGTATTGTTGTATTAAAATTATAATCTATTTTTAATTTAATAACATTGGTTAAATAATTTATTATAACTACAGGAAAATACCAAATTGTCACCAACTTAATGACAGACTACCAGTAAGTATTTTTTTGCTAGTAATAAATGCCTCCTTTACCATGCCTGATAAGTGAAAACCACGAGCCCTTCAGGAATTTGATGATGCACCTGTCCTTAAATGTGTCTCAACATGAATGGCAGTAGAAGTTGTATGGCATTGGCATTTTTACGATTAAGATTCATGTCTCGTTGCGCAAATGTCTGCCAGGAAATGGCGATTCGACTGGTACATTACTCGTATTTATGAATATAAAGAGCTTACATTATCTGTGTTGTTATGAAGTGTAGTCATTCTAGAAATATGCCATTTCCATCATTATGCTCATAGATTTCCTAAATGCATCTTAAGTTTCGACCGGACTTACCGGATTCCGCTTATTGTTTTCATCGGTTATTGGTAATTCTGGACGCAACTTCCATTTTACCTTACAATGATTACAAGCCTACATGATCATCATCTGCATTTAGACGATATCTTGATTGTACGCTACCCTGTCATTTCTTCTGCTTCTATCTATCCAAAGGTTGCCTGGAAGAAATTGCTGTTAGCGATAAGGCCGCCCATTGTACATTATAATATAAACTTTAAATTGTTATCGTATAATACTATTATGGTGTACAATAAAGAATATCTTATCTTATCTTATCTTATCCGAGGCCAAGATGCCCTCGGACCTCAGGGTCCGCCAAGTTAAAAGCCATGTGGGCAAGCAAACATTAATGCAAGCCTTTACGTCCACAGAACGTGACCAAATCATATGATACATTATAAACTCTATATATCTACAAATGGCAGAGGTGTATTACACGCCCACTCAGTTCACCAGATTTCTTGCCTATTGTTTGTAAAAATTAGATGGCAGACATCCAAATAGCATCGAAAAAAAAAGTAATTGAAAACCTGTGGAACTTAAGAGAGCACACTCCGATGTTATTTATTCTAGATCGAACCCACACCTGGCATTTCTTACGATACGACCAAACCGAGGAAATCACGACCGCCAGCACAGAAAGACCCTCACCAATCCTTTAACTACCTTCATATTCCAGTCGTTACTTGGAAATTCGAGGGTCTCCATCCTCTGGTCGGGTCCTAGACAAGTTCGACTATAAATCACGCCGCCCCGCCCTCAGCGATCTACCATTAAAGGTGATTAAAGTGTGCGCGAGAGCAGGATGGACCAAATTATACGGTTTGCTTCAGTTAGGGCCACAAAAATGTGCGGTCATTATCCGCTGTGGACGCGGGCACAGCACGTGCGACTACGCACATGTTAGAATAGGAACAACGGACTTTATTTGTCATTTCATTGTTGGTTAACAGATAAAACAGACTTCAGTGTGATGAGAACTTTCAGAACTAAATTAAATTAGCATGTATGGAATAAATGTAAGGATCCTTTAGTTACACTTATTGTACCTATTGAAGGCAATTATTTTTACAGTTGGAATCCGACAGAAGATTGTGACCTCATTTAACTACTAAGAACCCCTTACATAAGAAAATTAATTTAAAAAAATATGTAAATATGTACTAATAAAGCATGGGTCCTGATAACATGGGTCTAGTTCATAATATCAACAGTCACTACATCGATGGTCGCTGTATCGAGAACGTTTCATCGACGGGCTAATGTATCGACAGTAGTGCAGCGTACTATCGATTTGCTTTACTGTCGATGTAGCGTACTGTCGTTTTAATGTACTAACGATGTAGTGTACCAACGATTTCGGGTACTGTCGATGTAACGTACCATCGATTTGGGGTACTGTCGATACATTAGCCCGTCGATGGAACGTTTTCGATACAGCGACCATCGATGTAGTGACTGTCGATATTATGAACGAGTATGTAATCACATTACATCAACTTGGGTTAACTATTAGGAAAATGACTTGTCAAATTAGTCTGTCTAGAACAGTGGCAATATGTTTGTAGATCAGGATTGATTGATCAGTATATGGGATTGACATACGTTGACGACTGTCATAAACTTCCAAATACGTGTCAGTCCCATACAATCACAATTCTATTCTACAAGAATTCTATTTATGAGCGGCCCATATTGAGTGTGCAATAGACAATAATCATTACTTAATAGGAATATTATTATTAAGTCATCATATGAATTCACCTTTAATTTTAGAATATGGCCATAACATTCGAGGAAATATAGAACATAATTATGTACTGAATGTGATTCATAAGTTCCACATTTAACTAATAAGTATCAAATGAGGAAGCTATTTGCACATCATATTCGTAATTTCATCAGCGTAGTATACAATCTCAGCTGCACCCTAGGCTTTCACCTGAAAGTGTAAGGTGGTAATGATTTTAGTTATTTAGTTCATCTTACTACATTTTAAACAAGTATATATAATAGTAGGACTGTATTATAGCAGTGGTGACAGGTCCCTACTACAGGATTCCTGCCAGCTTGATTGGCAAAGAGAGGTCGTGGTAGAGATGTTTACATTTTATACTTGAAAATTTCCACCGACTCGCCTTTTGAGAATTTTCACCCTTTGTTACTGATTTATTCATCACAGTATACAAAGAGCTCTGTTTATCCTACAATAGGTTGTTGTCCAAAGTAGGTATACAACAAATTCATAGATCAACAGATTCACACTAACTGTTTGTAAAGTCTGAAGAATAATAGCCTTAAATATCATGCCAAAATGTTCATGTGTATATTAAGTACACTTAATCAGTCTTCTGAAGTCTGCCTTTGGGTAAACGCTGAAGTGGAAATTCATTTACGGGATTTTATTTTACCATTAAGACATTAGTTATTGGTACTTAAACAAAATGATCAAACCTCAGTGTTCTTTCCAATATAATATTAATAATATGATTAAAGAAAATGAAGCAAGTAGTGTTTGCTTATTAATTTATTGATTAATTAATTTCATATAACGACCCTACCTGTATTAATCCTGATAAATATTGTAACTAATTAATTGGTCCATTATAAATTCACTATGCGGTTTATCAGATATGTTTTTATTCATGCTCTCTTATCGGATCCAATTAAAATTCAGCTTACAATGAATTTGTTTTCTGCGATTATAAATATTGCTAATCGCAGAAAAATAATTCATTGAAAGGTGGTTTTAATTTACTTAAGTTATATTAACTTATATTTATATTTGCTATGAGTAACAGTAGTAACATCTCAATTGGTAAGTAAATTGGAACACAAAGGTCTTATCATTGTCAATGGCTCATTAGCTATGCTCAGCGATAGCACAGGCCTTTAATTAAAAAAAAGTTACTTCCTTCGAATAGTAGATACAGCTCTAAGGTATAAAATAAATGTTGCAAAATATATTACAATGAAGATATTAATCTTCATTTTAAATAACAAATTTTATGAAGAGTTGCTCATGGTGTAATTTTCACTCCATGGTACTTTGATGGGGTATTATTATTTATTTTGTGATAAATTGTGAATAACATTCACAGAATAAAGGTAATTAAGTAGTTGACTAATTAAATAATAAGCCTCAATAATTTATCACCCCAAGAGATTATTTTTCTATAAACATATGATATACTTATATATGCTTAGTTTCAAGGCAGTTAGTGCTGCTAAACTTATGAATTAAAAGCTACGCAAGTAATAATTTATTTATTTTAACATTAGCTTCAAATTGATTAAGAACTCTCCATTAGAAGAGATAGGCGACAGTCTTTGTGTTGAAAAGAAATGATGATGATAGCTTTTCCATCTAGCGAATCTTTCGACTGTTGACAGTGAGCGACCTACTTAGTAGCAGCATTCCAATTTTGAATTATCTATAGGATACAGATTATTGAAAATAAAAACAAAACTAACGCGGGCTTTCATTAGATTTTTTTTGTTCAGTAAGTAAACCTTTTTCGTAAAACAATACTGTCACGAACAGTAAACTCAGCTGTGTTTGCGTTAGCAGCTACTTCTCAAAAATCGTGGTGCGTAAAATGTTACGCGACCGACTTACAAATTACAGTCTTTATCCGTAAGCTACTTACCAATTCTGATAAATTGTCTCTCCAAACACTGCTCAAAACAACGTCCTTTGTTTAATAAAAATGTTTTTTCGCGGAAAATTAGCCCGCCTCCGATAAATATCGTTTACAAATACAACTTCACGGAAAATTTAATACAAATACACACTAAAACCACACGTATTTATACGATACAAAATTTCGCGAACGACTCACGCAATTGTTCCAATAAAAACTGATATTTTCTTTTATAAATCACGAATGTAAACGCAAAACACATACACCACAAAACGGAACCATGCAACGTCAAAGAAAAGTACTCCGTTTCACGGCTGACCCGGCTCTCACAATTTATTTTGTTTTACATCAAAGGCATGAAAGAAATTATTATAGTGTCGCGCGATAACAGAGATAGCAGTACATTTCCTTACTTGTCAGAAAAGGATAGCAGTAGAATGGGAGATCGCGCGCTGACGCCATTTTGATTATTGCCAGAGTATAAAATACGCGTTCCTTTACATGCATAAACTTATTTGTTGTGAAATAATATTGTGATTGTAACTTATAAATATTTTTTCTTTTGTTATTAAATGAATATATTTTTTTAAAGAAGAGCTTTAATAAATACGGCTGTGATATGGCTGGGTGAAATAAAATGTATATATGACTGTTGCACACGTACTTTGAGTATTTGCATTGCATGTGATGACGTTAACTCTAAGAATTCAATCAGACGCCTAATTAAAAAAATATAACTCAGGATTCATGTATAAATTATAGGTATTCTAAAACATAACAGTTAATTTATCAACAGGCGCATTAAAATTTCCTCAAAAAGAAAACTTTGTGCTTGGATTCTACGGTATATAATTGAGTACAGATTACTTAGTGTAGAGCTAATAAGGAAGATTTCGGTTACGAGGGGCATACTTAAAGGTTTGGAAAATAGCTAATAATTATGTAATAAAATAGGACACTTTCAATGTTAGCCAGTGCGAGTTTCTTTCACAAGTCTTATAAGGTCGGGGCCGCTAAATTTTTTTGACGTTTTGTATGTATCATCTTTTAACCGGTAGCCCGATAGCAAAAACGAACATCTGGCATTCATTACGAGTAAAAGAAGTGCTTAAAAGTCCAATAACTTGATCTACTACAGAATCACGATATCACCACTGGATTGCGGAGGTCAATGGTAGCAGCTGCATAGAAAATATCAAAGTTCAGCCTCTTCGCACTTAGGCTGTAAGCAAACTCTAACTGAGTTAGAAAAATATGGTGGTCCGTATATACGTAGATTATCGACATCCATAAGTCTTCCATAAAAAGTTTATCAGTTTATCTATTTATAAATTTAAATTTAATGAAGACTGGTCGGGTCTGGTTTTCAATTTAATAAATGCAATTAATTTATTCATTACATGGTCCTAAACACGGATATCTATAGTATCTGTTTCATGGAATACAACATTAAAAAACATGCAATTATGTTTTTATGCTAAGCTATTAGGTGCCCAACTATCTACAATGATTTCTATGTATTGATACAAACTACCGGCTGAACCAAGCAAAAAAAAATTGGGAAGACGATAAAGCCCTATTACATAGCCGAAGTTGAGCTTTTAAATTATGGCTTCGGACTAAGACCGACGACGCAAGGATGAAAATGAATATCTTTAACCTTGTTTACTTTAGTGCCTAACCATAATTATTTCTTTCATTCTAAAATTCATTCTTCCTCTTGTCCACCCCCTTTTTCTCAGCTAGCGGGCTTGTCTGCTACCTAAGTGGCATAAAAACGTGGCACCAAATTGTATTGTGAGTGACACATTCAGTGTTGCAAACGTTATTATATAAATTTTACGATCACGTAGGCCTTGTACTGATTCGCCAACAGTGCCAGCTGTAGAAAAAAAAAAACAATAAATTTTAATAAGGCAGATATACCTCAGGACATATACCTTGGACCTTACACGATTTTGGGTGCCTTTTGAGGATAGCACACGGTGCTACGGCGGGCGGCGGTGGAGTTTTTTTTTACGTGCGGGTAATCCCCACGATACCCGGCTGCCGGAGAGGGAGGTTCTGTCGGATTCGAACCGACTATACCGCACGTCGTCTGTGGGTCGATGTGATAGGCCGAAGGTGAGGTTGTCTCAGGCTGGCCCAGGGCCATTCCTCTCGATCTGGCTCTAAAAAATAAAAATATTTGTATTTTTCTCTCCTCGGGAGGAGGGACCACGCGGTCCCCGACTCGCCCCCGGTATTTGGGCGCGTGCCATGGTTCCGTTTGTCTAACGAAGTGCAAAATATGTGTCACGATGTATACCACATACCTATGCGTATTTATTGCCTTTTGCTCTCGAAAGCACTTAGAATCTACTTACGTTGTTACAATAAATGAGATCACTATCTAAGTAATTAAAAAGCACAATAATTATCTTGAGTACGCTAGTACTATTAACTATTCTGTGTCTTGAGCCAATGACATGTATGTGTGTGTGTGTGTGTATATTGTATGGGTGTGCGTGAATGTATACGCATGCAGCCTAATTCAGTACCTGATTGGTTACCTGCTCACAAAATTCCTGGAACTGGGATTGAGGACTTCGGGACGTATAAGAATTTCCTCATTAATTTTGCTATTGAGTGATTTGTTCGTAATAATACACGTCATAAATAGAAAACATTTACTCAATAAGTAATTAAAGTCCATAAATAAGGGGAGAGGCTGGCCAAATATTGGCGCATAATTTTTATTACCTTCTCAGATCTAAAGGCAATGAAGACATCCTTTTTCAATAAGAGCTGAGTGGATCGCAAACTGGAGTGTCCGAGTCCTGGCTAGTCATTTAGATGCAGGGGCGGATTTCCCTATAGGCCAAGTCCCGGGGCCTAGGGTGGCAAAATTGATTGATACTCACAGAACTATCAGTTATGCTTCCACACCACTACTACAGAGTAGAGTAAATTTATTTAATATTTATTGTTTTTTTTTTTTTTTCATTTCAATTTATTGAGGAGCTCATCAGCACTCGTGTCGGCTGCCATATTGACGATGTTTGTGTCAACAATATTAGTTATGCGGACGTCATGGTGCTGCTGAGTGCCTCGGTGTGTGGTCTGTCCAGGTTGTTGAGCGTCTGCGAGCGTTACGCGCTAGGTCATGGGTTGGTCTATAACGCAAAGAAGAGTGAATGTATGGTCTTCCGGGCCAGCGGCCGGCGATGCCCCGATTCTGTTCCGCCTATTAAATTGAACGGTGTCGAGTTAAAGCGAGTGGAACAGTTTAAATATCTCGGGCATATCGTGACCTTTGGCCTGGAGGACAATGCAGACATCGATAGGGAGCGGAGGGCGCTGTCTGTGAGGGCCAGTATGATCGCGCGTAGGTTTGCTCGTTGCTCGGGGGCCGTCAAAATAACTCTTTTTAGAGCGTTTTGTACGTCTCTGTATGCGGCCAGCCTGTGGGTGTCATACACCCAGAAGCAGTACAGCGCTCTCCCTGTACAGTATAACAATGCGTTCAGGGAGCTGTTGGGTTGCCCCTGCATTGCAGCGCGTCGGGGATGTTCGCCGATGCCCGTGTCGACTGTGCGACGATGCGAAAGCGGTGCACATCTCTGGAGCGCAGGCTCCGGGTCACCTCCAACAGTATTCTCAGCGTATTTGCAAACAGGTTTGATTGTCAGTACATTAACCATTGTTATATGCTTAATGTACGGAAAAACAAAGAAATGACTCAGGGGCAGGCATTTTATTAGGAACATTATTTTATAGTCGTGTATTTTATTTAAATGTACCTATTTTGAATTTTATATAATCAGGGCCGTCTTAACCGGGGGTTCAAGGGTGCGGCCACACCCGGGCGCGTAGCCCGAGGGGGCGCAGGCAGAGCTCTAAACATTTCGATATTTACTAATTTAACCTTTAGCTCATAAGTACAATATTAACGCCATTCCCATGTTTCGTACACTTACGTCAATTAAACCCCTACATGCATAAAAATATAGGCATCAACCAATATTAAAATTTACCATTGTACCTATTATTGTCACTTTTGCCTTTCGGCAAGTGTCATCCCGCTCACGATATGCAAGTTAAAATAGCTCTTATTAGGATACTCATAAAAATTAAATTAATTTAACACGCACGCGGCAATATCTCCATTCAAAGAGGCCCTTTGACCTAGCCGCCTGGCGTCCGCACTTTAAGCAAAATGGCCTCTATTATTAGGATTTTAGGGTGTATATTGTAATGTAAGTTCGCGATGCAGCTCTGAGTGTCGATTACTGATTGATGTCATTAGACGACCTGTGATCACGTAACCTAACCTTCGCTGAGCATGTCAGCAGCATTCTCATCGTCACATCCTATTCGCTTCTTCCGCATGAGCGGTAATCAAGTCTTCGCCATCCAGCACCTTCGGCCCTTACAAGGCTACCACAGCATGCAGCGATTGCTGCAGCCTGGTTACCCTTCGGCCACGCCTGCATCTACGGCACACAGTACACGTTCATACGGTCACGTAAGAAGAGGACATCTCTCCCATCTACGTAGTAACTCAGCCATTTCGCCCCAATACACGGGGGACTACCTCGCCTTATCGAGGATTCGCCCCGTCACTGCCGAGGACTCACCTCAACTCACCGAGGATTCGCCTCGCCTCACTAGCGGCTCGCCGAGGTTTCATCTCGACGCTTCGAGCCCCAACTCGCTGGGCATTCAACGCAGGACCGCAGCACCGCAGCACCGCACTTGCCCCGCATCTTCGGGACCAGCGGTAGTCCCGACTCACTGGGACTAGCGTGGATGACTGTTCCGTCAATGGAATAAGCGGCGTCCAGATCCGACGAAACGGAACTACTCAAGACTGGCAGTGGCACGCTCCTCAAGAGAGCTAAGACAGCTGACTCATCGCAATCAACCTCCGGTCTTGGAGGGGAGTGATGTGGCGATACCACATGTACCCATCGCCATCTAGCGACATCAAGCAGAACTACTAAGATACTACAAATCCTGTATCGCGAAAGTGAAGTTCCTGCGCTGCTACAATACATAATATATACATCATCCCAACGACAATCGTTGGGCCGCGGCCCGCCAGGCGTGATCACCTTGCCTGGTCGGAGGATCCTTCCTTTGTGTTGGAGGAACATCTCACCCCGTTCCTCCACAGACCTATGACAATTGAATCTTATTGCATGAAAATTAAAGTTTGATTTTGTTTAATGCTGTGAAACGTTAAAGAAATATTAATACCATTTCTTTTCCTTAATTTTTGAATTTTTTTTTTCATCATACCTATTTGCGATAGCCGCCGAGTGAGCACTAAAAATTCTAGAAGTTTAGACTGTGATTGATTCTAGCAAGTGGAAATTCAGTTAGGCCCACCAATATCGATTTAATTGATTGTGTTGTTTTCGTAAAAAAATAATGTGCAAATGGATGGAGTTTTTTCAGTGCGTACCTACCTACTTAAATCATAAACAACGGAAATTAATACTGTCAAGGCAGTGTCAAGGTAAGTAAATTTTATTTTTACAGAGTTACCTATTTTTGTTACGGTTACAATTACTTACAATCATTGAGATATAACTACTGTTACATTAGAACATAGTTACAATACTGATATACCTACCTACTAATTAATTAATAAAAAATAAACTTACATACCTAATTGATGCCATATCGTGGTATTTGTAATCATTAATCATAATCACACACAATAAGTACGAGTGAGTTTATAATTTATGATAACTACTTTACTTGGGCTTGATATTGATCATTTAAATTTTATTACATAAATATATTTATAAATAATAATTTATACCTATAACATATAACATTTTATTTAAGTAAGTTTACTTTCATATAATTTCATTGAAGTGAGTGAAATATTTATATGCTAAATGATCTATTTGATTGCAGATGGCCGATTTAGGGGATGGTAAAAAGAAACCATCGGGTGCCTAAAACAGAAAAAGGAAACGCACTTAAAATAAAACATTGTATTAGAGATCTTTTTACAGATAGATTACAGATCTTAGAGAAAAATAAATGAAACATCAAAAATTTATTGCGTTTTTTTTTGTTGACCGGGGGAAAGGGGGGGGGGGGGAGACGGCGCACTCTGGCGCTATATAGCCTTAAGACGGCCCTGTATATAATATTTGTATAATTTGATGACATTATTTAATTTCTTTGTTTTTATTGTATAATTGACTCTAATATGACATTTCTAATTTCTTATTTTATTTATATTGTCGAATTTAATTTTAAATGTGATTATGATCTTGAGTTCATCGAAATAAATGATATAATAATAATGAATAAATGAATGAGATAATAATAGCATGTGTGATAATAATATTATCATATAATAATGTATAAATTTTAAATAATGTAATTGAGTCCTTGTTACTTGAAATAAATGAATTTGAATTTAATTTTATAATTTATATAAATTTTTCATGCTTTATATCACATGGGGCAGCGGAGGGGTTGAAAGTCAGAGTTGGCAGAAGACCATTTCTGCCAACTCTGACTCTGACTTTTGGAGAAGAAATAAATAATTGATGAAAATATTAAGTAAAACAGCGAAATACAATGTGGAAGACATATAAATTTACGACATTGATACTGAGATAACTAAGAAATGTACTATATTATTATTATTAAATGTTATTAATCAGACTGTCCGAATAAAATTCACTGTTGCAATTAAAATAATTTCAACAGACAATAAGTAGACGTCAGTAGATTGGAGGCTGTGAGAAAACTAGCGAAATGCATGAAAAATAACTTTTTACTGTATTCAATCTAGTAAGGGGTCAACGTAACAGTTACATACTCTTTCTTTTTATAAAAGAAATAAGAATGCGTTCGGAATGGAAAGTAAAATATACACAACTACGTACCTAGATAATCTCATAATTATGTAGTGACAATGACCTTCAAATTTGATAAAAAAAGGTCAATGTTAATTGATTTATTTATTATTAGCGATCTACCCCGGCTTTGCACGGGTGGTAAACGTTCACGTGGAAATCCATTATAACCTATTTTACTCAGGGTGAATGTAGCTTTTCAAAGGTGAAAGAATTTTTGAATTCGGCACTGTTGTTTTTGAGTTTATTCGTTACAAACACACACACAAAAATACAAATATTTCCTCTTTATAATAGTAGTGTAGATGTGGATTACCTACTACTTTGAAAAGAAATGTTACACTACAAATCTATGGTAGTGATCTGCTACATAATTATTTAGATCAATTTCCTCCTCAAGAACAACTGAGCACCTTGTTCTTGACTTGATAGTTAGAAAACTACATCCGATACAGGCACTAAATAAAATTTAATTAAATCTAATTAGTGGCAACATTTCAACAAACAATACTTTCCACAAAGTAGGAAACCGTTAAACCTAATAACCTCTTTTATTAAGATCGGTTTCAACGTCCCGCAGCATTCGGTCGAGTCAATAATGGGTGACTTATGGACTTGTGGGAGAAAGTCATTCTTGATGGAGACAAGATGGCGCTGTGCTGTTTTCTTTGACATGCATACCATAGGTAGCATATTATATTAGTTCCGTGTCCAGGGTCCACTTTATAAATTGACTAGCTGATCCGCCCCAGATTCGCCCGTGGCACAATAAATTTGACGGATTTGTTGATATTTATGGTTACTGCACCGCTACCATTTCCAATTACTTTTTAATTGTTATTCGTGCGAATATAGTTACATTGCTGTCATGTGAATTCTACTGTCGACGAGAAATTTTGGTTCGGTACGAAAATTAGATATTCGTTTTGAAATAATTCTCGCTGGTTTTTTGCATCCGTTGTCGATGGAAATCATGTGACACATTGTATATTTTTGTATTCGTTCCATGCATTTATTCGTTTTTCCTACATCCATCTAAATGTATGGATATATTGATACCGTATATTGTACTATATTAATTCCATGCATTCTACTAATTAAATGACTCCTTACTATATTTGAGATTATATCGGTACCGTATATTATTTTTGAATGTACGCCATAAACTATTAAGTTTGTTGCTTCCTCCAAACCTTATATCTATACATACATAGGTACCTAATATAATAGATCCCAAATCCCAATAAATTTATTGCGGGACGTGGTCTCTGTCTACCCCAATGGGGGACAGGAGTGACGATATGTATGTATGTATGAATAGAAAATCATCTCTTTTCATGAAGTCGATTAAAATAAAATAATAATAATTATAAATACTAACTACTTTTTATATTTTTAAATAGATGTTTGTTTTTTTTTTTATATGTATTTAAAAATATAATTTGTAAGTTTTTCAAAATGAATAAAGAGAATAATAATAATAATAATAATTTGATGGCACAAATTTGTCACAAATTTCGACCGGGTGAGTACCACCGTGCACTTTTGCGAAAAACCCTCCATAGTAATCCAATCTCGGTTGGATTGCGTTCAGGGGTCAGCAAGTTCATAGCCGGGCAGGGGGGATTGAGGTCGCTGCACAAGTGGGAACGGTGGGTCTTGACGTAGTCTAGTGGGGGATGGCGCGGGGCGACGCGCCGAGCAGGGAGACCTGTAGAAACGGTGGTGCCGCTGGCCGCCCGCGGCATAGTACAGGGGCCCAACCGGGACTAACCACCCTGGGAGGCTGCCCCACCAGGTCGCGCATAATCCCGATATGGCTCGTCGTGCCGGTTGGTGACCGGACGAGGGAGCCCGGCGACCATACTCGAGGGGGTACGGGGGCCCTTTCGTTCGGCGCGTCGGCTCTCGCCATACCTCACATTCATAGATAAAACCAATATCCCACGCTTTGTCACGCGGTGCTGCGGCAACAATCGCCTCTTTTTTTCACGCCTTCCCTCTTCATCCTCATGGCAGCGCACAACAACAGTAGATTGGTCTACACAGCGGCAAGAAACTCTCCCTCGGGCTCGCTATTTGAGGTGGAGTCCACGAACATCTGTGGGCTCCATACAAACCTCAACGCCGTCCACCAACACCTGGAGACAGCGAAACCAGCAATGCTGTTTCTTACGGAGACACAAATACGCCGTCCTGATGACACGACCTACTTGCTCTGCCCCGGCTATGTCCTTGAGGAGAATTTCCGCGCAAAAGCCGGGGTGTGTGTGTATGTCAGGCCGGATATTTGTTATCGCCGTTTGGGTACACATAGACCATGGCTCTATGAGTCAGATCTATGTGTGCCTTTACCGCTCCCATACAGGAGATACCGAGACAACTCGACTCTTTGAATACCGGAGTCAGGCGGCAGATGATGCGCAGGAGCGATTTCCGAACGCTGAACTGGTATCTTTGGGGGATTTAAACGCCCACCACGAGATCTGGTTGGGCTCCGCCAAAACAACCCACGCGGGAAGAGCCGCCCATGCATTTGCTCTGACGCATGGCCTGACCCAATTGGTACACGAGGTCACTAGGATACCAAAAAGGTCGGACCATGAGCCCTCTCTGCTAGACCTCCTGCTGACGAGTCACCCGGACCAGTACAGTGTTTCGGTGAGCGCCGCTTTAGGTGAATTCGACCATTGTCTGGTCCGTTCCGAGGTGCCCATTATAGCGCCCCCACGACCCGCGCAGCGAAAGGAAGCGGCGTCTCTGGCACTACTCGTCAGCGGACTGGGATGGACTGCGTGATTATTTTGCGTCCGTCCCGTGGGTTGAACGCTGCTTTGAGGGTAAGAACCCATCTGAGGCCGCAACTGCTGTGGCCGGTGAGATCAGTCTGGGCATGGAATATTATATCCCCTACACTGATGTCACCAGTGTACGCAGAACGCGTCCCTGGTTCGGGAGGGACGCAGCTGCAAAAGCTCGAGGGTACTCGTGACCTCAGGATATCCGATAATGCGGACCGCACATCGCTGCAACCTGTCGAGAGCATCTAATAAGTACTTTGCGGATCCATCCCAGAGATGCGAGCAGTATTCCACGCAGGAACGAATTTGTGTCTTGTATAGAAGACACCGTTGCTCCGGCGTGAAAAACCGTCTCACTCTGTTCAGGACTCCGAGTTTACGCGAGGCTGTTTTGATGATACTCTCGATGTAGTTTTTGTTATTTAGTTTACAGCGAACATCCATACCGAGGATACTGAGGTTGTCCTGTAATGGCAGTGGCGTGTTCTGAAGAGTGGGAAGGGGAAGGAAAGGAGATATCTTTGCTGTAAACGCACATTTCGTCTTCTTAGCATTGAACTCTACCAAGTTCTCAGAGCCCCATTGGGAAACGTGGTTCAGAATCCGGTCAAGCTCAGTGAAAAGAAGCTGCCTTTTTCCGCGATACCCGACTGCTTATCCGTAGGACATCCATGATAACTTCTTACATACCTCTCCTTACATAACTCTTTATACTTTGAACCTTCCTTACAACATGACTTTACTCCCTTCTCATAATATTTTCATACCACGACAGTCGCTTGGTTCTCAATTTTTCTTTCACTGGTGCCACTATCAAACCACACATCCAAATTTAACATTCGGATTTCCGCCACATGCAGTTGTCTTTCATTCGTCGCTTTCAAGGAAAAACATGTCGATCCATACATTATGGCAGATCTGAACATGAACTTATAGATTTTCCCCTTAAACTTGAGGGGAAATTGGGGATCACATATTGTGACTCTGACCTGCCGCCATTTCATCCACCCTGCATCTATTCTGTGCTTCACTGCTCGATCAGTTTCCTCAACCGTCTGGATAAGAGGGCCGAAGTAGCGAAAATTGGAGCAGACTGGTATTGGTGCACTATCTAATACCATGGGTGTAAAACTGGAGAGATCGCCGAAATCACAGAACATTCAGTCTTGGTTCTACTGCGCGTAAGAGCCCTGGCGGAGGATGCGATCGCTCGGGGCTAGGTGATCATCAGCAAACAGCATACATCAGGAGCTCTCCTCCTGTACCTCCGATGTCAAGGCATCCATTATCAACAGGAAGAGATAGGAGCTTCGCGCTGAGCCCTGATGCAAGCCTATCGCCACATTGAACTCGTCGGCGTTCCCGGCAGCGGATCGTGCATAGGTTCTTGATCGTCAGTACATCGCACAGATCTACTCTATGTACTTCTGCTTTCTCTTTCAAGGCCTACCATAAAACCGTTCTGGGTACCCGGTCATATGCTTTCTCGAAATTCACAAACACCATGAGTTTTCACACAGTTGGCGAAGAGGAAAAATGGCGTCTGTGGTCCCGTGGCCATGCTTAAGCCCGAACTGGTTATGGGTAACCACGCTTTTGCCTCTCGTACACGCTTCTCTATCACTTTCTCCCAAACTTAACATGCTGTGTGACATGAGCTTTATTCCCCGATAGTTGTCGCGGTCTTACACGTCACCCTTATTTTTAAAGATGGGGATTAGTTACTAAAAAGGTGATACCAAAATATTGTATGTAACCTATACAATTTTATAGTATTATTAATGGAACCAGCTTGGTTTAAAAAGTATTCAGTGGGTCACGAAGGGGCAGTGTGAAAATTACCTGGCCATGGCAGAACAATGTTTAGGAAACACTGCTTTATAGTGTCATTTGTTTTAATTTTGAATTCTAATGAGCGAAGTTTGGTAAATGTTGGATATTTTACCTTTATTTAGTTCATGACTGACATAATTATTTAAGAAAACTTGGTATAAGAATAGTTTATTGGCCGATTATTCCAAACATTCGGTTGTTTTTCAGCATTTCAACAATGGTTTGCCATTTGAATGAAAAAAGAAAACTTTTTTTTTTGAGTTCCTTACATCTTTGTAAAATTTATGACTGATTTTTTAATAAAAAATACAAAATAATAAAAATCCCTTTTATTTAACTTAGTTTTCCATTTTATAACTAAATCTTTAGCTTCTTTTGTTCCTTGTACCCCCTTAGTCTCCGATTTAATTGACTCGTAGACCCATTGATCACAACCCATTTTTCGTGGCTATAAAGTACTTCAGTTAAAATTTTATGGGTCGTTACGGACACCCATTTTCGTCAATTATTAAGTTTGGTTTATTTTCTTAACTGCAACGGTCCTTTACGACAACTGAAATTTCCGCTATCGATATTTATACCACAAGCGTTATGACGTCCGCGCTGGCCGGCAAAAAATATTAACAGAAACATGCCGCTTGCAAGTCGCGTGCGAACTCCGCCCCCTCACCTCTGTCACCCCCACGTCTCCTCTGGGACGATGTCGTTTTGTGTGACGCAATTAAATCACACATTAGAATTGATAAAAACTTTTATTATATACAGGAGCCACATTATCGGCGTGTTATACGTAAACAAAATATCGAATATAACGCCACTGATATACGGCGCACAGGAGCGACCTCCAAAATTCGCGCGACAAACAGCGGAACTAAGAAATACGCCGAAAAGCACTCCGGTGAAAAAACAACGTCCATGCCAATATTTCACCCAGCCATTGTACGAGCCTTAACACTATTTCTGGCTGAATTTGAGAGATGGTCAATCTTGCGTCCGTATACAGGATGCAACAAGTCAGTCGGACGCTACATCATCGGTAAAAACCGCCATGTAGGACGTAATATCAACTCCGGGATGCAAATATATATATATATATATATATATATATATATATATAGGGTACAGGTTGGCTAATTGGTGATATATGGCAATATGGTGACAATTTTGGTTTTTCCTCTGCTTATATTGTCCAGACATTGTGATAAAAGTCCGGACACTTAGTTGCAATGGCATGGTATTGTTCGGGACACAATAGATATCTTGGACCTAATGTGCTCTAAAGGCGCATTACACGTTTCTTGGGTGTATATTGGGGATAGCAAGGGGTGCTACTGCGGTGGATGAGCTGTAATTCACCAAACATAGATTATTACAAAACAATCTGTGCGCGACTTCATTAATGATATTACATAGTATGTATGTAGTTGTATTACTCATATACGTCATATTCCATCTAATAAAAAGAAATCCGGACAAATTAAGTAGCCGGACAAAGTCCGGACAAATGTATAAAAGTCCGGACATGTCCGGATTAATCCGGACGGATGGTAACCCTAAGCGCGATTGTTTCGTTTTTTGAATGTGCCCAACGCAAGCTACTGCCCCTCCCCTTCATCCAGCCGCGCGCTGTTCTCGAGGGCGGACGCCGTTCGCTTGCTTCGCGCGAAATTAAGTGCAAAAATGGAGGATTATACTACGCATACGAATTAACTTGGCACCTGGCCTTGACGGGCGACGTTTAAAGTACCGAGTGCAAAAAAAAATTCGAAGTTTATTTTATTTTTTGAATATCAATATTTATTTTTTATTTGCATATATTAAAATTTTGTATATTTTCACAATACTTTGTTTTCGGACCTTTGTGTCACCTGTAGATATTAATAATTTTATATTTTCTCAGGACCATATTGTTTCCGAGATAACACAATAAAGTTGTATGAAAAAAATCATTGCGTATGGTTTTTACTTCATTGTAAAATGTAAATGTTTTATGCCAGTGCATTTCATACCAGTAGCGTTGCCATTTGGCAACTTTGGTTGCCATTTTGGCAACATTTGACCCTTGGTGGCAACCAAATGGCAACCAAGCTCAAATGGCAACTTTTGGCAACTTTTCGACTCGTCGCGTGATCATCAGTAAAAACCAAAAACATATCGAATATCTATCGCAGATGAACTGAACGCATCGAATTGAATAAAATCAAAACCTTGAACGCATTTTTATCCCCAATTGAAAACAATACATAATTAGTAGACAAACAAATTGTACCCGTATTTCTACTCTCTGAAAGGTTTATTTTGGTGAATCTAGAGATAAAAGTAATTTTATGAAAACTCTAAAACTAAATTAAATATAGAAGAAAGTACCTATGTGCACAGAGTAAGTAATATACTACGCCTATGTGTCTCTGTGTGCAGTGCAGTGCAAAGAAACTTAAAGAAAGTGAAAGAGTACTTTGTAAATTTTGTAATATACGGAAGAAAGTTTTCGGGGTTTACAAATACTTTTGGTTTTAAATCTATTGGTAAGTTCTCTTTTTATTGTTTTAATTTAAGAAGCTACCTATACTTATACCTTGATCATCCAATTTTGCTGTATAAATCATCATTCATTCAATATTTAAAATCAGCGCCCTTTAAGGCTGGGCCTTTTGGGTACCTAGGATAGGAATAAGACGCTTTTTAGATTGCTCATAGAGTCGTAAGTTAATGCGCGTGGTAATTTCAACTGCAAAGAGTATTTTTGATTTGTCTTCCAGTTTCAGATTTTGTCTCTAATAATGTAAATTTCAGCCTATATTTTTTTTAAACAAACGACTTACTGAAATTCAGTAACATTTCTGAATATTACTTTGCATTCAGAATTTATTCGTCTAACTAAACTAAAACTCCTGTCAGTTTTGCCGCGCATTTCGCGCGGGTGTCAAGCAAGACTACAAACGCGATCTGTGTTCGGTGTACACAGGTATATGCATAAATACTTGAGCAACCACGCGCAGGGCACGCCGTGATTGCGGCGGTAAGACCCATCATGGGGGAGTGGCTAGAGTGGCCACACGGTGGCCTCTCGTACCGTCAGACGCAGGTCATAACCGAACACGGTAACTTCGGGCGGTACCTGCATCTGATGGGCATAGACCCAACGCCCGAGTGCCATTACTGCGACGCGAGCGTGGACTCGGGGCTGCACACGCTCACCGAGTGTCCGGCGTTTGAAACGCCTAGGCGGGAGCTTGTGACGGCCCTGGGGGTGAGAGTGCTTATGCTCTCCAGCAGCGGACCATCGCCGCGAGCAGCGGCGATGGTCCGCTGCGCGGATGCGTGGGCGGCCAGCGCCTCCTTCCGCGAGCAGGTCATGCTCGTGAACGAGACAGCAGAGCGGGCGCGGCGCAGCGAGCGAGTAAGACTCGCGGACATCGCTGGCCGCGTTCGAAGGCGGCTCGGGCGTCGGAGGGCGCAAACCGACCTCCGCCCCCCATGAGCGCGGGCCTGAGGGTGACGGGTGGAGCCGCTTGTCACCCTCGCAGAAGCAGGCCACGGCGGCGGCGCGCATCGTAGAACGATGCGCGCGCCCCCCATACCGGGGGCGAGTCGGGGACCGCTTGCTCCCCCCTCCCGAGGAGGGCCAGACCGAGAGGAATGGCCCTGGATCAGCCGGGGTGCGAGGGATATGTCACGAGACGTTCGACATAACCTCCCCCTTCGGCTCCGAAGGGGGGGGGGGGTATCCTTGGGGATTTCCCGCACGTAAAAAAAAACAGAAAAAGGTATATAAATATATTATAAATATTTTTATTAAAAAAAAACAGGATTTATTAAAAAAAACTCTAATGGCAACCTTTGGTTTCAGATGGCAATATTTGAACCTACAAATGGCAACCTGGGCTGATTAGGCTCTGGCAACACTGCATACCACCCAGTGTGTTTCTTATCAGTAGATGAGTCACCAGTAGTGACGTGCACCAATCAGAGGGCAATAAAGTAAAAATATTTGAGGTAGAAAGCAGAAACAATGGCTTCAGTTCAAAATTTAATTATAAAAATTTTAATACAAGTCAGAAATACTATAATAGTAAATATGATTACGCTTGACCTCGTCGGTACCGGTGAATTTGATGTCACTACTGGTTTTACCTGTTGTTTAATTCGCATCAACGTTCTCTTGGATATACCTGTCGTTGCACAGGTTCTATTTATTGGCTGATCCACCGGGATCATAAACTTTTTATGTATTTACATTTTCATGTTGACGAACTTCATTAGCACTTTTTGTAGGGTCCACGGGAATTACAAAATGGCTTATTTCTTTTTCGCGTTCGAAAAAGGCCAATACTTTTAGTATGAGGGCTCTTTCTTTACTATGTAGAGTTTTTCCCACCATTTTTGTGGAAAAACAAATACTACACTTAAAAAAATGTCCAAACGTAAATATTATAACAAAAACTCAACAAAAAACAATAACAAATAAAATCTCTAAACTAAACAATAAGAAAACACCTCAAAAGTCCGATAACAAATTATAATGAAACGAAACATGCAACGGTCACAGCGATGTTGACGCTACTGGTCTCGCAAGGCGTGCGCGGGGCCTCGCGCGGGGTTGTGGGAGGGAGGGTTGCTACCGAGCCAGGTGCCATGTTAATTCGGACGACTTGTAATTTATTTTATACATTGTAGTGTTAAATTTGTTGTACCTGCTTTATAGTAGTTGAAATAAATATACATTTATTAAGTATATAAGTGAGAAGAATAATAAATAAATCCGATTAAGGTCAAAATTTGTTATTCTACACAAACCCTATCTGGGTTTGCAGGAGAAATTTATCGATGTAAAATCTTGTAATAATAATTTATTAAATAAATAAAAATACAAAAATAAAATTTCAATTCCAATTTTTTTTTCATGCGCTAAATTTCAAACTTCATCAGTACGCACGCCACACAGTACATAAGCCCGTAAATCCCCAAAGATTTAGGCAGAGAGGTATTAACACCCAGATTTCGCCAAATATGGTTTTCGGCCCCACGTAATAGCTGGCGAGCCTATCGTCGTCAAGCGGACACTTTGTCATGGGTTACACGTACAGGATTATACATTAAAAACTAACCTCTTCAAATGTAAACAATTAACTAGATAATGTCAATGAACTCCACTATCGCTCCTAATGAGCATGACGCGTTTAAACCAGTCTTATCAAATTTCAAAGATATTTAGCTCAGATTTACAAGAGAAGATTTGTCAAGCTTCTGGATATATGAGGAGCCTCATGAAATGATGAAATGATGGTTTATTTATCAGTATATGGGTGAGTGGGTACAGAGTTTTTGGATGTTATACATTCTAGGTGCAAGCCATACTCTACCAATGCGTACAAAAATATCTCTTACAATTAAAATTAAATTATTCGATAGTTAAATAAATAAATAATAATAAATAAATATTCCACAACATTTTACACAACGCTAATCTAGACCCATAGTAAGCATAGCTTAACTAGCTTGTGTTATGGAATCTAGAATGCGGATAAACATACTTAGATAAGTTTTTTTTTTTTTGTAAATACATACATATTATACATAGAAACAGTTAAAATAGTTAAAATTATTATAAACATTATCATGCAAAAAATATTGACAAACAGATCAAGAAGCCAAGGACTGAGGTCTCTAGGGCCCAAGATAACCTCTTCTACTAGTTGGTAGGTACACTAGGCCCTGATGCAAGTTTTTCTTCCAAGATTAGGGGAAGCTGTGGAATGAACTCCCTGCTGTGGTTTTCCCTAGCGACTACAATATGGGGTTCTTCAAGAAGGGCATTAGAAGGTTTCTTTAGGGTCTGAAGCACGAGTTTAACGCTCCTGGTGTTGCATACGTCCATAGATCAAGTAACCATCAGGCCGGCCGTGTACTTGTATGCCCACCTAAGTGGTATAAAAAAGGGGAGATTGTAGCACGGCTTTCGCTGTTAAAGTCAAAATAAATCACATCTAATAACTACTAGCGTATAAGCACAGTGTTACTAACAATGCTGTGGTAATAAGGGAGGAAGTATAATTTCGATCTGCTTATACTGTTGATTGATGGCACTTGGTGGAACTTGCTACACATCTTCAATGAAAACACTGGTACTATTCCACATTATTTATTAAATTCCTGACCAGTTTCGCCTTACGGCATTATCAAAGGCTTTGATAATGGCAATAATAATAATGATAACCGGTCAGGAATTTAATAAATAATGTGGAATAGTACAAGTGTTTTCATTGAAGATATAATTTCGATTTTTTTCACAGCTTCAAGGAGTTCCAGACCTGACTTAATCGAAAAGGCTGTCACCACGGTCACGGCTGGAGCTGGATGTAGGCCTCTATCAATGTGTGCCATTGCTCCCAATCCACTGTCTTCCGCATTCAGTCCTTCCCAACCACCTTTCACCTGTACTGGGTAAGTATAATAGAAGTTATTTTAACTCCAGAGCCTCCTGAGACGAAGTTCCTTTATTTACCTTTCTTTTTCAAATTTAACTTTCCATTTTTATTCTACAGTTGGAAATAGCACAATATCGATATTTTTAACAATGCTATTACAAGCTAGTCCTAACAGTACCGAATAAGCGTTCGAAAGAAAGCCGCGTGGTTCCCGGCAGAGTAGAATTTGGGCCACCCCTTCTCTTCCCATGTGGTGTCGTACAAGGCGACTAAGGGATAGGGCTAATTAGCTTTAACATCAGACAGATATGTACAGCCCAGACTCAGCTTCAGATGTACGGCTCGAGTTAACAATAGTGCCCGGAATACGGCAACAGGCTCACCCCCTATTACGTGGGACCGAATACAGATTGGTGAAATGTGGGTGTTAATTCATCTCTGCCTAACCCTCCGGGGATAAAGGTGTGATTATATGTTTGGAAGTTCCTGTCTCATAGGACAGGAATTGACCAAAAAGTTGCCACATGTTTACCGCTCACATCGCCGTTCTGTCGTTATATATTTCTGTAGTCTTTGCAGACAGTCAACAAAACAATTCATGAAGGTAATTTTTTTTTTCTCTTTGAGGAACGAACGGAATCTTTAAAATAAACATGCAAACAGTCTTTTTGCAGTAAGATTCGCATCTAATTAAGGTTAGTAGGCCTTAGACACCGTTGCTTCATAAAACATATTCATGTAGGTCAGGAGACAGGAGACAGAAGGAATATTACAGAGGAATAACTAATGAAAGTTGCCTAATTTAAGCCAATGACTCCTAAGTATGTATACTCATGGACTGAATCCATAAGCATAATTTAAGAATATCCGCTCTTACAATGTCATCAAAATAGTGTAAGTATTTAACGTATATTGTCATATTATTATTACCAAAACTAAATAAATATTTGTATTTCCCGGGTCCCTACCAATTCGGCAAACAAAACCAACTTACGGCTTCCTCGACTACATATTTAGGCGTGTACTAATTGGCGTACTCACAAACGCCTCCATTTACCTTATTAAAAGTATTTGCACGTTGTTTAACTTTATTAAAAGTATTTGCACGTTAATTACTAGTACAGTCGCCATCGGGTTTAGCTCCACACCTCCGACTAAAAGAAAACTCAACCTGAACACAAAGGTTACGACTTAAAAAGTTAAATTTATTTATATTATCCTCTGAAGATTATAGATTACTAGCTTTTGCCCGAGGCTCCGCCCGCGTGGATGTCAGTTATCGCGACCAAACATTGCCTATATGTCCTTTCTCTAGGTCTAATCTACCCCTTTACCAAATTTCATCATAATCGCTGTAGTGGTTTAGCCGTGAAAGACGGACACACAGATACATACACACTCTTTCCCATTTTTAAAATTAGTATGGATAGTACTTATACTAATTATTTATTTTAACGATAATGGCTCCCCCACGCAGTCACGTTATTATCAGTCAATAATACCGGATACCTGTAGCTATATTTGTCTTATAAGTAAGTACACTAGGACGATGGCTACTAGGACACTGCTGCGATAATAACAGCGCAGTAGAAATAGGCTGCAAGAACACCAAAATCATGACGATATCGCACGATAAAAACACACTTAATTTTATGTAATGTTAATAAGGCGCCGGGAGTCTAAGGTCCGGTTTCCACGATCCGCGATTTACAGACGCGTGCGTGATACCGCAGACACGTCTATAATAGTAAATGCATACGTGAAACCTCACACCGTGGAAACCCGGCGTTAAAGATCGTTTGTCAATTTATTAGTGGTCAGCCACTTCTGAAGGCGACTGTACTTACCTGCGTGTGGTAAGATTTAGTCATCATTGTGTTTACTTAAACATTTAGATATGATCAGATTTAAGCCGTGAAGGATACAATAGTACCTATTTATTCTAAAATAGCTGTGTCCCCGGTTTCATCCGCTTGGACTCCGATCGATTTTTTGATAGTGCATGATTTTCAGCAATTCAATTACTTAACAGTAAAAAATCACTTTTACCAAATTGCCTCTTCTATACATATTTTTTGGAGGTCCAAAAGGTACCTTCAAAAACGAGGTCCAACCTGTTAAATTTTAGTAGTAATAATTTTTGAGGTTAAAAAAGTAGGTACCTAAGTACATAAAAGAGGTCCAACGGTGCCATTGATTTATTATATTTTGAAGGAATCTAATGAAGTCTTAAATTGAGGTCGTACGTGATGGAATCAATACTAAAAGATATTAAGGGTACGAAACCAATTTTATTTTTTATTTTGATGTTATAAAACTACAGTAGAAAACCGTAAAAAACTGGTGAATCGCTTGAGTAGGTAAACAAACCGGCTAAGTGTGAGTCGGACTCGCGCACGAAGGGTTCCATACCAGAAAAAGGCTAAAAGGCTAAAAGCCATGAAGAAGGGCTAAAATATCACGTTTTTTTTATGGGGGGCCCGCTTCATTATTATTATTCTTTTGTTTTTAGTATTTGTTGTTATAGCGGCAACAGAAACACACAATCTGTGAATATTTCAACTGTCTAGCTATTACGGTTCTTGAGATACAGCCTGGTGACAGACGGACAGACAGCGAAGTCTTAATAAAAAATAAGTAAAATTTAATTAAACTTAACATAAATTTTATTAAATCTCCTATAAACAGGTTTAACACATAATAGGACTAGACAATTTATATTACCTACACACTTATATTGCACTCAAGCTAAATTTAATATTTACAATAATAAAATACTGTCATAAATCTTGGCAGTTGATTGTCCATATAATTATGTATAAAATGTATATAAATAATTTATGATTTACAATTTGTTTATTAAATTAAATAGACAGGCAAGTAATTATTTTAGTAACGAACATTGAGCAATAACAGGTACAATATACAGGTTGTTCTTAACAACAAATTTCCCAAAGGGTAGAAGACCTACGTCACGTTTAACATGCCTCAATTACCTTTCACTTCGTCTATATTTATTACCTAACTACCTACATACATTTTGATCTTTGCCTATATAAGGTCACATACCCGTACGACCTCAGAATTTGGACCTCATCTTTAAATTAAGCGTCGTTAGTGGTTAAGCAGTCGGCCTTACGATCGAGCGGTCCCGGATTCGACGCGAACCCACTCCTAGCACAAGCAATTTAGCTTGTGCTCGGAGTGGCTTGGTGTTAAAGGGAATATTAGTAATTTCGGTTGCTGATATTCTTAAAAAAAAGGGTCTTAAAAGAGGGTCGTACGGGTACGCAGCCGAGTTAAATTAATAATAAATTATTATTCAACACCCTGTAGCATATTTTCTCAATCGATTTCTTTGTAACATTCTTAAGTTTATACTGATATGGTAGTGTCACATAGAGTGATATTCTTGGTGTCACATCGTATATATCCAATCTTATGATGCTGGGTACACGCCAGCTGGAAGAACGCACAATGTAATCATTCACGTTCGTATGTTAGCTATCATTCGCTTGTTGTGTTATACAGAGTGTTTTTTTTTTGAGACGTAGCTATAAGAGTCCCTGCCTTAAAAATACATCCTATATTATGTATCTTCTTTATTAAAAACAAATAAATCTCTTCTGACCTTTTTATGAATCAATATTAAGTTCTATTGCAAATGTATTCGATCACAACAGCTGAAGTAATTAACACACACATGTAGGCGCGCACGCATACGCAACGTATCTTGAGACACACACACACACATACCATTTTCTATTATTCACATATTAAAAATAAATAAATTAAACATGTGAATATTACGATTTACATTTTTAAGTATTTTTCATGCTCAATATTATTATTAAGGCAAACTTTAAGACAAAAATCGCGGGTTGCAACCTCGCCTAAACCGATTCAATATTTTCTCTATAATTCGATGTGAATAATAGTTTTATTATTATCCTAGATAAGTTCTAACGTCCCCTATGATGACTTCTTGGCGTCCTTGAGCGGTAATGTTTCGTCATCGAAGTCCACCCTCCCGATGAGAACGGGTTCGTCTCCAGCTCGGTCATTGTTCACGTTAACATCGGGGACTTCCCGCGCTTGTAACTCGGCAGCTAGTTTTACGAATAACTGCCTGCAAAGAGAAGAAACAACTTTTAAAATTTTAATTCTGATTCTTTTTATACCACTCAGGTGGCAGACAACACACGGCCCACCTGATGGAAAGTGGTTACCGTGACCTATGGACGTGTGCAACAACAGGGCGACACACTCGCGCTGCCGACCCTGTTAGAACAGAGAGTTTCTGTGCCGTCAGTGTAGAAGATAAAGCAAGACAAGCCTTTGGTCTTCCCACTGACAGCACAAAAACTCTCCAGTGAGCTTGCTTGGTTACATCGAATATAATTAACTTTCTAGGTCCTAGAAACAACAACTTACTGGAAGACAATGCCATGCATATTCTTTGCCAGGTAGTAGAGGAACAGCCAGTCGCCGAACTGGCAGCCGTTCACGACCCTGATCACGTCGTAGGGGTCGAACTTGCCGACGTTCACGCGCTTGAACATCACCTGGTTGAAGCGGAGAGAGCGCCGATACATTATGTATGACATGAACCGCCAGATTACAGCTGGAAGGGAAGATAATATATTATCAATCAGTTGGCCTTTTTTTTATCGTGCGGGAAATCCACACATTTAGCAGCCCTGTCGGAGCCGGAGGGGGAGGTTATGTCGGACTCGAACCGACTAAGCCGCACGCCGTCTGTGGGTCGCAGGCCGAAGGTGAGGTATCTATAGATTATATCCCTCGCACCCCGGCTGACCCATCTCTCTCAATCTGGCCCATTTCGGGTGGGGGGACCACTGGGTCCCAAATTCGTCCCTGGTATAGGGGAGGGCAATTAGTATCACAGTCCACTGCTGGACATAGGCCTCTCCCAATGTTGGGAGGTTCTGGCCTACTGTTTCCACGCTGACCGTCTGGTCAGCCTGGTCAGGTCTGTCTAGGTTGGTACAGGGCTTTTTTACGAGTTTTCCTTTTCTTGCAGTGATTTTGCCGATCTCTTTTTCCATCCGGATGAGATGAGGTGGTTATTCTTGGTTGAGTACTTGTATTTTTTTTCCGTCACCACGCGAATATATTGTATTGATGATCACTTGCGGTACCAAATAACGCTCTTGTATCGTCCGTAACACCAAGAGGCCAATTAATATACAAAATCAATTCAGCCCCTCTAGACAAGTGGCATTTCATCGTTTGATGGAATAGAACGACGAATGTTTTGGGATTTGTCGTTTATGACAAGCGTTAACGACTGTCAGATACATCAAATCCCATCCTGTCCAGAGGGGCAGAATCCAATCTCGAATTGTCAGAATCAAATGAAATGTCAAAAACGGCTATTTCGTAACATTATTTTCAAATAAGAACATTAACATTGTGATCACTTTTACAATTAGATCGAAACTTAATTTTGAAAAAAAAAATAACAATCTTATTACGAGAATTGGCCCCCTTTTCATTGAAATCGGAATAGTTTTTAACATATTTGAGTTTGAGATGATATCGAGACTAAATTTTAATCTAATTTTTGTGAAGATAAGTTCCTAGGCAAGTTCCAATGCATTCCAGTCAGATAAAGAAGAATGTATACTCACCGAGCACTGATGCAATAAACAAGAAGAGAAGCCAAAACCACAGCACAGCATAGATCTTCTCATGGATGATGTTCAGAGCCATCACGCAGAGAGCGTCGTGCTGCTGAATGGACCCACTGGGACCATACTTGTGGAACAAGCATTTTGTCACCTGGAATGGAAAAAAACTTCAGTTTGTTGATAGAGAAAACGGTACCTAGCGTCAGCCGATATTCGAGGGTAATTTGGTATAAGGCCACCTTACACCGAACCAAATACATGTACCCAGGCCATTTTTTTATATATAGGACACGTCAATTTGACTTCATCTCGCCTGATGGTAAGCTGAAGGTAAAGTATCAGGAAAGAGGGTCACCATTACAAACACGTAGCATGTTTAGAATTATGGTACTCAGCTTGATGGCCACATCAGATGCTTTTTCACGCCCCGCTTAAAGGGTCATCAAAACTAGAAATATTTTTCGAATCTCTAGTAGTTCTATAGAACATGTTCAAACAAATAAACTTAAGTCTTTAGCATTTATTAGTACTACCTATGTATATTTTGTAAGATCATGAAACATGTTGTGATGCCTGATCGAGCTGTTGCCCTATTGCCCGCGACTGCTCTCGCGTGGATCGCGACCAAACGTTGCCTTTGTCCTTTCTCACGGTCAGATCTATCCCTGTACCATATCTCATCAATATTAGGGCACGCCGTGATTGCGGCGGTAAGGCCCATCATGGGGGAGTGGCTAGAGAGGCCACACGGTAGCCTCCCGTACCGTCAGACGCAGATTATCACCGGGTACGGTAGCTTCGGGCGGTATCTGTATCTGATGGGTATAGAGCCAACGCCCGAGTGCCCTCACTGCGACGCGAGCGTGGACTCGGGGCTGCACACCCTCACCGAGTGCCCGGCGTTTGAGACGCCGAGGCGGGAGCTTGTGGCGGCCCTGAGGGTGAGAGTGCTCACGCTCTCCACCCTGCTCGCGGCGATGGTCCGCTGCGCGGATGCGTGGGCGGCTAGCACCTCCTTCTGCGAGCAGGTCATGCTCGCGAAGGAGACAGCAGAGCGGGCGTGGCGCGATGAGCGACATCGCTGCACGCGCTCGGAGGCGGCTCGGGCGTCGGAGGGCGTAAACTGACCTCCGCCCCCCATGAACGCGGGCCTGAGGGTGACGGGTGGAGCCGCCCGTCACCCTAGCAGAAGCAGGCCACGGCGGCGGCGCGCATCCTAGGACGATGCGCGCCTCCCCACATCGGGGTTGAGTCGGGGACCGCGTGGTCCCCCCCCTTCCCGAGGAGGGCCAGACCGAGAGGGATGGCCCTGGATCAGCCGGGGTGCGAGGGATATGTCGCATGACAACCTCACCTTCGGCCTAGCACTACGACCCAGAGACGGCGTGTGGTTTATTCGGTTCGAGTCCGACATAACCTTCCCCTCGGGCTCCGCACGAATTCCCGCGCGTAAAAAAAAAAAAATATCTCATCAATATCAGTTCAGTGGTTAAGGCGTGAAAACTTAACAGACAGACAGAGTTGCTTACGCATTTATAATATTATTAAGAACTAGCCCGCGGTTCCGCCCGCATGGATGTCAGTTGTCGCTATAATATCGCTTATCGTTATAAATTGTAGCCTATGTGTTATTCTGATGTATAAGCTACATTATTGTAAAGTTTCATTAAAATCCGTTCAGTAATTCTTACATGAAAGAGCAACAAACATCCATCCAAACTTTTTTTTTACGTGCGGGAAATCCCCGCCGGTACCCACCCCTCCGGAGCCGGAGGGGGAGGTTATGTCGGACTCGAACTAGCTAAACCGCACCATCCCTCTCGGTCTGGCCCTCCTCGGGAGGGGGGGACCGCGCGGTCCCTGACTCAACCCCGGTGTGGGGAGGCGCGCATCGTCCTACGACGCGCGACGCCACCGTGGCCTGCTTCTGCCAGGCCTCCTTCACTCCATATACTTGCGCGCTATAATTACCTACCGCCCGGCCGAGCGGCCTCGGGCCGTTTGCGGACCAAAATTCAGTGCGGTTTTCGCAAGCGAAGCGCACGCACGCTGTTTAATTTTAATCGCTCCGTTCGTTCGTTCGCGTACCTACGATGCCATCTGGTGCCTTATGTGCTGTAGATGGGTGCAAATCATGTAAAAGAAGGGATAAATACCTAACATTTTTCCATTTACCTGTCAATTTAATTTAATAAGCGAGAATTTAGAAAGGGCAAATCGAAATAATTTACCAACATCATTTTTGGGTGTCGGCTCTCGGATTAGTTTAAGCCGTTTCGTGTTTGCGTCGTACGGCATTCCAGATTTGATACGCATGTAACTAAACACCTAAATGATAATGTTCAATTTAGCAAATACACTAAAGTGTAGTAGCAAAGAATACTAAATGTAGTAGTATGCTTATCTTCTTATGTTAAAATATGCGGACATTGTAATAAAATACTTGATTCATCTAAATAAAAAATGTCAACTTTCAAACATACCTACCTAGTAGGTGTGTTTGAAAGTTGTAATTTTTCACATAAGTAGAAAAATAGTAATAGGTACATAACTGGCCTGTTAATCAAATATTCAGATCTTCACAAGAAGGCAACCCTAACAGCGTAAGAAGAGATAAGAGGTACGCGATAGAAGGAGACGCAAGTTGTAGTTGAATAAAATTATAGGTACTTAATGTTGTGCAAGCTGAATTCCACCGTATTGCGTCGAAGCAAGACTGGAATTAATTTCAATCTTCTTGCGCAGTGATTCTTCTGTACGTTAGTACTATTAATTATTCTGTGCTTCTGCTAGGGTGACGGGCGGCTCCACCCGTCACCCTCAGGCCCGGACATCCATCCATCAATCCATATTTACAAACTTTTGTGTTAATAATATTAGTAGGATGGATTACCTTTGGGAACACGCTCTCAAGTGGATCGTTAATATGGTGCGACCACTCGCTGTAGCTGAGTATCCTGGGCCCTAGACCGATGAAGGCTCCGTTCAGAAACCTGTCGATGACCCAGATTTGGAACATCACGTGCAGCAGATTTGTAATCTCCATGGCCACCAACCACACGGACCAGGCTCGACTTATTTTTAATCTGGGAATGAAAGGGATTTTTTTTTTTATTGATATAAAATTATTGATGACTCCGACCGGGGCCCAGATTCTACTATTATTTTGTTCATAGCAAAACCACTGCGGTACTACAGACACTGTTACCAATGCCATTTGACTTTAGACTTTACTGCTATACAGTTAAGGTCTAATATTAAATGACAATCTTGTAGAGGGAATGAAAAATGTTATAAACTCTTTCTCTTTTCATTTTGGACTTTATGTCTCAGAAATAAAGTCTGAAATTTAATGAAATTTTATGCAATATCAGTGGTATGACCGTGGTTTTGTTATGTCACAAAATTAGCAGAATCGGGGGCCGGATGGTGTAGTTTGTCCATTATCGTTCCCCAAAGGAATCTGTTCCCAAGATGAAAAATATCCTACGTGTTGAAAAACAAATTGCGACTGTTTATAATGTGCTAGGTTCGATTTCTGGATCGAGGGTAGGGCAGGGAATATTTGGTTTTAGTTTGCAACTCTCTAAAATAGCATGGATCTGAATAAAATGACTCTATAAAGGGTGATTTTCCACCAGAGGGGCAAGACGAGACGAGGCGAGAAGAGAATTGCGAGAGAGGGGCGAAGTGTGAACGGAAGGGGTTCCGACGTAGTTGCGTTTTGGGACGCGCAAATAGTGAGCACGTCTGTAGTGCACAGTGACGATTGTTGGTGACGCCGTCGAAGTGGTCCAACGGCGTGATCGGGCTGTGGAGTCCTCATCAACGTCAGCGGGCAAGTCATACTACACATTTTACACAAACAAGTACACACCGCACAATACAGACACGCCTTGGAGGAGGACGCTTGGAGGTTACATCACAGGGGTAAGTGAACTTTGATTGTTCCTATTACGTCATATAGCTTTAAGTACAGCGGTTCAAGGTTGGAGTGGCAGACGGGTGTCTGGCTTCAACAGCATCTAATAATATTCTCACCTCAAAATAATATCCCTTCTGATGAGATCGACTCGTTTCTCAACGGTCTTCTTGGAAGGCACGTCCATGCCGGCGACCGACATGTCATCGTTATCCAGGGCTAGGGTCGCATATTGAAGCCCTGCGACTAACGCCTTGATTCTTCCACCTGCACAAAAAATATGTTGGAGCAATTAGTATGCTGACTTTTAAAATAGATTATATTGGAAAAACTATACATCAGAATCCTATAACATACATGGTGTAACATAACATGACATAAACTCACGCCTTTATCCCCGAAGGGGTAGGCAGAGGTGCTAGCAGTTTAGGTCCCAATGTAATAGGTGGCGAGCCTATTGCCATTAACTGGGCACTTATAAATCTGCGATAAATACACACATAACTTCGAAAAGCATCGTAAAGTCATTGGTGTGTGCCATGGAAAACCTGGGATCGAACCCGAGACCTCGTCTCAGCAGTCCATTATTATAGTGCAGGTATATCCAATATTCCTTTGATTTGCCGGACGTGTCGACCAAGCCCGCGATTCTGCTAATTTTATGACATAATAAGACCACTGTAATACCGCTTAGATTGCATTAAATGTCAGTATATTTTAGACTTTAAAACTGGTTATTAAAGTCCAAAATGAAAAGAGAAAGAGTTTATAACATTTTTCATTCATCCTACAAGATTGTCATTTAATTTTTAGACTTTAATATTATATGTAGTAAAGTTAAGTGAAATTTAGTTACAGTGTCTATGGTACTGCAGTGGTTTGGCCGGCCGTGGTCTCAGGCTGACTGGCAGACGTCAGTCAAATCAAAGGTATGTACATATACCATAATTGCGTTAATTCCTGTTAGCATTGTTGTATAGCTCTTTTTCATATTTGTTTAAAAAAAATAGCGGCCGAAATCACTAATATTCCCTCTGACCCCACCAACTAACCCAAATTGCTTGTGCTAAGAGGGGTTCACGTCGGTAGAGTAACGGCCAGGATTCGAACCTGGGACCTCTTGATCGTAAGGCCGACTCCTTCTACCGCCGCTTTATCATGGAACGCGAGAGTTTAAATGTTAGAATCCCATTCTCTCAAACCGTTGGTTCGTATCTAAGAATATCAGTAGATGACTTCAGCATTACGCTAAGACATAAAATCTCATAATATGTAGGTATTATTTTAATATCGTTTTGTAAGTACCGTTATAATGGTCTATGCAAAATAAATGATTTTTGACTTTGACTTTGATAAAGGCCACGTCAATATGACATAATACCGCCAATGAGGGTCACCATTATACACTCAAAGTCAAAGATTTTTATTCAATCTAGAATAACCATGGTTGTTGACGTCAACAATTCTATTATTCTACTTATGCTAAATTTACCGCCGCTTCTGAGGCGCTGGTGGAGAAGAAACGGCGCAACAAACTAAACTGCGGCATTTTTAATACAATATTTAAGGCTAAAGACTACATGTGGACGAATCTATATTTGACTCGTGTCTCACTATATTTATTACAAATTACATGGATATACAATAATTTACCACGACTGTCGAAGGGCCGATGGTCGTTGGAGCAGATGAGTCGTAAAGTGTAGACCGCGAGAAGGCAAACGGAAGGGAGGACCACCCCCTGGCCACATGGACTGAATACCTGGAAAAGGTGGCTGGCTGTGCCAGTCACCGTTTTCTGGATGCGGAAAGCGAAGGACCGGACAAAATGGCGTGATTGATTGACGGTTTTTTTTTATATAGCACATGTCAATTTGACTTTACCTCGCCTAATGGTAAGCTGAAGGCAAAGTCTCAAGAAAGAGGGCCACCATTATGTGCCATGTTAACAATGGTGGCAGTCAGCTTGACGGCCTCATCAGATGCTTTTCACGCCCCGCTTAAAGGACCCGGGGCTGTAGGAAGAGGGAAACGCGTGAGCTGGCAAGGAGTTCCAGGTCTTAATGGTACGACAAAGGAAAGAGTCACCGAACCGCTTGGCTCTTAGAGAAATGTTCTGCACCGTATGCGGGTACATCTAAGTCCTGCACGTGTTGTCCTGTATAGGAAAGGAGAGGGTGGGACTAATTGGAATAGCTCATCAGAACATTCACCATGATAGAGACGGTAAAATACTGCCAAGGAAGCAACAAGCAAGCATTCGGGACTCTAGAGGAGAATATCGAATATCCATGTCTTGTTCAGGTAGTTCAGTTGGTCCATAGTAGGTACTCCTCTACAAAGGGATTGCCATGGTTTCAAGTCTGCCCCTCTAGACAAGTAGCAATTCGTTGGCCGGCGTCAAGTACTATTATCTATTCTGTGCCGGCGTTTATTGGAGTACAATGACGAATGTATGGGATTTGAAAAATTTGACATTCATTCATTCATTCATTCATTCATTCAGTCAAAAACGTCAAATCCCATATATTCGTCATTCTATTCTATCAAGCGCCAACCAACGAAATGCCACTTGTCTAGATAGAGGGGCTGAATCAATATGTCCAACAAAAGTCATTGGTAAATTCTAAAAATCTAGATGACTGTTCGTCATAATATGATCATGTTTTGACAAACTCAGGAATTCGTATCACAAAGAAATGAAACAATAAGAATGCGTCGTCCAATGACGCACTGTTTGTGTATCCAAGGATTATCTCAAAAGCTAGATCATTCTAAACAACAATGTTTACTTTGCTCTTTGCTCACATTATCTAGAGATACGGAGTTCATTTGCACCTTTCATACTCATTCCGTTAACTGAATCGTCTTTGTATTGGACTAATTTAATAATAAACAATACAGTAGTAATAATCATACATCTTCTTTTATACAATGACGCTGCAGAGATTGTTTGGTTGGCTGAACGCGCTAATCTCAGGAACTACTGGTTCGAATTAAAAAAATATTTTCATGTTGAATAGTCTGTTTATCTAGGAACGTCACTGGCTATTATAGTATGAATAAATCCGGCAGATTCACAAACTTTATTTGAAATATGACGAGTAAATAATATGTCTTGAAGAGGGTGATACGTGATACGCGGTTTTAAAGTTCACCACGGGCAAAGTAGGGACGCGTAGTGTAATATACAACACAAAGAATTGTGGTTACAAAATAGACAAGCTGTTGGAAACCAAAATCGTGACGCAGTTCGTGGAGGAGGGCCAGACCGAGAGGAATGGCCCTGGGTCAGCCGGGGTGCGAGGGATATGTCACGAAACAACCTCACCTTTGGCCTATGCCTGGCCTAGCACATCGACCCACAGACGGCGTGCGGCTTAGTCGGTTCGAGTCTGCCATAACCTCCCCCTTCGGCTTCGAAGGGGGGGGGGGGGGGGTATCCGTGGGGATTTCCCGCACGTAAAAAAAAACGCAGTTCGTGGATGCGGCTGTAAATTCGAAAGAGCAAGTGACACCATTCTTATTTTTACCACTGAGGTGGTGAAAAAGCACACCCACCTGATGGAAAGTGGTTACCGTAGCCTATGGAGGTGTGCTCACCAGGGGAGTCACACTCGTGCTGCCGACCCTGTATACACAGAGAATTTCTGTGCCTTCAGTGTAGAAACAAAGCATGAATAGCCTTTGGTCTTCCCATTGACAGCACAAAAACTCTCCAGTGCACTCTGCAGGTCTATTAGACTAGTTTGAATTTGAATATTATGTCTCTGTCAATCAGAAGCACCCAGACAGATTTCAAGGTGTAACGATAGTAGAGAATGCTCTTTGTAATGAGCAGCGAGGGGGGACAGAAACCAATAGCAGAATGTGCCTAGTTAACTCAGTAGGTATAGGTACCTTGAAGGTAAAAGCCTCTGAGTAAGACTTGAGTCACATATCTACTACTCACTAATCTGCCTCAAATTGTATCATAAAGCAATCAAAGGATTAACTCATAGACATAGTCACTTTTACATTTTAAACTATGCCGCCTAGTCATGAAATGTGCGCCAAACTCTTCTTAAAACAATCATGGACCTGAATGAATAACTCTTTTCAAGTAATAAGCCGGTAAAAAAAAGAGCACGGATTACTTATTTCTTTCTGAGCCCTTTTCCAACTCTGTTGGGTATATCTTTCCAGACTAACTGTAATGCGCCTGTACTAGGAGGAGGTAGGAAACGACGGTATTTCCGTCCACTTGAGCAGTCCGACTGGGGAAGTACCTCCGCCCTACAGAATACCGCGGCCATAATAACCTCGTGTTGTGTTCCCAGCAGTGAATAGGGTAGTCATTATTTACAGGCTTTTGTTTCTTCAGTGATAACGGTTCCTCTTCGGCACGACTCGGGTTTCTAAATGAATCTGCGTAGTACTCTTCGTCAGACGCGTTGTAGTCATTGTTTTGCGAACACCGCGTGAGGTTGCCGCTATTCCTCCTCTTACGCTTTTTAGGAACGAGTGAAGACGTCTTGTCATCCGAGGCGGTGGGATCTGTACGACTTACACTATCAGTTTTCTCTACAGCGGGTTACAGTCAGAGCTCACTGGAGAGTTTTTGTACTGTCAGTGGGAAGATCAAAGACTATTCCTGCTTTGTCTTCTACACTGACGGCTCAAGAACTCTGTGTTTACAGGATCGACAGCACGAGTGTGATTCCCCTGGTGTTCGTGTGGAAAATAAGCCGCGGGCGGTAATCACTTTCAATCAGGTGGACCGTGTGCTTGTCAGACCACCTCAGTGGTATACAAAAAATCTTTGATATTTTCTGTAAAGCGATTGCTATATGGCCTCCACAACCAATTAGCGATATCGAAGTTCTGTAGACTAGTCTAAAATATTAGGGCTTCAACTACCTGCAACGCCTGCCACCGGTATTGTGCAAATTGCAGATTTAGAAAGAAAGAAAAGAAAGAAAAATGCATTCATTTTGAATAGCTGCAGCATATAAAAACAAAACGGTTCAATTTTGACAATAAATTGTACATTACACATAAACTGACACAAACCCTTAAAAATAAACTAATCTATGTTTTTTTTTTCTGTTTTGCAACGGCAACACTGCCCCTTACTACCTTAACTGCAGTCATTACACAATCCCATGACGCAATCGAGATACTCTATGCGATTTTTATGCAATCTATGGATTTATAGAACCACGAAAATATGCAACATTTATACCTAATGGATGTTTAGCCAACCCATTAGGTAGAAATAAAGCATATTTTTGTGCAATGCTTAAGTAAACTATATCAGTTAGTTTAGGTAAGGTGGTTTAAAGGAATTACCCGCCGCTGTAGGTGTGTGTTATATACTTATTAATCTGTCTGATTACCGCAGGATTAAAGTATTCACCGCCAGGAATGGTTACGTTACTAGGTGTGGCAATTAAAACGTTTTATCAAAACCATAAATTAAATCGTTAGTACTTAATGAATTTTGTAATTAATTTTAATCAATACCTAATCTTGTAGTACATTTCAATTTGACTTCACCTCGCTTGATGGTAAGCTCAAGACAAAGTTGACAAAGTTTCAAGAAAGAGCGTCACCGGTACATGACATTCGGCTTAACGGCCTCATCAGATGCTTTTTCAGGCCCCATTTAAAGGACCCAGGACTGTAGGAAAAAGGAAACACGTGAGCTGGCAATGAGTTCCAGGTCTTAAAGATGGCGATAAACGAAAGAATCACCGAACCGCTTTTTAGAATTCGGAACCAAAAATGCTACCCTGCCTTTCCCTGGCTGATGTGGGTCTCCATTGTTTCATTGTTGGAGTCTATAACGGCGACTCTCTCTCCTGAGACATTGCCTTCAGCCTACAATCAAGCGAGGTGAAGTCATACTGACGTATCCTATATAAAAAAGTACGTAAAATATTTCTACAAATTAGAGACATCTTCGCATAGGAAGCACCCCTGAAAAAATTGATAGATAGATAAATAGATAATTCTTTATTGTACACCAATAAATTTACACTAGGACAAGTAGATAGTATGTATACAGTTTAATGTACAATGGGCGGCCTTATCGCTGGAAGCGATTTCTTCCAGGCAACATTGGGATGGACAGTAATGTGACAGAAACAGAAGATATGGTGTAGTTATCAAATAAACTAAACTAAGACAAAAATGTACGAGAGAGAAGTACAAATAAAATGAAATAATAAATATACGGCTTTATGTGAAGTATTTTAGGTTTAAATAGATATAAAAAGTTTTAACACATAAACTAAGACAAAAATGTACGAGAGAGAAGTACAAATAAAATGAAATAATAAATATACGGCTTTATGTGAAGTATATTAAGGTTTAAATAGATATAAAAAGTTTTAACACATGATGACACAGGATGGACAGTAATGTGACAGAAACAGAAGATATGGTGTAGTTATCAAATAAACTAAACTAAGACAAAAATGTACGAGAGAGAAGTACAAATAAAATGAAATAATAAATATACGGCTTTATGTGAAGTATATTAAGGTTTAAATAGATATAAAAAGTTTTAACACATAAACTAAGACAAAAATGTACGAGAGAGAAGTACAAATAAAATGAAATAATAAATATACGGCTTTATGTGAAGTATATTAAGGTTTAAATAGATATAAAAAGTTTTAACACATGTAATATAACAAATGTAATATATATATATAATATATATATATTACATTTATGTGTAATATATATATATAGTATATAGTAAATAGTAGATGTAAAGTAAATAGTACATAATAATATGAAAGAAGGAACACAGCAATGAATCAGCGTTTTTAACTGCGAGCTATGTACTAGATGATAGATTGACTATTGCTTCTTAAGTTAGCATTAGTTATATTTTTTTTTCGATGGCTGGAGGTTTTTTTGTTCTTGTGGCTTTTTGCCTCACAATTTAGCCAATGTCAAGTACTTAGATATATTAAGTATAAAAACTTAACAAATATTCTGCAGCGTCTTCGTTATTTCGTCGCAGTCAAAGTCAAGTAAAGTCCGTCACAGTCAACTCAAAGTCACACTCCTAGTCATACCCCAGTAAAGTAGTGGAATTTACAAGAGGCTTCTAAGGAGATTCCTTCACCAATACAAGGAGACACAATACCAAGACGTTATCTCTTAAAATCCACCATTTTTAACACATAAAAGTCGGATTTACACCATTTTCAGAAAATAAAATACCACTGGGTCCCTCCTTTGAGTTGGCGGGAAAATCTCTGGCCGGCGTTTGGTAGAATAGAATGACGAATGTATGAGAGTTGACGTTTATAAATTAACGACTGTGAAATACATCAAAGGCCATACATTAGTTTGCAACACAACAACGAATTGCCACTTGTCTAGAGGAGCGGTTGTCAAAAGGTAGACATACACTTTACATCCATTTTTACCAGTTCTCCTTTTACCGCAACAGGACATTTCCACAGCTGCCACATTTCTAAAAGGGAACGAAATTCGCTCTATTCGCGTCCCCTTTCTTCCAAGACCATCTTTTATAACATATTGCTACGCCCGGCGCTTGGCCACTTCAATATATGGCCAAATTTCCATAGGAGTGAGCGAGACGGCACTATAGAAAGAGACAGCATGCCTTAACGTCACTGTTCTAGAAGGAATCGAATGAATATAACGAGACGTCAGGCTAGAAAGAGACACAAGACCCAATAGAACCTTCCAGAAAGTTCCTGTCTTTTTCAGAACATACCTGTCTTTTCTCGATCTTTCGCTACTCGGCCGCGCCCGATATAAAAGGCGAGCTAACAGCCGCCGCTTAAGTTAGTCTAAGACTAGTATTCGAAGCGATTAAAGCGATAAAGTGTGCGAAGCGATACAGTGCGATTTATACAAGTGACTGTGTATTGTGTAAGGAAGAGTTTTGAATTTCTACGCGCTTTGCTGTAATTTAAGTGCAGCTGAATAAAATCTGTTTTCAACGGTTGTCCTCGCATTTTCTATTTAAACCGACCCCCACGCTCGTAACAATATAAACAAGACTCACCTTCCTTTTTCTTCCAGATATAATGCGGAAGATAGAAGCATATCGCCTGCAAGAAGAGCACGAACGGCACCCACTGGTAATACGTGTGGTGCAGTGCCTCGTCGGACTCCGCCATGGGACCCACGCCAGGGTGCGGAAGGAACCCTTTCTCCAGTAGACTTTCATTGTAATGTCGAACCTGAGGGGACAATGTAGAAGACGATTTAAAACAAGATGATGGTAGATTCGAGACTAATTTCTTAATTAGAGTATTAGATTTTATGATTACAATGTTCTACTTTTTAACCGACTTCCAAAAAGAAGGAGGTTCTCAATTCGATCGGTATTTTTTTCTTTTAGTAATGATATTAGTTAGTTATTTATTCTAGTGCATACCTCAATCAGAGAGCTACATGTCTCTCTGATTTAAGTTTGACTCTTTAATTGCTGGCAATTTAATCAAAGTCCATAATTGAATAGTAAATGTTTCAAAAAGGGATAAAATTCAGCTGTACGTAGATAGAATATTTCGTTCAGGGTAGGGATATATAATACAGATATTCATGGTTCAGAAGAACTACTAACAATGTAAGAAGAAAGGCTTAAGTTTCTGTACTTTCAAAGTCAATTCTAACCTTTATCAATTAAGTTATTAATACATTAAATGATCGTGATAACAGCTGTCATAGACCTTCGCACTAACTAGGACATTCTCAAAATTTCGGCTTATATAAAGACACCGCCACTGGGTAGCGTATTGGTTAATCCCGCCGCTAAAGCTCTAGAGCCCAGATAAGATAATCTTAACAAATAGAGCAATAAAAATGACGATACAATCGATAAGGTCACCGTTTAACACCATTATAGTGGTTGAAAGCGACAGCGGTGGCTCAAAGGAAAATAATCTTTAGCAATGTCGTATTGCTTGCAAACGTGGAAAGATTTCCTTTCAATTGGTTAAGATATAGGTATTTTTGACTTAAATTGTTTTTACTTATGCTTAATTATAGTAACCGCCTAGAAAAGTCATTAAAGATTTTCTTATGCCTTTGAAATGTCAACAAATAAACTAATTACAGCCTCTGAAATGTAGGAGGTTAGATATGTTATAAAGGCAGTGAGGACTTATTCTAATGTTAATAGAAAATAAATTATTGTAATTTTAAATAGTAAAAAAATATTTAAATTTTATGACATTGATGCTTGCATAGTTATACCTAGGCAGCTATCCCCAAACTAGTGCGCAAAAGTTTTTTAATTCCACATTTCTATAGCTGATCGATGTGACAAAGAAGCAACACCTGCTGTTTAAAGCAGTCTCTGGAGCAGGCTTTCCAGTCAGGTTACAGATCAAGAGGGAGTCAGTCGTCCCCCGGGGTGCAAAGTTCAAGCTTCGGATGCAACAGGCACTAGCTGCTTATTACGAAAGACACGCGTGCTGCGCGGGAAATGCTCGCGGTAACGGCTGGACGGACTTCATTGAAATTTGCTACATTTAATCCAGAGTGGAGAAGGCAAACGAAGGGTAGGACGCCCCCATAGCCAGATGGACCGATGACCTGGAAAAGGTGGCTGGGACGGACTGCATGCGGAAGGCGGAGGATCAGACGATATGGCGCACATTGGGAGAGCCCTATGTCCAACAGTGGACTGCAGTGGGCTAATTGATAGATTGATTGATTGAATCTAACATAATCTAATAGTATCATGCCAAGCTAGTTGAACAATGATTTTATTTTATTTATAGAGCATTTATTAGAAGGAGTTAAGTAGGACACGAACCATCGTATACTCGTATATATACCGATATCCGTCCAATTGAGCAGTCCGACAGGGGAAGTACCTCCGCTCTACAGAATATCGTGGCCATAATAACCTCGTGTTGTGTTCCCGGCGGTGAGTAGGGTATCCAGAGCTCACTAGAGAGTTTTTGTGCTGTTACTGGGAAGACTTATCTTCTACACTGACGGCACAGAAACTCTTCGTACATAGGGTCGGCAGCACGAGTGTGACTCCCCTGGTGTTGCACACGTCCATAGGCCACGGTAACCACTTTCCATCAGGTGGGCCGTGTGCTTGTTTGCCAACGCAATGGTATAAAAAAAAGTGTTATAATTGTATTATGAATTGGTTTTATTGCTGTACCTGTAACTGTACCGCCTAAAACAATAAAGTTTAAGGTTACTAAATAAATGGCGGCGAATGATTTCCACCAACCGGACTTGTTGCTACGATTGATAAACAATAAAAGAGCTAGATTAGATTAGATATTGTAGATTAAAAGCCTATATACTGACATTCAATGACATGGGAATTAAACGTATTAAAAAAGTCGACTCGATGTCGGAACCATTCGGAACGGTAAAAAAAAACAAGTCATTATTCTTCATGACACTTTCGAAAGCAGACGCGAATATTACATTTTGAAATAATAATTATTCAAATATTTATTTATCATACGTTTTTTGCCCCTATTCTGGAGTTGGCTTTTTAATCTAAATACGAAGCTACCGAAAATTCGATATTTTACATGAAGCGAAGGCTATCTGACGTTTTGAAGTTCTGTAGTTCGACCAATATTAGCACTAATCTTTGAACAAAAAAAGTAAAAAAGCTATAAGGGGCTCCTACTACCCGTAATGAACTCGCTGCTGTTGTTTTCTCAAGCGACTACAATATGGAGTTTTTCAAGAATGGCATTAGAAGGTTTCTTCTGGTTCGGCAGCGCGAGTGTGACACGCCCCTCGTGTTGCACACGTTCATAGGCCACGGTTACCACTTTCCATCAGATGGGCAGTGTGCTTATCTGCCACCTAAGTGGTATAAAAAAATTACCGCTATAATAGATATTAGTACAGCAATCGGGACGATGTGACGCATTTTACTAATAAAATAGTGTTTAAATTATTCACTTATCATTATCACCCTATTTCCAAATCTCAAAGTCATTAACAATTAGATATGTATTTTTTTTACTTTTAGTTTGGTATTCTCTTCAAGCGTGATTTTTAATTCTCTTGAATTCTTTTTTTGCCATAAGTAATCTGTCTGTAAATCTATTATGTGTATCAAAAGTGTGTAAAATTTCAATTCAATCAGACGTTTAGAAGTGCACCAAAATTGGGGGAACTTTAAAAAATATACGCGTCGACTTGAGACTTGTTTTTCGTAGGTTGAAAAAATACAAATCGCTGTAAAAACGTAATTTTACACTACGATGACCAAAGTGATTCACTATACGTACGCGATCCAACTTACTGTCCATATTTAAATCGTGTTAAAATAAACTTACGATAGTAAACGTCGCCATGAAGAAGCAGTACGTCTGTATAACATGGTCGGCCACACCCGCATCTGATATACATCTGATGTGGTCTCCGAAGTACTCCCTAGCGCACACGAGGATCACGAACGCAAGGAACAGCGTCACAGTCATCTGGTAGTGCAGCTTGAAGGCGAAGTTTTCTATGGCTACTTTCTTGGACGTGAGCTGTAGCTTCAGGCGCGGAGCCAAGGTACTGGTGATGGCTCCTGCTAACATTGTGGTGGAGTTGTTTTGCCGTTTCTAGAGGAGCATCTGAAGAGCTGGTTCCTGGAACAAGAAATGAAATGTTAAAGCAATTCATATGCCAATTCGTTTGAGGTTGAATGAGCAACCCGACAGAATGAAAATCAGAAAAAATGCATTTTGAAGAAAGGACATGTATGAAAACAACTGGAAATTTCCCTGTATTTAAAATAAATTATTTAGTTGAACTTATTAAATTTTTAAAAAAAACTAAAAGAGTGAAAACAGTAGCATAGGTTCTTATTTTATCGTTATTATTCATTATTATTCATCTACCCAACCTTTAATAGTAAATGATTTGACTATTAAATATTATGACGTCACAGATAATTTTTTCATACAATTTTCCTTATAACTTACCGTTTTGACGTTCAGTAAAAAGTAACTAATTTGATTAGTCAGTCAAATACCCAATTAAGAAAGAAGATGCAAAAGATGTATGCTAGGATCATGGTAGGTGGAAAACTGTGGTCTCTGCCTAACCTACTGGAGAAAAGGCGTGACTGTATGTATGTATGCTAACTATTCCTATCGATTTAGATAAGAAAATCAATAAATTGACGGGGCGGAGTAATCAAAAATGCGGCCAAGTGCGAGTCGGACTCACCCACGAAGGGTTCAGTAGCAGCCAGTAACATAAAAAAAAAGTTTTAAATTTGAGTTCATTGAATGAAAAGTACTTTACGGTTTACGATTTATGACCATTTCACAACAGTTTAGAAAAAAATGAAATTAGAAACCTGAATATCATTATTGAAGACCTATCCATAGATATATTTTTTTGATGAAAAAAGAAATTGAGTTTCATTTCTATGTATGGGGGGGGAACACCCAAAACTTAACGTATTTTTTTCTATTTTTGTTAAAAAACTTAATGCGGTTCACAAAATACATCTACTTACAAATTTTCAACAGCATAGTTCTTATAGCTTCGGCAAAAAGTGGCAGACAGACGGACGGACATGACGAATCCATTAGGGTTCCTTTTTTTTTTTTTTTTTTTTTTTTTTTTTTGCTCTGGAGAGCTGGGCCGATTCTCTCGGCTTAGTTCTCCAGAATCGCGGGGCCGAAGCCACGTATGTGGGCACCTTTGTGGCGGGGGAGCGCAGGTCGATCATAGACCTTTCGTTCGCGAGCGCTTCCCTGTCACTCCGCGTGCGGGACTGGCGTGTCGCCGTGGAGGTGGAGACACTATCGGATCACCGATACGTTCGGTTCGATGTCTCCCCTCCTGCGGGTGATGCGCCGGTCATATCGGCCCAACGCGAGCCGCGCTGGGTGTTGGGGCGACTGAATCGGGAGGACCTCCTGGAGGCCGCCATCGTACAGGCCTGGGCCATTGCGCCGGACAGGCCTGTCGACATAGACGATGAAGCGGCCTGGTTCCGGGAGGCCATGACACGGGTCTGCGATGCGGGTATGCCTAGGGCTCCAGCCTATAATCCGAGGCGTCGGGTCTACTGGTGGAATGCGGAGATCGCGAGGCTGCGTCAAGCCTGCGTGATCACGCACCGCCGGTGGGCTCGACTCCGTAGGAGGCGTAGCCGTACCGCAGATTCGGAGCCCCGACTGGCGGAGCTTCACGAGGGATACAGGGAGGCCCGGAATGCCCTCCGAGCGGAGATCAAGCGGTCTAAGGCCGCTTGTTACCGGGAGCTCCTGGAGACGCTGGAGCGGGACCCATGGGGGCGGCCTTACCTTATGGTAAGAGAAAAGCTGCGCCCCCGGGCCCCTCCGCTGACCCAGGTGCTCGAACCGGCTCTGCTCGGAGGAGTGGTGGAATCCCTGTTCCCGGCGCGAGCGGAACATGTTCCGCCGCCTCGGTCGCCTACGGCACCCAGTACGGCGCCCAGTGCGGTGATTGGCGACGACGTGCCCGAGGTCACTTGGGTAGAACTAGAGCTGGCGGTGCGAAGGCTGAGAGCCAAGAAAAACACCGCCCCGGGACCCGACGGCATTCCAGGCCGCGCGTGGGTCCTAGCTCTAGGGGAAGACGGTCTCGAACCCCGACTGAGAGGGTTCCTCAGCGCATGTTTGGAGCGGGGCCAGTTTCCGAAGATGTGGAGGACGGGGAAACTGGTCCTCATCCGCAAGAAGGGACGCCCGGCGGACGAGCCGTCCGGGTACCGGCCCATAGTGCTGCTCGACGAGGTGGGCAAGCTCTTCGAAAGAGTAATTGCCAAGCGCCTCGTCGAGCATCTCTCTAGAGTGGGGCCGGACCTGGCGAATACCCAGTTTGGGTTCCGCCGGTGGCGTTCCACTGTGGATGCCATCATGCGTGTGAGGACTCTGGCGGAGGATGCGGTTGCCCGGGGCGAGGTGATGTTGGCGGTGTCCTTGGACATCTCCAACGCCTTCAACACCTTGCCCTGGAGTTGCATCAGGGAGGCACTCGTGTACCACGGTGTGCCTCTCTACCTCCGCCGCATAGTCGGGGCTTACCTGACGGAGAGAGCCGTCGTCTACCCGAGTTCGACCGGAGTCGGTAGGCGTGAGATGTCGTGCGGTGTTCCACAGGGATCGGTCCTGGGACCGTTACTGTGGAACATCGGTTACGACTGGGTGCTTCGCGGTGACTTCGCGTACGGTGCCACCGTCACGTGTTATGCGGACGACACGCTGGTGACGGTGAGCGGGGCTACGCACCGCGAGGCAACCCTGAGGGCCACGACCGCGGTTGGCCAAGTCGTCGAGCGGATCCGGCGGCTGGGTCTCGAGGTGGCTCTGCACAAGTCCGAGGCCATGTTCTTTCATGGTCCTCGGCGCAGGCCAGGCCCGGGAGCCAGCCTTACAGTGGGAGGCACTCCCATCGACATCAAGCCCCAGCTGAAATACCTGGGGCTCGTGCTTGACGGTCGATGGGACTTCGGACAACATCTCCGAAGCCTGCGCCCCAAGTTGGTCACCACGGCGAATGCCCTGAGTCGGCTGCTGCCCAACTTGAAGGGCCCAGGGGCCTCCTGCAGGAGACTCTACGCGGGTGTCGTGCGGTCCATGGCCCTATATGGGTGCCCCGTGTGGGCGGACACCCTGGGGGCCAGGTTCCTGCCTCTGCTCCGTACGGCGCAGAGGACGATGGCCTCCAGGGCCATCAGGGGATACCGCACGATATCCTTCGAAGCGGCGAGTCTCCTGGCCGGATCGCCACCGTGGATCCTGGAAGCGAGGGCCCTTTCGGCACTATACCAGTTCCGAAAGGAGGCGCGGGAGCGGGGATTCGATCCCGAGCCCGAGGACATTCGGGCCGAGAAATCCCGGCTCCACCAGGTCATGGTGGCCGAGTGGGAGCGACGACTTGGGCAACCACGCGCAGGGCACGCCGTCATTGCGGCGGTAAGGCCCATCATGGGGGAGTGGCTAGAGAGGCCACACGGGAGCCTCTCGTACCGTCAGACGCAGATGATAACCGGGCACGGTTACTTCGGGCGGTATCTGCATCTGATGGGTATTGAGCCAACGCCCGAGTGCCATCACTGCGACGCGAGCGTGGACTCGGGGCTGCACACGCTCACCGAGTGTCCGGCGTTTGAGACGCCGAGGCGGGAGCTTGTGCAGGCCCTGGGGGTGAGAGTGCTCACGCTCTCCACCCTGCTCGCGGCGATGGTCCGCTGCGCGGATGCGTGGGCGGCCAGCGCCTCTTTCTGCGAGCAGGTCATGCTCGCGAAGGAGACAGCAGAGCGGGCGCGGCGCGGTGAGCGAGAAAGACTCGCTGACATCGCTGCTCGCGCCCGAAGGCGGCTCGGGCGTCGGAGGGCGCTTACAGACCTCCGCCCCCCATGAGCGCGGGCCTGAGGGTGACGGGTGGAGCCACCCGTCACCCTAGCAGAAGCAGGCCACGGCGGCGGCGCGCATCGTAGGACGATGCGCGCCTCCCCACACCGGGGTTGAGTCGGGGACGGCGTGGTCCCCACCTCCCGAGGAGGGCCAGACCGAAAGGGATGGCCCTGGGTCAGCCGGGGTGCGAGGGATATGTCGCAAGACAACCTCACCTTCGGCCTAGCACCACGACCCACAGACGGCGTGCGGTTTAGTCGGTTCGAGTCCGACATAACCCACCCCTCCGGCTCCGGAGGGGCGGGTATCCGTGGGGATTTCCCGCACGTAAAAAAAAAAAAAAAAAAAAAAAAAAAAAAAAAAAAAAAAAGGGTTCCTTTTTGCCATTTGGCTACGGAACCCTAAAAACAATGTTAAAAAATAATTGTTACATCGTTCATTGTTTCCGATAGTTCATAAGATTATCGGTAGGTGGCTTCACCGTTGCCTCGAAGACGATTGCAAATGAGATTTTCGTTTTTCTAGTATCCAAGATGTGGTCCATGTATCTCAATTGGTTAGAGCATTTTTCCCGCAAGGGAATGGCTGCGGGTTCAGGTCCTGACAATTACTTTTTTCCATTCTAAATCGATAGACAAAGGATTCATTTATAAAAGACATTACATGAGTTTTATTTGTGGGCAGTCCCATATCATCTAAGCATTATTTCAGGCTGCATTCAAGGCTTTCACTTAATGAGCTCTCAAGGCGCCCACTCACTAACAGTCCGCCTGCAGTCCACCTGCAGTTCCTGATCTGTCCGGCGGCTTGCAGTCCTAAGCCGATAGCGCCCACACACTAAAGCGATTTTGGCCTGCCGGCAATTCCCTGTTGTCAGTTTTGCGACCACACACTAGCAGTTGTAGTCAGTTTTAGGTCGTACGATCGCCTGCCGGTAATGGTCTGATATCAGTTACATAGACTACGAAAAAGTGCAAGCGATTTTCGACCTTATTGGCATTTTCTTAATTACATGTTTTTTCGCATAAATAAATGCTGCTGATCACGAAAATAAGAAAAAAAACTATATTTGTTGTGATGTCAATAAGGTTGAAACTAGCTTGCACTACGTTATTCTTATATAAGTACGTGCTAATCATTGTGAGAAATAGGTGTTAGCCATTTTGAATCTAATGGACTACGTGCATAAGAAATATAGACGATTATGTACAAAAAATGAATAAAATCTTAGTAAAAAATAGTGATGTAGGTACATGTCATCATAATGTTATTACTTCAGACAAAAGAATAAAATTAATTCACTGTTTTATTCTAAGTTTATTACGTAAAAAAGCTGACACGAAACGTCGATCGAGAGGCCGCCGTTCGACATATGCTCGTTCGCCCTGACGGCCTAGGACTGTCCGGCTTAGAACTGTCCGGAATCGTTCGGCGGCCACACACTATCGGATCGTATTAGTCGTCAGTCCAAAATCGTTAAGGAAACTGTTAGTGTGTGGGTTATTGCGATTAACTGACAGTTTTATATCGTCCGGTAAACTGTTAGTGAGTGGGCGCCTTCAGTCCCCTCACTTCTGTTAATTCTATTTATACGGCTTCTTTGTCTCTGAACTTTTAACAGTGAGAAGAAAGCCTAACCTATTTTTAAATATGCAAATGTTTATTCATTCGCATATTTAAAAATAAGTTAGGCGTTTGACGAGATGAATGGATAAAACGTCAGTCAGCAAGTACTTCACCGTAACAAGAGGAGTACAGGACAAGGTTCGTCATGGAACGTTAAATTAGATGCCTATTACAATCGGTTCGGTGACTCTTTCCTTTGTCGCACCATTAAGACCTGGAATTCCATGCCAGCTCACGTGTTTCCCTCTTCCTACAGTCCCGGGTCCTTAAAGCGGGGCCTGAAAAAGCATCTGATGAGGCCGTCAAGCTAAAAGCCACCATTGTTAATGGTGGCCCTCTTTCCTGAGACTTTGCCTTCAGCTCACCATCAGGCGAGGTGAAGCCAAATTGATGTGTCCTATATAAAAAATGTACTTTACATATGTTTCATTAGTGAAGTCCACTTAGAGCACCCAGCTGAATAGCACGTGAGCGAATAGCACCTAACATTGTCCACGAATAGCATCTATCAAAATATTTGGCAGGTGCTATTCGTGGATACAAATTTCATTTTATATCACCATTATTTCACTTTTTAGATACACAGCGGTACTCAAACTGCAAGAATATCGCAATTACAATTGTTATCTAACAATACGGCTTAGATTATTGTGGCAATTATGCCGATAAGCTATTCTCAAGGACGACACTCCTTGTTATATTACATCCATTTAGACTAATGATATGTCACAAGACTTGAGAAACAAATAAAAAAAGCAAACTTAATGACATATAAATTACATACTTCATACAATAAAATATGAGAATTGTCCCCGGAGACTAAGGGTCCGATGCCTTCACCGCGTTCTCCGATATTCGCATTTTTAAGTCTAACTGGAATACACTGAACTTTAATATTTTTTTATGAAGCGACTACTATTACGAACTAAACAACCTATTGGATGTCAGATGGCAGTGACCTTACGGAAAGTATCGATGATCACCCAAATCCGCAGTTCTACTGGTAAAGCAGACCCCAGACTCTGAGGTAAAGGTTCGGATGCGACTGAGATTAACGATAGGATGAAGGTGAACCCATTGACTGTGCTCAGGGACTAAGAGTGTCTCTCACTTTTAATTCCGGCGCTAATCCCAGTCGCATCCAAAAATTTCACTGCGTACTCTGTGCTCCGCATTTCTCAATCGAGTTCTGCAACGCAGCTAAACTTTGATATTTTTCGTGAAGTGACTGCCTTATGATTACGCAACTAATTAGTGAAACCGAAATATTGCAGCTAGATCAGTTGTTGAACTTTTTAGGTCTCCAACCAGCAGGGCTAACATGCGCGCCACGAGATAGCTATCTCGAGGCATTTTGCCGTTTTATGTCGATATGTCGACTGTTGGTAACATGCAGGGCTAACATGCGCGCCACAAGATAGCTATCTCGAGGCATTTTGCCGTTTTATGTCGATATCGACTGTTGGTAACATGGCAAAATTCATGGCGATCTGTCAGATGTCGACATAACTCGACTTCGAGAAATCATCTTTACTTGGTGTCTGCAAATTGTAACATACGTGCCCTTATTTACTTGAATTTTGACATTTAAAATGTTTTGTCTCCCGTCGTTCACTTGGTCGACGAGAAGTTATCTCGTGTATTCTTTTCTTGAGCTCGGTTCATTTTGGACTAAAACAGCGACTGCAAGCCATTTTCGACCTTAATGACATTTCTTTTGTTACGTGTCTTTTCGCATTAATTGATGACGCTGATCACGAATACAAGAAAAAATCATGTCAATAAGGTCGGAAATTGTTTGCACTATTTTTTTCTCTTTTTTTCATACGTAGCATCCCTAACTAGTCTGTGCTTTCGAGCAAATGGCCGTATCGGGCCGATTTTATCGGATAAATGTGAAAACAGCAACTAACATGTTTAAAAAATGTGTATGCCATAGACAATAATTGAAAAAGTTTGACGTGACAAAATATGTCGACGTTACTTCGCTCGAGAAGACTCGAGATGATATCTCATCTCGATTCGAGATATTTGACGACGCGCGCATGTTAGCCCTGCAGGACAAGAAACAAACAGGACCGACGTACGGCGGCTTAACGTGCTCTCCTGATTCAAATTCAAATTCAAAAAATCATTTATTCCATAAAAATATTAAATTTGTTTGAAATCGTCATTATTTTTTCCCCTACCGTGCAGTGCGTGACATGGCAACTACTGAGAAACACTGCCAAAAAATTCAGTAGGAATCCTTTTTAAAAAAAACGTCGTCTGTTGACTTAGAGCTACTTAATCCCAAGCATTTTTGTCATTCAAATAGTCTGAAATTGTTGTTGTGTGATTAAATTCCACTACTGGGTCTAACCAATGACTTCACGATATTAAAAATAGGTTTAGCCGCTTTCCGACCAGTTGAGTTGCGAAATGACACGAAGAATGGTCTGACCCTAGATGAACTGGCAAAATAGCAGATGACAGGTGGCAAACAAATGATAATGAAGGATGATGATAAAATGACCTACAACTGCGTAGCAATATACTTATCTGTGTAACTAAATCTCAGAGTGATAACAGCAAGTATTTGGTTTTGACACACAAGTAGTCATTTTATGGCACGTTTCTGCCATATATGACAAGGATTTATTTGAGTTTGCCATCAAATAAACAGTAAAAATGTAGGCCATGTAAATTGTGTATTTTGGTTACTGTGTGACTCTTTAGGCAGGTTGTACACGAACTGCTTGAGCAGTGATTAAGAGTGAGTGATATGTAATCCGCATTAAAAAGGTTTTATTTTCATTAAGTTGGTCAGTGATCAACATACTCTCACTGCTTACTGCTACAGCAGCTGACATCGACAGCAGCAGTTCTCGTGATTTAGTGGTCAACAAGTCACGATTTTAGTCAAATGTGGTCCGAAGTACGAGACAGTGGCCGCTTGATGGCACGATACAGTTTCACCATGCTGCCTGGAGCAGTCGCAACTGCCCGAATTCCGAGGGAGTTTCTTAATAACTTGAAATGCGTTAAGGTAATACTGGTGACGACGGTACTTATCACCGGTGCCGATATAAGTGATTAGGATCTATTCGCTAGCCATAGACATATGGCCACCAATGGCAGAAGTTAATTTTGCAATGATGGCCAACAGTAATGAATGGATAAAACATTTCTGAATGTTGCGCTGACCCCAAATAAACATAAGATGTTCCACAAGAGTGGCCCCAAGATCGTTCCCTGCGGAACACCGTGCGATAGACATTACGCACTCCTGCCGAGAACGGTCATGCTTAATAAATAATGACAAACAGGATAATAGGTTACATATAGGCTTCCCTTTTAAAAACTTTCACCCATTGCCACTGGTTCTTAGTAATGGGCGAAGTAGAGAGGCACTTTGTGATAGACGAACACCTTAATGTAACTTCGGGTTGATCTGTTGAATGTATCGGCGATGTCCTAGAACACCACCAACATCACTTCATCACGGGCAATTGCTGCCCTCGGTAGAAGCCTCACGCGTGAGGGCATCCACGGTAGAAGGACTACGGCGGAAGTCGTATGATCATCAGCTAGGTCTATTCCCACTTCAGAGACTTGCTTGACGAGGTGTTTTCTCTGACTCTTTCAAAGAGTTTGCACACCTTGTCAAGCAACAGGCGCTATGCTTACTATATGGCTGAGAAGCTCTCTCAGATATACCTCGAGAACATCGTCATCTGCAGCTAAGACCGACACTTGGTCTAGAATGCCGTCGGCTCCCGGATTGATATTTTTGGCTCTAAGCTATTGTACCTCTTGTTTGCACGCAAGCACGTTACATTTGAAATCCCCGTAACTCGAAAAGTTTGATAAAACAATTAACAACATAAACACCAAAAAAGTACTGTGTGGTTTTTATTCACCCTGTCATTTATCTAAATCCGTACAGCCGTTGGGCTTATAGACGTAAACAAAGACAACTATATACATACGCGTGTAAAATATTATCCTCGCAGGCACAGTCGGGAAAAAACGTTCACAATATCAATGTTGGATTTTGAAATTTTTTTTACGAGAATACCGCTTTTGACACGATTTTTCTGATAAATAGGAATAGAATCAATCTTTATTCCGTGGAATTATGTGTTTAGTAGACAAAATGTGGGTTATCTGCTATTCCCTTCCGGGAATATACCTGATGGTAAAATAGGTATACGTTAATGCAACGAAAATACGCAAACCCACGTTCATTAATTACTTAAGTATCATTTCAAATAACATACCGCACCAATCTGTTAAGACACAAGCCAAAATTTAAATACAGACAATATTTCTTGCGTCACGTTACGTCTAAATTTTAAACTATCTTATATCTTAACAATATTCATAAACAAAACAGATTAGCTCATTACGTAACCTTTTCTATTACAATCTAATTAATAACTCACCACAGCTTGCTTTATCTCACGCACAATGTCTCCAATCTTTCTCTAAAGTTCACGACACACGCACAAATTTAAACTTACTTTAAACAATTTGTATGTGACTATAAGAATGCCTACTTTATACTGACAAGTGTCACTTCACCGAGCTAGTGTGTCACTGGCGTATCTTCTTGATAACGATAAGATATCACAAACATTTGTTATACTTTAGGTGCCGAATTATTGAAAAACTGCAGAAGAAGACTCGCTACGTGTAATTGCATTGATGTTCGAACATGTTTTAGCGACTTTCTGAGTTCGATCATGATTATGATATTAACGTTGTTCTCTGTTGCTTTTGAGGCTCAATCTTAAGTCCACTTACTAACGTTCTCCTGTTGGTTTAGCTTAAACTATTTTAATGGGAGTATCTGTCATCTGACCTCACAATCCAAGAGGAAATGCCGCTCTGGTGCAAAGCGTCGTTTGTCAATAAGGAGGTATATCGGCTTGTAGGTGGAGTTGGATTGTGCTCATACAACACTCAAGCTTGCGTTCGATCACTGCTTCTAAATCGTAAGATTCTGCGACCCAATACTGAATTTAGTTTGAAGACATTCTGAATATCTTTATCGCATAGAAATTCCACAATGTAAGGATTGTAGCAATACTGCTTTTTATCATTTGAACACTGTTTTTGATCGCGATTTTATGTAAATCGTCAAAAAAATCAATCTCTTCTTTTCATTCAGCACGTGTTTCGTCTTGTCTCTGCATCACACTATCGTCACTCATTTTGATTTAAATTTTAGAATCGATCGTTCTCCGTATCACCTACTTATTTGCCTAAAGTTTTACAAAGAAAAAAACAAATTATCCAATTAAGAATTTAAATAAACCCACAAACTTTTGACAATTACCTACACTTCACTGAGAAACTATGTACATGGCTAAATAAAGTACGTTGCCATAATAAACGAAGCTAGGTAAGTTTTAAATAGGTAAACCAAGCTTTATTCAGAAACGCTTTGATCAAGTGTATGTTGTTTGTCTGCGAAATTTTACACGGCAGCAACATAACAGTGTCTGATTACAACATTACGTCATTCAGTTAAAACTGCTAAATGAGTAAATTCCTTTAAGCGGAAAGATACGTTTGAAGCCCACGCCTCGTGCACGGCCTTTCCTTTCAGGCTTGGTAAGTAAGACACCAAACTTCCCCGCCTGAAAACCAGCGCTATCCTGCACCACCACGCAAACAGCATTACGCTGATAGGCATCCGTTATTGCACACGGGTGTAAGTGGCATAACTATTATGTTGTGACTACTGTTATAATTTTTTTATAGAGGACCCGTCAATTTGATTTCGCCTCGCCTGATGGTAAGCTGAAGACAAAGTCTCAGGAAAGAGGGTCACCATTACATACACGTACCATGTCAGCAATGGTAGCACTCAGCTTGACGGCCTCATTAAAAGAGGATTGTCGTCGCAGCACCGCGTGATACCCAACGTTCCCACTAGTGCTGCGACCACAATCCCCTTGCCCGGCTATGCACTTGCAGACTCCTGAACGCAATCCAACCGAGATTGGATTACTATGGAGGGCTTTTCGCAATCACGCACGGCGGTAGGTATTCTCACAAAACATGCTAAGAACATACTGATCATCATACAACAAGCATAGGCAGCTTAGTGGTGAATCTGCCTGTCTTACAATCGAGAGATCCCGGGTTCAAATCTTGACTGGACAATATGCTAATATAAAATCCGTGAGAGACAGCGAGAGAGAGAGAGAGAGAGAGAGAGAGAGAGATAACCGCGAGAACTTGAATGCAGTGATTTAGAAAATATTTATGATCATTTTAGTTTCCGCAAATAAAATTATCTTTATCTTTATCTTTATCTTTAAAAAATATCTACGTGATAAAATGTAACTCTACCAGGCCCTATTATGCCCATATTTTTATGCTTTCTACTGGCGACTTAGGGGTAGATGGCTCCCATCGTCGCCCTAAGACGGTAGTATAGGAGAATTTGGATAGCTTCAGGTGTGGCTCGGTGGCTCAGTGTGTGTGAGTCCCACCTGAGCAATTCACTTTTTCCTATCTTAATCGATTTGAAAAGGCGTCTTAGTTTAAAACGTTTGTGAAATAGCAATTTGGAGCATTTTAGAGTCATTTTTGACCCTAATTTCTATCGAGGCAAATATCATGAATCGTGTTTCTACTTTAACACGTCCCTAGATGGTTGAGCCTATTTTATGAATATTTTTTTTTACTTAATGATAAATGTATTTCAAAATGTTGAAAACGATTGTAACCCGCCCTTCATACAAGAAAACAGTTTCTAAAACCATTTACGCTTTTCAATAAAACATTATATCATTGTACTTGTAGATAGCACTTCACATTGAGTACCTAGGCCACATGCTCATTGTTCAATGTAGCACAATCGTGTAGATAACATGTTCGTAATGATATATCATATCTGAATTCACTTGAAAAGCAAGGAATTCTACGTATTGTAAAGGATAATGTCGATGGAACTAAATTATTTGCTGTGTGACGTATCTCAGGCTACCTTTAGTCTAGAATGTGGTTTGTATAGTCTAGAATAGTCGACTCACTATGAGACATATCTACAACCGTCGAATTGTGGGTCGTCTTTTTTTAGGTCGAACGAATTTTTCCTGTAAGAGTCCGGTAGACCCTCATCAGGGCTAGCAGTGAAGTGGCTATGTCGGGATCAAACCGACTAAACTACTGGGTGTGTTGTATACGTGAGTCTTATATTAAGGACCCCAGGAATACCCAAAAAAAGAACTCCTATAGATAGATATTTTAGAGCTGAATGTTCGTGGTAACCCTGCTATTTAGAACACGTCACGCCATCATCTCGAGATCTGCTTCTATTAGACCTACCATTTGCCTTCAGGCAAGGCTGTACACATAGTGGCTGGTAATCAATTACCACTTTACTGTGCCAGATGCATCCACTGCGGGGCAGATGAATGCTGGTTCTCTTTGGTTCCCTTTTTGCCGCCTGTAATTCATGCGTCACCAATAAAAACAAAAAAAGTGACTTACAGACTGTGGAGTGGCCGGATTCCATTAAAAAATTGAATAGGTTGAAGAACTCCCCATAGACTTTTCATCGATAACTTTTTTTAATTTCAGAATATTAGCGACTGAAATCACTAATATCCCTTCCAACAAATCTAAAGTGCTTGTGCTAGGAATGGCTTCACGTCGGTAATTAAATGGCTAGGATTTGAACCTGGGACGTCTTGATCTTAAGGCCGATTCCTTAACCATTAAGCTACCACCGCTTATCATAACTACACCTGACCTACGCTATTTCTAAGAAAAAAATACACAAAAAACCACCTGTCGATGTCTTTAAGATAGGAAACGCCATTCTATGAACAGCATCTGTAATGGCGGCCACTAATCTTTGGACTGCACTCCACTAGTTTACAAATTAACAGGTGTAGTCATTTGAAGGCCTAAATAAATATTTAAAAATAACTAACAGTGTAACATAGAATTTTCGAAATAAGAACTTACGAGCTCCTGTTTCTTGTAATCGATTAATAATAATTAATAAATCAGTTACATTCAATGAAATAATATTGTACAAAGTCATAAATTATATATTGTTATCGTCGCAATAAACTAGACAACATTAATCCAAAGTTAATCTTATTAATCCATTTTAATTATCGCGGGATTAGCATCAGCCATGATTGATTTAACTGATAAGGGGGAAATCGTCAATATTGTTTGTTTAGGGCATTCATCAATAATCCCGAGTGAGGTCATGTGGAAGGGATTTATGTTAGCCAACGAGCACCTGACTGCGAAATTAGGGTTCCGTACCCAAATGGCAAAAAACATGACAAACATGACGAATCCGTTGTTATGACACAGCCACTTTTTTCCGAAACTATAAGAACTATGCTGTTAAAACTTGGTAAGTGCCTTCATGTGTTTTGTGAACCGCATTAAGATTTACACACAAAAATAACAAAAAAAAAACAATAAGTTTTAGGGGTTCCCCAGACTTAGAACTGAAACTATTTTTTTTTCTTTAATCTTATACGTTTGGGTTATCTGTGGATAGGTCTTCAAAATTGATATTGAGGTTTCTGTATATATTTTTTCCAAACTGAATAGTTTTCGCGGGAGACACTTCCAAACTGGTAAAATGTGTGTTCCCCCTCCTCTAACTTCTAAAATAAGAGAATTACCAAGTCAAGGTCAAATATTTTTATTCAATCTAGAACAAAATGATTGTTTCTTACTGACGTCAATAAATTCTACTTAACCTAAGTTTACCACCACTTCCAAGGCGCTGGTGGAGAAGAAACGGCGCCACAAACTCCACTGCGGCATTTTTTCAGACGTCAATTAACAATATTTTTATCCTTAAGACTAAATGTGAACGAATCTACATTTGTCTCGTGTTTAATGAACAAAGTATGAAAAAAATTTTTATAATAAAATAGTTAACCTACAGCATTTTATAAGGTATACCACGCTCAAGATAGACGTTTTTGTCTTTAAGGTGCTAATTTGCTTTTTTACATAAGATGGTCTTAACATTGGTTTTAAATTGATTTTCAGAATGATAAAACATGTAAACTGCTACCGAAAATATGTTTGAACGAAATCTATTGAGTAGTTTTTTTAATACGAAACCATCGATCAAAGTTACAACGAACTACAAGAAGTTCTATATTAAGTAGATATGTTACTTGCTGCTACGGAACCCTTCATGGACGAGTCCGACTAGCACTTGGCCGCTTTAGTTTTATACTAGTCACAGATCCAGGAGCAATTTGATTTTCCGTTCTTAATGATGTCTACATACTTCTCTGCCGTAAAATAATGTTCACATTCTAATAACTGTGAAAGCTGTAAATGAGTCGTGTGTTTTAAAAGAAGTCCCCAGAGAGACAGACGGACTTGTGCTTGTGAGTGTATCTACACTGAAAAACAACCGCAACGTCACTAGATGCAAATACAAAAATATAAAATAATGTAAATGCAAAAGCTAAATTAGGAAATATATCCGTTGTGGCTCAGCCCCTCTAGACAAGTGGCCATTCGCTAGCCGGCGTTTGATGGAATAGAATGACGAATGTATAGGATTTGACGTATTTGACAGTCGTTAACGACTGTCAAATACGTCAAATCCCATCCATCTATTCCACTAAACGCTGGCTAGCGAATTGCCACTTGTTTAGAGGGGCTGAACGTTCATTTCAAATTAAAAATTGACGAAAAAGTTGATCCCACTACTTAAGTAATAAAAATAAAAAATTGATTCTAAATTGTTTTTCATTTTAGTTATAACATTTAAGCCTAAGAATGGGGGACATTCTGGGAAAGCGACATTTTGGGAAAGGGACATTTTGGAAAGTTGACATTTTGGGAAAGGGACATTATGGGAAGTTGACATTTTGGTACCAGGGGACATTTTGGGAAGTTGACGTTCTGAGCCACAACGAATATATCTTTATAATCGAGGTGACAGTCTTTATCAACGAACGCATAAGTTTAAACTATTCCAATTACTCCAATTAATATTTAAGTACGTAGTTATTGTATAATTGGTTTTATGATTAGGTAGAAACAGCAGGTATTGTATTATTCAGCCTCAGTTTAAGTAGGTTATCGGTGAGTTATCGTTGAACGAGAGTTACTATCGAAGTAAACGTACTTACATTGAGTGGGTACAGTTGTTGGGCAGGCTGTAAATCTAGAAACAATTCATTACTTACAAATACTTGACAACGATACAGAAACTCATCTACAACGGTGTTCTATTTGAGAATAGGCTTCGGAGTTTATAACATCGGCCAGTGAATATATATAGTTTGACATTATGATCGGAAAACTTAGTATTTTCAACTTCAACATCTTCAAAATGGCCTCTGCAGCAAATCGCCGCAACTCACCAATGTCAAGTAAAATGTATTATAAAATTATTAATGGCGACACGCCAATGTCGAGTGTACCAGAGCCACGTTAGCCACGCCAGTAAATTTGATTCCGTGTGCCCGCCCCCCACGAGATTCAAGTGGACGATCAGGACGTGTGGTTGGATTTCAGGGGGCGACTTAGTGTTTTGTCGACCATGACACTGAGTTGATGACACCGATGTCATTTCTCGACACAATAGCAGTGTAAAGCGGGTAGGTTACCACCACGTGAAAGATCACGTGGTTTGTTACATTATGTACACATTATGTACACGTGGTTTGTTACAACCCTACTCGAGTTAGAAAGAATTCAAATCGAGTTTATTTATTTATTTATATAGTCGAAGTTTTAATTAGAGCTAATGACACTTCGTGAAATAATGATGCCATATTCAATGTGATAGTGATGTATTCGGATCTCGTTCACTCATGGCGCAGCAGCACCTCCCTTAATTTGTGATGACTTTTTTGACGGAATCAAAGAAGAATCAACGAATGATTTAAGTGGGATTGTCATAATCATTCACTTTGTCACAACACCTTTTTTATTTCACCAAAAACTGACAACCCCGTAAACGCCAACTTACTTCGTTTAATTAAAAAATCGACTGTAGTTAATTATAACGGTACATGACCAATAATTAACTTAAGCTAAATTATATAAAAATATCTTAAATTACTATATTTGTATGGAAGACATTCTTGCGTACTTACTCTCGCAGAACATCAGATATACACGCATATCTTCCTTCCACTCATCTGTGCAAACACGTCACAGTCAGGGCTGACACGAGTACTTCCAGTGTTCGACACACTGGGGACTCCGCTCTAGCGGCTGTTCGGTAGGGCGGCCGGGCAATTCGAGATAAGTGCAACTCTAGTTAACTCGACTTAGCAAATGGAGTAGACCCATCTCTAATCCCGAAAGTTTAGCGACAACCATTGAATGCTTTCTACTCTAGACTTGTGACTGTAATCCAAAATCATGAGTAAATACAATACACTTTCTTCAAGGATTTTCCTTGTTTGCGAAAATTACTAATAGCTGTTGCAGTACTCACAATAAGTCACAATTAGTAGAAAACGAGATGTGTGACTATAGTGTGATTAATTCGCAAACAAGTGATAAAAGATCGGACACACATGTGCTAATAACGGCTATATATTTATTGCAAAGAGATGGAGGAATTTACTTCCGGAATAAAACTATTTTATCTAATCTGTAATCCTCGATAGAGATAGTCATTGGTTAGGCTGGGTGACGTCAGTAGAGATCGACCAATGAGAAGCTCTATCAAGGCTGTCACAGTCGACGCTGTATGCGTAGAGAATTGGGTATTTGACTGACTATAAGTCAAATTATTACTTTTCCCTAAACGTCAAAACGGCAAGTAAAAAGGAAAATTGTATGAAAATTTTATTTGTGACGTCATATCATCATCGTCATATCGTCATATCCCACCTGGATTAATCCCAATAATCCAGGTGGGATTAAATGACGTTCTAAGAAAGACTGCAGGCAGATGCTGCATGCGGCAAGCTGAAGACAGGGCGCTATGGCGCTCATTGGGGGAGGGCTATGTCCAGTAGAGGACTAATATAGCCTGGTGATGAACATTTAATAGTCAGTTCATTACTCTTAAAGGTTGCGTAGTTTTTATGTATAACAAGATGTTGCACGCTGCTACGTCTGCACGAATTTCTGATTTTAGATTGAACAAAACTTATCCTGACTATCCAATTTGTTGCAGTTGTACGGAGGTTAAGGCGCCCACTCACTAACAGTTTACCGGACGACGGCCGGACGATATAAATCTGTCAGTTAATCGCAATAACCCACACACTAATAGTTTCGTTAACGATTTTGGACTGACGACTAATACGATCCGATAGTGTGTGGCCACCGAACGATTCCGGACAGTTCTAAACCGGACAGTCCTAGGCCGTCAGGGCGAACGAGCACAACGGGCCTGTCGATTGACGTTTCGTGTCAGTTTTTACTAAGATTTTATTCATTTTTTGTACATACTCGTCTATATTTCTTATGCACATAGTCCATAAGGTTCAAAATAGCTAACACCTATTTCCCACAATGATTAGCATGTACTCATATAAGAATAACGTAGTGCAAGCTATTTTCAACCTTATTGACATCATAACAAATCTAGATTTTTTTCTTATATTCGTGATCAGCAGCATTTATTTATGCGAAAAAAAACATGTAATTGAGAAAATGTCAATAAGGTCGAAAATCGCTTGCACTGTTTCGTACTCTCTATGTAACTGATATTAGACCATTACCGGCAGGCGATCGTACGACCTGAAACTGACGACTCACAACTGCTAGTGTGTGGTCGCAAAACTGACAACAGGGAATTGCCGGCGGGCCAAAATCGCTTTAGTGTGTGGGCGCTATCGGCTAAGGACTGCAGGCCGCCGGACAGATCAGGAACTGCAGGCGGACTGCAGGCGGACTGTTAGTGAGTGGGCGCCTTTATGAGCGTACAAACGCAATATTCTAACTTACAATTATCAAATAGTACCTAGTTATAGAAATTAAATTCTATACGAAAATATTCTCAAGAAATATCAATCAATTATTATTGTCATTAAAAACATAATCAAGCAGCACAAATTGTGCGATTTATCAGCATCCAAAACACTGACCAATATAACTAGCTGGACTGGCTATTCCATAGAAAATGACAGCTTACTTTTTGTGTCGATTTGAAGCGCCACCGTGAGTGTACTGAGAACTACTTAGCTTGCAAATGGATGTTGTTTGTTGTTTTTATTTAAGCGTTTACCATGAAAAAAATTTAAAATGGTCATATTGTTGATACATAAGACCCATCGTTTATATTAAATTATCGATACCAAGACAATTGTTGTCCATCATTAGTATTAGTTCCAATTACACTCACTACTGCGCGCCGCAACTATCAGCGCCAATATGGCGATTTTCAATTTGACACAATATATAATGGGTACCGATCACCAGTAAAACGAGTACTATTAAAGGTCAGTGCTCCAACATTATCGATTATCGCGAATGATATTACACCTGAGAATGAATGTAACGATTTTCTTTGCAAATGTGGCCGCTTTCAAAAGGTGTGAACTAGCAAATAACCGCTAAGGATATGACAGTCAGAGCTATAAATAATTAAGTCGTGACATATTTGACTCATATATATTTGAGTGTAAACTCACGTGTTCAGAAGGAATCTGAGTAACTGTGATAATATTTGTGCAGTTGAATAACTGTGCTTGTTATTGTTTGAATAATGATATTCATTTTATTTTAAAAAATTGAAACCAAATTTCTTTGTTTAATCCAGAAAAATATGTATAAATTCACGTTTATTTCCTATAGGGATTAACTTACGTGCTGTCTTTTTCCAAACGACTATTGTAATACGAGGTCTCCCCTGGTATTGCACACGTCCGTTAGTCACGGTAACCCCTTAACATCAGGCCCCCGATTCTACTAATTTTATGACATAACAACACCACTATCATATAGCTGACATTGTATAAAATGTCATTACATTTTAGACTTTATCGGGTAAATCTTAAGGTCCAAAATGAAAAAATAAAGAGTTTATAACATTTTTCATTCACTTTGCAAGATTGTCATTTAATTTAAGAGTTTTATTGTAACACGGTAAAGTCTAAAGTTAAATGGCAGTTGTAACAGTGTCTGTGCTACGGCAGTGGCTTTGCAATGATAAAAATATTAGCAGAATCAGGGACCAGGTTGGCCGGGTGCTTGTTTAAAAATGATTGGAAAATCATTAATTGGTTCCGATAGAGCGTAAGAATGTCGGTAGGTGCTCCACTGTCGCCTCAAAGACAGATATAGAAGGAGAAATTTGAATTGGTTAGGGCGAGGTCTGGTAGCTTAGCGGTCAAAGCCTTGCCCCTTTAAGGCAAAGCTCGCGGGTTCAAACCCCGCCTAGACCGATTCAATTTTTGAAGTGTAAACTTCTTTAGCGGCGTTGGATGGGTAAAAAGTGGAAAAGAAAAATACTAGAGATGGGCCGAGTACTCGGTTGCTACTCGGTACTCGGCGTACTCGGCGGGTTTTTTGATACTCGTACTCGGCCGAATAACTCGGTTTAAATGCCGAGTATACTCGGTTTAGATAAAGCAAGATATTTAGGTTGTTGACGTTAACGCAAATGGCTCACGATTTTCCGATATTTCCAGCATGTTGGCTTCTGCTGTTGTGTTTTTATTTTTTTGTTTCGTGTTCCTTCTCTTTTTCTATTTTTCAATTTTTGTAAATTTAATATCTTTCTATTTATTATTCATGTCGCATGATCCACATAGGAGCCAGTTGAAAACCAGTGTCAGGTACTTGTGCCTGATACCATGGTGAAGTGGCTCCTTTTTAGGTGTAGTGCGAACAACAATTGTGCCTGATTAACTTGGTTGCATGTGTTAGTACATAATTAATTGTGTAATCGGTACTGCACTAAAATAAAACGATTTACTTTTTTTCTTCTTTCTTCTTCTTTCAAAATTTCATTTTCCAAACCTTTTAACTCTTCTTTTAAACTTTATTTTAAAATGGTTTAACATTGCTGTCGTAGAAGCCTTCCGTCAAACACCACTACGTGAAATCAGAGAATTGCATAAGGTGTATTTCACTTTCGTTTTATCTACTTCAATTTCGTCGTAATACTGCCAAATTCGGAATCTTTTACGTGAAGTCATCACAGTCAATTGTTAATTAACAAACTTTTTCAATTATTTATCTACTATGACGTGCAACGTGACGTCAAAGAGTATATAATCGGTTGACGTATTTGTTTGTAAACTAGCAAGCGACTGATAGATGAAAGGCGGGGCGGGGTGAGCGGTGTATCAACGCGAGCCGGCCGCTCGTGCCGCACGAACCTGTTTGTACTTGTTTACGCGCCCGAAACGGGGATTTGATTGAACAGAGTTACTCGGCCGAGTACTCGGTTGGAAAAAAATCGAACCGAGTATAACTCGGTACTCGTTACTCGGCAAAAGTCCTACTCGGCGCATCTCTAAAAAATACTATATCTATGGTAAAAAGTGTCAAACTCGCGTCAGGATCACGTGATAAAGTCGCGTCAGGATCATGTGACCCGTAATCGACGACTTTGTAGGACAATATGACGTCATACAACATTCCTAGCTACGTAGCTTAGCGGTAAGCGCTTCGACTGTAAGTCCTTATGGTTTCAGATAGTACCGGGTTCGAACCTGGGATTCGGACACTTTTTGTGATTATTTTTTCTTTTTGTAATTTATTTATTTCTTCTGACAGAAAATGAGCACAAAATTAGTGATAGGTTCTATGATTGACGCTATATTATAGGTATGGTATGTTCCTTTTATCTTTTCTTTTAATTCTTTCTAAAAAAAAATTTTCACTTCTACCGGCACTCCCGGTGTGCAACCCGTCTTTTTTTCTATTGAAATCGATAGGAAGAAGTAAGACCCAGTCCAAAAAAAGAGGAAAAACAATAAACAGAGCCGGTATTCCAAGGTCTCTAATGCAATCGGGAACAACGCTAAAATGACGATGACTATTTACTTTCCTGTAACATTGACATTACAAATTTTCCTGCACGGCGCATGAATCACATGTTCTACGTGAGCAACACACCGTAGCATATCTTTCACAACCGGTGTCGCTACATTCTCTTTCACGCCACATTTTCATGTATTACATCATTCATCATTCATCATTCAATCACTCAGTTTCTTTACAAAAACCTTTATCAGGAGTTTCTTAACGATATCAAATTTAGTTTATGTTTCTTTTATCATATTCATTCAATATTATTTTATTTTTCCGCCGCGTGGTTCCCGGCAGAGTAGAATTCTGCCACCCCTTCTCTTCCCATGCGGTGTCGTACAAGGCGACTAAGGGATAGGGTTGATTAACTTTAACTTCAGACAGATATGTACAGCCCAGACTCAGCCTCAGATGCATGGCTCGAGTCAACAATAGTGCCCGGAATACGGCAATAGGCTCACCCCCTATTACGTGGGACCGAATACAGATTGGTGAAATGTGGGTGTTAATTCACCTCTGCCTAACCCTCCGGGGATAAAAGCGTGATTATATGTATGTATGTTATTTTATTAGAAGTTCTATTAATAATTTGAATCTCATCATCAAATCTATGTAATTAATTAAACAAAATAAAATAACTATCTTAATAATATATATTAAAAACTCACTTTACAAGTTCCACACAATTATATTTCGTTTTAGTTTTATCACTATATAATACTAATATTTAATTTATAATATTACGACATGTTTCGAATTACTCATCTTCAGGTAAACATATTTATTTTGTTTTGAATGAGGGTACTTATTAGAACTTCATGCTCTTGTTCGATTGAAGTGACCAAAGTATTATATAGTGATAAAACTAAAACGAAATATAATTGTGTGGAACTTGTAAAGTGAGTTTTTAATATATAAAGATAGTAAAATGAAGTTCCATCAAGAAGTTTCAACAAATTCAATCAACTACAAAATAAAATAAATCATCCCTCAATATTCTATCATGTTTGTTTGGTTTAGGTATTATATGCTATTATGCCTTAACCAAATACGCAGCTGGCCGCTACACAGGAGGCGCGGGTTCGATTCTCGCTTAATAAAAATATTTGTATGCATGAATATGGTTAATTGAATTGGTCTGGTCGTACCTCAGAGAGCACGTTAAGCCGTCGGTCCCGGTTACCATGCGAACATCCATGGTAGTGTTTACGGGTAGTTGGTGGTTGGTCCAACAACTGGTCTAACTGCAATGCTTCGATATCGCCTTTGGGTTGTGGAGGTCAGTTGGCAGTTGACTGGTAAAGCGGACCCAAGACTCCATGTTGAAAGCTTCAGATGCAACTGGCATTAACGCTCGGATGAAGAAGAATTCCATTGTGCCTTACAGAGGACATTAATTCGTAAGAGTTTTATTAAGTAAGTAAATATATCTCATAGAAGACTTAAAATTCTTTCCTACACTTAAAAACCATTCGGTTACTTCAACCTGCGTGGGTAGCTTGGGTAGCTTACGATCGAACACACAAGCAATTTAGCTTAGTTTGAGGGGTTAGAGGGAATATTAGTAATTTCGATAATTTCGGTTGCTAATATTCTTTAAAAAAAAACCTATCCCTTCTATTTCTTTTATAACCCTATTCATCACTCTATTTATCACTTACTCACTAACAGTCGTACTCATCACTCTTCTACTCACTAAATTGTCGAAATTAATCGTACACAATCAATCTCTGGCCATGTTACAAAAAGCTGTTAGGATAAACTTGTTTAATAAGCGGATATTAACAACGTAGCGGTCCGTTTCATAAGCTTATGTGCATGGAACCTGTTTGAAGTCACGTTGCAAAAAATTGTTAATGTATTGTGGCGTAGAGCACATCCACACGGGCTTATGTGACCCGTTGGACTACTATGAGCGAGATTCTCAGACTATTCTCACAAGATTCTCATGTGGTTATCACTCGAACGGTTTTTTTTTAAATATCGGCTTAAAATGGCAGTGTATTGTTTTCGTATAGTTTGTAAGATTTTTTGAACTTTTGATTAAAACGCCTTTCTTCCTTTTCGGTTTGGTAATAAATCGCATGTTGGGCTTACAGGACTTCACGTGATTGTCAGCGTTTACCTACGTAATACAGCTTACAACATATTGCTCATAAAAATAAATAACTGTTAGTTAAAGGGAAATCGAGTACTTGTAGCTTATTGTAATACAAACAATTCATTTTTCGCAATTTATAAAAAAAAATACAGAGAATTAACAAGCACACTTTCATATAATTAAAGATTTTTCAATAAGCTACAACAATCTGACGACCATGGTAAATCTAATAAAGCTAAGGAAGGTGCAGTACAATCTTTGGATACTTCTACTACTCTACAAAACATGGTTTCATGACATTTTATCTACGTTGAGTTAAATCAATTTCATCAACTATAAACTCGCCTCACGACACGTGATGTCCGAATGAGTTCTGAATTAATAGTACCACTTCACACACACAGCCACGAACTCTGTGCATATAAATGACCATACATGTCATGTACATAATAAGAAGTGTGTGTGAATGTCTAGTCCAGAGTCGAGAGTCGCAAGACTGCATTCCTGCCCGCGTCGCTCGCGCACAAGGGTCAATGTGAAATCTCTCGCTCTTCTTAAAGGATATTCATCATTGTATTGTCCATTATGATCAATATTTTAACTTTTTTATAAGATGGGTGTCTTTTTAAGCATGTATTGTGAGTGTAGGGACTTTTACTAAGAAGTAAGGAAAACTATTGAATACACTTATACACCATGATACATAGAGGTGTGTTGATTTTTGGTGCCACGTTCTTATAGGGAGCGAACCAATAGCCATCAAAAAAACTTTGTCATGGTATATTTAGGGGAGACCGAGGGAAATTGAAACAATTTTTGCAACTCTTTTCATTTACCAAATGCTATAGACAGAAATCGTATGATAATAGTACCAATCGATAGGTCATTCTTTAAGCTTGCGAAAGACTAATATAAAGAAATTGTAAGTGACAAATCTTATGGTGAAAAATCGACTCAACCGCAAGAAGTCAACTTGTTTCAACTCCCCTCATATCTAGGTAAGATGAAACAGGATTCGAGGAGAGTTGAAACATATGATTTTTAAAAAAGGAAAATAAAAAAGATGATAATAATTTAAAGGTATTAATTAAAAAAAAATTTAAAATACGATACAAACTTTTTTATTCCAAATTTGAATTCAATCGGATCTTCTCGGAGGCGTGATTAACTCCCTGTTTCCGGTACGGGTGGTAGAATATGTTCCACCGCAGATGACTCTACACCTCTGTTGCCTATGGCGTTCAGAGGGGTTGGCGACGATGTGCGCGAGGTCTCTTGGGTGAAATTAGAACTGGTAGTGCGAAGGCTTAAAGCCAAGAACACTGCTCTTAACCCAACGGTCTGTCAAGCCGAGCGTGGGACCTAGCACCAGGGAAATGCCCTTGAACCCCAACTGAGAGTTACTCAGCGCTTGTCTGGAGCGAGGCCAGTTTCCGAAGATGTGAAAGACGGGGAAAATTCGTCGAGCACTTCTTCATAGTGGGGCCGGATCTGGTGGATGCCCAATATTACTTCCACCAGAGGCATTCCACCGTGATGGGCTTTTGGCGGAGGATGCTGGCGGGCCCAATATGGGTGGTGGAGACCCTGAAGGCCAGGTACGTGCAGCTGCGAACGCCGTCTCGCTACCGTGGATCCTGAAGAGGCTCATAGCGGGGACATGAAATCCGGGCCGTGAAGTCTCAGCTCTATAGAGGGACATGGGACGCCCCACTTAGATATTTCTATCGCAAAGTTACTTCTTCTGCTGCGATATGATATATTTTGTGCAAGTTGCAAGACTGGAAGAATTTCTTGAAGCCAAGTATGGGTCTAATGAAATAAATAAAAATGCTAAATGCTTAAAAAATTTATACAAATTTATTAATTTGGTTTAATAAATGAATAAATCACGAAAATATTATATACTTTAACCTTTAATCGGCAATTTCATACTTTAACCCCTAAGGGTTAAAGTATGAAATTGCCGATTTGTACTGACAAATTGAAATTCGTTTTTTTTTTTTAATTTAACGTATTTATTTAATCAAAATAATTACCATTATTATCTATACATTGCTGCCATCTAGTAGGAAGGTCATTTATGCCTTTGCGATAGAACTCTGGTGATCTAGATTCGACAAACTGTGTGAAAGCATTTTGCCTCCTGAGAAGAAAACTTTTTATCACATTGAAAATTGTCCAAATCACGAAAAGAATGGTAGTCTGTTGGAGCAAGGTCTGGCGAATACGGAGGGTGACGGATAGTTTCTAATTGCAGTTCCTGTAGAGTTAAAACGGTTTCTCGTGCTGTATGAGGTCTCGCGTTATCATGGAGCAATAATGGTGAAGATCGATTCATGAGTCGGGGCTGTTTCACTGCTAGTTTTGCTATCATTGTTCGGAGTTCGGCACAGTAAACATCTGCCGTTATTGCTTGACCAGATCGTAGAAAGCTATAGTGAATAACACCATGCTGAGACCACCAAACAGTTACCATTACCTTTTTATTGGTAAGCTTTGCTTTAGGACACTGTTGTGGCGTTTCACCTGGGGTCAGCCATTGCATTTTTCGCTTACGGTTATCGTAAAGAATCCACTTTTCATCACATGTCACAATTCGATCCAATATTCCTTCATTTCTGTATCGATTCAACAAGGCAACACAAGTTTCAACACGCATTTCTTTCTGCAGATCAGTCAAATCATGAGGTACCCATTTTTCACATTTTTTTATTTTATTGATTTGACGCAAATGAGTCAATATTGTTGGTAAGGTAACGTTAAACCATGCAGCTAATTCCTGGGTAGTTTGGCTCGGATCGGCTTCCACCATATCTTTCAATTCATTGTTATTCACCTGTGTGGACGGCCTTCCTCGTGGTTCGTTCTTCAAATCAAAGTTTCCATCACGAAAGCGTTTAAACCAAAATCGCACGGTGCGTTCATTAGCAGTCCCCTCTCCAAACGCAACATTGATATTGCGAGCTGTTTCTGCCGCGTTAGTTCCGCGTCGGAACTCGTATTCAAAAATCACTCGAATTTTCGAAGTATCCATCTTTCTTGTCTAAGCTGAATAAAAAAACAACTGAAAGTCGATAATCGAATGTTGCACATTTTTAAATGAAGAACTACATAGGTACCATGTGGAACAATGAAACGACAATTTCATACTTTAACCCCTATTATAATTACTATTGTTGTTTAGAAAAGTTTCCGCATTTTTATAGGTACTTTGGTATTAGATTATTTGTTTAAATATTATGTTTATTTATAATTGAGTTTGTTTGATAACTATCTGTGTAGTTTTCTGGTACATAATACTTCCTAATACTAAATATTGTGAAGTGCAACATTGTCTATGTCCGTATTCCGTCAGTGTTGCTAAGTTGCTCAATCAGAAACCGCTGGGCCGATTCGCATTATTTTTACATGACTCTAAATGTAAAGTTTCGAAGTTCATGGTCTGTAAATTTATTTAATCCATCATAAATATTAAATTCCTGATTAGATTTTACTGTATAGGGCTGCAATAATTGACTCTTTCGCCTAAAAACTGTAGATTTCATATCAGATCACGTGGTTTCCCGATGGATTTGAATATTATGAAATTTATTAGCGGTCCCGGCAGATGTCATCCTACCCTAGGATGACATCTGCCACTTTTAAAAGCAGTGCACATACCGACAGTAGCTTCACCACCGGATCTGTTTGTATTTTAACACTCCCTCCTCCTAACCGGGGACGAGTTTTGGGCCCCGTGGTTACCCCACGCGAAGAGGGCCAGATCGAGAGAGTCCCTGGGTCAGCTCGGGTGCGAGAGATATGCATTAGCTACCTCCCTTTCGGCCTCGCACTGCGGTTTAGTCGGTTCGAGTCCGACATAATCTCTTCCTCCGACTCCGGCAAGGGGAGTGGGGGGATTCCGTGGGGATTTCCCGCACGTTAAAGGAACGCATCGAAATATGCTTACACACAAAATCTCATTCCAATCAATCCTGCCGTTTAGAAGCAGTTGGGTGCCAAACTATATGTGTACCTACAGGTAAAGTAACTCGTATATTAAGTACTTACAATATAATTGTGCCTATAGTCAACTAAATAATTGACCATATATCCTATGAAAAGTTCATTTGATGCAACAACAAAAATCAGCTCATGGGTTTAAAGAAAGACTTAGGTACTAATCGTTTCCTCCCTTTTGAAGTCGGTTAAAAATACGGTTAATTAACACACCTCTAACCACCCTTTGAATATCTATATACTGTCGTGAACATATGTAAATGAGGCTAATTCCGCGTCACGCTAATGTTTTGTCCCGTTAAAGGAACATTAAAGGTCATTAACATTACTATATAGTGTTTTAATGGTTTAATAAAACTTAATTTGCATTTTAAATTGTTAAACTAAACCTTGAATATTATTCATATTACGTAACGCATAACTTAGACGATTATGAATGGTTGAACATTTACGCATTTATTTTAGCACAGAATTGGGTACTTGACTGTGTAGTCAAATTAGTTACTTTTTAATAAACGTCAAAACGTTAGTATAAGAGAACTTGTATTTATAAAAGCGTGACGTCATACTTTTAGTTGTCAAATAATTTACTATAATCGGTTGGGAGGATGATCAAAAATAAATAAGGACGATAAAATAAGAACAGACGCTTACGGCTCCTTAATCATTCTTAATTTAATAAGCTCAGTTAAATAATTTATTATAACTACAAGAAAAAAAAACCACGGTAGCCTAGTGGTATAGGTAATGGACTGCTGAGACGAGGTCTCGGGTTCGATCCCAGATTTTCCATGGCACACACCAATGGCTTTTCGATGCTTTTCGAACTTATGTGTGTATTTATCGCAGGTTTATAAGTGCCCAGTTAATGGCAATAGGCTCGCCACCTATTACATTGGGACCTAAACATAAACCGGCGAAATGTGGGTGCTAGCACCTCTGCCTACCCCTTCGGGGATAAAGGTGTGAGTTTATGTTATGTTATGTTATGTTAGAAAGTAGTTACTCACCCAATAGTAAAATGTTTGTCTAGGTAGACATTAGCATTCTCTCGGGACACATATCTTGAACATCACGAACCTCAATTGCCAGACAAACGAAGCCATGATGCGCGTAGATTGTAATGATAAATCAATGCATGGTGAAGTTAAGCTCGCCCACCACCGCCGTCGCACGCCGTGCTGTTCCAAAAGACACTTAAAAAACGTGTCCTATGTGTGTAGAGCACATTTTGAGCATATTTTAGGTCCAAGATAAGTATATATGCGAGCAATAGGTTATGGCCCCCAGTAACAAGAGGCAAGCCTATTACGGACAAGCAAGGGGGAAACCACTAGTAAAATTTACCTACTTACCGTAGGCTTAGCTTGGTCCCCAAGTGAGGCCCTTTAACACTTACCCGTACAGGTGCTGCCAATACCATAAAATAGATAAAAGTACTGACGCCAATACCTACAACAAAATGATTGTAGACTTACATCATAATAACCAGCACAGTTATTACAGAACCGCAACAGAACGGACAGACAGTGCGCAGACACGTTATGTAAATAATTACAGAAATGCTGTTAATTTGACATTTAGCCTACAGCTGTGTTGCGTAATGCGAAAGTATTAATACACTAGTGGCTGATTAAATCATCACTTCATAACCAATATATACATATACTAACTGTTGCCCGCGGCTCCGCCCGCGTGGATGTCGGTCATCGCTTAGTGTTGATCCGACGCTATTGAGCATTAAATTCGCGTCTCTACTCAACTTTGTCCTCGACTATGTACTCACCTCTGTTCTCGACTTTCTACTCGCCTCTATATTCGACTCTCTACTCGACTTTCTACTCGCCTCTATACTTGAATTTATACTTGACTCTCTACTGACTTCTCGGTTCCCCTATACTCGCCTTTCCATTGGCCTCTCTACTTGCCCATCCATATACGATTCTCTTTTCGCCTCTCTACTTGACTCTCCCCATTCGCCTATCTACTCAACTCTCTATTCAATCTCTACTCGCCACTACATTCATCTTTCCACTCGCCTCCCTATTCGCCTCTCTATTCAACCCTTTACTGCGGGTCAAGGCTAGTCGTTGGAGGGGATGCGAACGCCAGAAATGTATGGTGGGGAGACAGAAGGACAAATAAAAGAGGAAGAAAATTTTCCGCATTCGTGGAGGAAGTTGGCCTCCACATACTTAATCAGGGGTCTACCCCAACGTTCGACACCGTGCGAAGGGGTAGACGCTTCACGAGCTTTATCGACGTGACTTGTTGCAGCGCGGACCTGCTCTCCTTGGTCGACGACTGGAGGGTAGTCGAGGACCTGACTTCGTCGGACCACAACGGAATAATGTTCAAAATTAAACTACGAAGAGCGCAAGGCATCGCAGTGGAACGCACAACCCGTGTGTATAACACCCGCAAAGCCAACTGGGAACACTTCTGCAGTAAGTTCAGCGAGGAGTGTGGGCTGAACCGGCTAACTGCAGAAGATATCCGGTCAGTTGGCGATGCGGGTGCTCTGAACGAGCTAATACGCAAACACACGGGGTCGGTCACGAAGGCGTGCGACGCTGCGATGCCCAAGCTCAAACCTTTTGGCAAATACAGCGTTCCGTGGTGGTCCGACGAGTTGGAGCAGATGAAGCGCTCGGTCGCGACCAGGAAGCGCAGGGTCCATTGGGCTTCACAGTCGCGTCGGAAAAGCGTCGTCGATGAGTATGTGGCGGCCAAAGTCCTCTACGAAGCAGAGGTAAAAGCGGCTCAAATACGATCCTGGAAGTCCTTTTGTGAGCGCCAGACAAAGGAAGGGGTCTGGGAGGGGATTTACAGGGTGATTCGCAGGACAGGCAAGCGGGAGGAAGAGCTGCCGCTCTCGCAGAATGGAGTTCCTGTCGACCAGAGTGACTCAGCACGCGTGTTAGCGGAGACCTTATTCCCCAGTGACCATCAGGATGATGAAACCGAGGAGCACCGCAGTATCAGGGCCGAAGCCGAAATCCCGGTAAAGGCTCTGGTACATGATGATCATGAACCGGCCTTTACCGAGGAGGAGCTTCGGTCAGCGGTGCTCAGTTTCAATCCGAAAAAGGCCCCTGGGGCAGAGGGTTTCACAGCGGATATATGCTCGCGGGCCATTCTGGCCGACATGGAGCTCCATCTAACGTTGTTCAATAGGTGCTTCGCACTCGGGTACTTCCCGAAGGACTGGAAGGAGGCGACCGTGGTAGCGTTCCGAAAACCTGGGAAGTCGGACTACCAGGATCCACGGTCGTACAGACCCATAGGGCTGCTTCCGGTCATGGGGAAGATACTCGAGAAGATGGTGGTCCGACGACTCGGCCACCATCTGGCGCCGGCACTGTGTCCTCGCCAGTACGGGTTCACCGCTAAGCGTAGTACCGAGGACGCCCTCTATGATCTGGTGAGCCACGTACGAGCAGAGATCCGTCAGAGGAAACTCGTTACGATGGTCTCGCTAGACATAGAGGGCGCCTTCGATAGCGCTTGGTGGCCCGCGGTGAAGGTCGCGCTGGCGAGGGCCAAGTGCCCACCACGACTAGACGCCATACTGCGAAGTTACCTCAGCGAGAGACGGGTCACGGTACGGTATGGGGGAGGTGAACACACCAGGGAGTGTAGCAAAGGCTGCGTGCAGGGCTCCATAGGGGGACCCCTGCTTTGGAATCTCCTCATCGACCCGCTGCTTGCTGGCCTGACCCGGAGAGGCGAGTACTGCCAGCCTTTTGCCGACGACGTAGTACTCGTCTTCTCCGGTGCCACCGCAGCGTAAATCGAACGCCGCGGCAACTCAGCGCTCGAATACGTGCGGGAGTGGGGTGTCATAAATAAGTTGAGGTTTGCACCGCACAAAACCAGTGCAATGGTGCTAACCAATAAACTTAAGTATGACACCCCACGCCTGAGCATGGGGGGAGTCACCATTGCCGCGGTGGAGGAGATTAAGATTCTGGGGCTGCTGATAGACAGCAAGTTGACGTTCAACGCCCATGTCAGAAGCGTTTGTGAAAAGGCGTTGAACGTCTACAAGCGTGTGTCGGCAGCCGCCAGATCCAGCTGGGGGCTCCACCCGGAGGTGGTCCGTATAATATATACGGCCACCGTGGAGCCCATTATCACGTATGCCGCCGCCGTCTGGGCACCGTCCACAAACAAGGTCGGAACGCGGAAGAGGTTGGAGGCCGTGCAGCGCGGATTCGCGCAGAAGCTCTGCCGGGCTTAACGGACAGTGTCTCTGAACGCCGCCCTAGCTCTGGCCGGGCTGCTCCCCCTCGACATTCGTATAAGGGAAAATGCCGCCCTGTACGAGTGCCGGCGGGGGGTCGAGCGGCTGGAGCTAGCGGATCGGCAAATAGAGACACCGACACCGTTCCGGGACAGGCCCCATCCGGCCGACCATATGAGCCTGCAGTTCCTATGCCTCTCGACGGCAGAGGAGGTCGAGCAGGTAGCAGGGAGCAAGATTGACGGCAAGGTGGGGGCCGCCATTTCTATATGGAATGGCGACGCCGAAACCAAAGCCGTCAAGCTTGCCCTGTCGCCGTACTGCACTGTCTACCAGGCGGAACTGTTGGTCATATGTAAGGCCACGGGGCTTGCAGCTAAGCATCGAGGAGCTTCTGCCATCATGAGCGACTCTCGTTCGGCCCTCGAAACTGTTGTAAACAGTCAGTCCCCGCACCCCCTGGCGATTGAAGCCAGGGCAAACCTGCGTGAAGCCTTGACCCATGGCGGAGAAGTGTCTCTGTACTGGGTCAAGGCTCACGCAGGCCTAGCGGGGAATGAGAGGGCCGACGAGCTGGCGAAAGCCGCGGCGCTCCATTCCAAAGTCCGGCCTGTTTATGACAGGGTGCCGGTCTCATTCGTCAAGCGCATGATCCGCAACGGGGCGCTTGACGAGTGGAACCGGCGCTATCAGTCCGGGACGGTAGCCAGCGGCACCAAGATATTCTTCCCTGACGTGTTCACCGCGTACAAGTTTGCCCTGAAAAGGCAGCTCACCTATGAGACCACACAGGTCCTCACGGGGCACGGTGCGTTCGCCTCGTACTTGTACAGATTCAAGTGCAGGGCGAGCCCATCGTGCATCTGTAGTCCGACTGACTCTCACACCTCCTGTTTGACTGCCCTGCGAACGGGGTAGCAAGATATAACTTGGAACAGAAAATGGGAAAGGAAATGAAGGCAGAGGTGTTAGGAGAAATTTTTAAAAATAATAATTTGAGACATCAATTTCTGGAGTACTGCACCCAAATCGTAAAAACATGTATGCAAAGGAACAGGGACGGGTGACGCGTTGGACGCCGTATGATAAGCGCGCCGCGCTGCCAGCATACGGCGGTTCCAGCACGTCACCGAACAATACGTCGTTCGGAGAAGGGTGCAGTACTCCAAGCAGAGTACAAACGTTTTTAATTGTTTATTTATATTTGGACTAATGTGGAATTTATTTGTGGTTTTTATTTTATTTTAATTTTAATTGTAATTCTCAATGTATTTTTTAATATCAGTTTTAACGATATTTTCAATTTTAATTTTAATTATAATTCTACCTTTTATTTTATTTTAGACACTTTAGCAAATTATACACCTTTTATCAAAATTTTTAATTGTAAATATTGTTTTTTAACTATTGTATAGAATTTTAATTGTTTGATATTTATTGTAATAGGTATAAGTTTTTAAATTGTATATAATAATTATGTTCTTTATCAATGTATTCCACAAATGTTTTTAAAAAATATTGTACTCAGTAAATGTAAATACTTAAATAAAAAGTGAAACCCCCAAAAAGGGGGGACAGCTCCAATTTTTATTACAATACAATAGAATAGGACTAATAAAGCCTTCGTTTTGCGAGGGAGAAATTGAGAATAGGTTCCAGCTTCGCGGGCCACCCCACTGCGGGTGGACTGGTAGGCCCACTAGGCACACAAACCTATACAAAAAAAAAAAACCTTTACTGCATTCAATTTGATTCTATACTCGCCTCTCCACTGGCTCTCTAGTCGCATATCTACTCGCCCCTGTAGTCGACTCTACTCGACTTTCGATCTTTACACGCCTATCCACTCCGTCCCTATAACAATCTCTAATCGCCTCGCCACTCGCTTCTATATTTGGTTCGCAACTCGACTATGTCCGTTCCGAAGCTCTAATTCACCATTGTACCAAATTTCATGAGGACATCTTAAAAGAAATTCTCACTATTTATGCCATATTCACCCCCTTTTTGTGCCATTGAAAAATGAGAAATTTAAATGCCATAGCCGTATTCCTCTTCCCCCTTCCCTCTTCCACCCCTTTTTGCGATAAAAGGTAGCCTATGCCCGTTCCCAAGCTCTAAACTATCTCTGTACCAAATTTCATCAGGAAACCTTAAAAAATGACAATCTTTCATCCCATGGCCCTAGCCCTCCCCCTTCTATCCCCCTTTTTGCGATAAAAGGTAGTCTTGCCCGTTCCCAAGCTCTAAAGTATCTCTGTATCAAATTTCATCAGGAAATCTTCAAAAATGACAAACTTTTATCCCAAGGCCCTAGTACCACCCCTTCGGTCCCACTTTTTGCGATAAAAGGTAGTCTATTTCCGTTCCCAAGCTCTAAACTATCATTGTACCAAATTTCATCAGGAAACCTTAAAAAATGACAATCTTTCATCCCAAGGCCCTAGTCACTCCCCCCTTCAATCCCCCTTTTTGCGATAAAAGGTAGTCTATGTCCGTTCCCAAGCTCCAAACTATCTCTGTATCAAATTTTATCAGGAAATCTTCTAAAACGATAAACTTTTATCCCAAGGCCCTGGTCCCCCCCTTCTTCCCCCCTTTTCACGATAAAAGGTAGCCTATGTCCGTTCCCAAGCTCTAAACTATCTCTATACCAAATTTCATTAGGATATCTTCAAAAATGACAATCTTTCATCCCAAGGCCCTAGTACCCCCCCTTCTATCCCCCTTTTGCGATAAAAGGTAGTCTATTTCTGTTCCAAAGCTCTAAACTATCTCTGTACCAAAATTCATCAGGAAATCTTCTAAAACGATAAACTTTTATCTCAAGGCCCTAGTCCGCCCCTTTCTTCCCTCCTTTTCGCGATAAAAGGTAGCCTATGTCCGTTCCCAAGCTCTAATCTACCTCTGTACCAAATTTCATTAAGATATCTTCAAAAAAGACAAACTTTCATCCCATAGCCATATCCCCCCTATATCCCCCCATATACGGACATAGGCTATCTTTTGTCGTAAAAAGGGGGGAAGAAGGGGGGGCGCTAAAAGTTTATCGTTTTAGAAGATTTCCTGATAAAATTTGATACAGAGATAGTTTGGAGCTTGGGAACGGACATAGACTACCTTTTGTCGCAAAAAGGGGGATTGAAGGGGGGGATGGACTAGGGCCTTGGGATGAAAGATTGACATTTTTTAAGGTTTCCTGATGAAATTTGGTACAATGATAGTTTAGAGCTTGGGAACAGAAATAGACTAGAGGAGAGGGCTCCTTGTACCCCTTTTTACGATAAAAGGTAGCCTATGTCCGTTCCAAAGCTCTAAACTATCTCTGTACCAAATTTCATTAGGAAATCTTCAAAAATGACAAACTTTCATACCAAGGCCCTAGTCCGCCCCCCCCTTCTACCCCCCTTTTCGCGATAAAAGGTAGCCTCTATCCGTTCCCAAGCTCTAAACTATCTCTCTACCAAATTTCATGAGGAAATCTTCAAAAATGACAAACTTTCATTCCAAGGCCCTAGTCCCCCCCCTTCTACCCCCCTTTTTGCGATCAAAGGTAGCATGTGTCCGTTTCCAAGCTCTAATCTACCTCTGTACCAAATTTCATTAAGATATCTTCAGAAATGCAGACTTTCATAAAAACTTTCATCCCCTATTTACCCCCCTTAAACCCCCTTTCTCGTGATAAAAGGTAGCCTATGTCCGTTCTCAAACTCTAATATACCTCTGTACCAAATTTCATCAAGATCGGTTCAGTGGTTTAGGCGTGAAAGCGTAACATACAGACAGACAGACAGACAGACAGACAGAGTTACTTTCGCATTTATAATATTAGTATGGATTCAGGTCTGTAAATCCCTGAAGGGGTAGGCAGAGATTTGTGAACAATAATAATATTCACCTTCGCAAAATTTGATTTTCGGTCACAGGTGATAGAGGGTGAGCTCTTTGCCATCAAGCAAGCATTTTGTTAAGGCTGTATGTGTACTCTCAGATGTAGAACAGCCATAACCCTTAGTTGGCTTGTATTCCTTACTATGATACTACCAATATTGTTGTATTAAATGAAGTAGAGTGACATTTTATTCATTTAATTATCAACAATATGTACATTAGAATTATTTAAATAAAAATATAAAAACAATATGCAAACCTGCAGGTTTAGGCGTTAAAGAATTCCTCCCCATCGATGTCAACTGGGAGGGTGGCCAGAAGGCTGGCGGCATTGCCACGTTGAATGGCAAAACCGGCCGTCTAGTCACGGATAACGTCTATTAAACGTTTGAAGTGTATATACGTAAATATTATGAAATATGAGACGATATTCTTAGCAATCCGTGGATTCTCCGTGCGGGTGCCGGGTCCATCGCGTTGCTGAGTTGGGAACTCGGGACAGTGCCTGGGACTTGCGACCCAAGTGTAGGTTTAGAAGGGGCCCCTTTTGTTGATGTACATCAACACTCACCTTCACTACCCAAGTTCCCCTCCCTGCCTAACCAAATTTGAAACGAACCTACTAGTGCCGCTTTAGACATTCGTCCTAGTAATGAGCTTATTGTAGCTCTCGATAGGCCTAGATCTTTAAGTAGGTTATAGAGAGATTTAGCTGGTATACCTCTCGCTCCCACTTCTACTGCATACAAATTAACCACGTAACCGTTTTTGATTAATTCGTTTGTGAGATCATAGTATTTATTTTTCTTAAGTGTGTGGTCCTTCGGTATATTTGTTTCCCACGGTACAGTAAGTTCCACAAGGACCACATATTTAGTCGTTTTCGAGTAGAGAAATATGTCCGGTCTAGATGAAGAAACCCTAACATCCTCCGGAATTTTATAGTGCTTTTCATACGTGTCCATTAGGAGAGTCCAATCTGGGGCAGTATCTAAGATTGAATAAGGTTCGTTCCTGGATTTTATGGATGAACCTTCAGACACAAAGTTGATATGACGTATGTTAGTAGTCAATCCTTTTTGGGCTCTAGCTACTGCCAGACTCGTTGCTTCGCGTATGATGAAAAGCACCTTATCGTGGCGGCGTGATGATGCGTAAAATACATCAATATTACTTTTACTTCTGCCAAACTGTAAAAAAGTTTGTTGGCAGAATGATGCTCCCTTTTTATATTATTTTACGCAATTTTTATTCTATACTAGCTTGAGGCCCGCGAATCCGCACGCGTGGATGGCGCTCAGGATTGAGTTAATGATTTTTGAAGTGAAAACTTTTTTAGCGGCGTTGGATGGGTGTAAAATGTTAAGGAAGCGTCAGGATTAGTTGACCTTTGAACCGTAACCGACGACTGACGTCATACAAGATTAGGTACAGACTATGTATTTTACAACTTACGATAGATGGCGTCGTAGCTTAAACGGTAAGCACATCGACTGTAAGTCCTTATAGTTTCAGATAGTATCAAACCACCTGGCCTTCAGGGATTTTTTGTGATTGTTTTTTCTTATTATAATTTATTACTTTTGGTGATTATTTTTTCTTTTTGTAATTTATTATTTTCTGTGATTATTTTTCTTTTTATAATTTATTAATTTCTTCTGACAGAAAATTAGCAGAAAATAAGTGATAGGTTCTATGATTAGCGCTATATTATAGGTATAGTATGGTATGTTCTTTTTTATCTTTTTCTATGTATATAACGAAGAAAGAAAAAGAAAATGTTTTCACTTCTGCCGACACTCCCAGAGTGCAAACCGTCTTTTTTTTTTTAAATCAATGTAGCTTAAGTTACTCCTTATTACATCAGCTACCCGCCAGTAAAAGTCCCGTCAAAATCGGTCCAGCCATTTCAGAGATTAGCCGGAACAAACAGACGGACAGACAGACAAAATTAAAAAAAAATGTTATTTTGGTGTATGGTACCGTATTATATTCATTCATATGCATGTAGGAAAAAACGATTATTTCAATATTAAAAACAGACACTCCAATTTTATTTATATGTATATAGATGTATAGATTATTTCTTATAACCAAGCATTAGATAGATATATTACATACATATTTGTAAACATTCAAAACAAAGAACAGCATGCATAATATATAAATATATACAAGGTATTAGTAATCATTATAATATATATTTCTAAATAGAATCTTTTTTTAATACATAAGTATTATTATTTCATTGCGAACATACCACAGTGGTGAGACCCTAAACACTGATTAAGTATAGGAACTAATTCAGTGTAAAGGGTCTCACCAAGATCTTCGGGGTCAAATCGACCCCACCTTCAAGCCAGTATGTAAAGTCAACAGAGGAGGATACAGTCGCACTTTATAATATACACTAGCTGTGCCCCGCGGTTTCACCCGCGTTTTTCTCGTACGGACCCCTAATTTTGAAAAAAAAACATAGCCTATAGCCTTCCTCGATAAATGGACTACCCAACACTGGAAAAATCACTCAAATCGGACCAGTAGTTCCAGAGATTAGCGCGTTCAAACAAACAAACAAACAAACTCTTCAGCTTTATAAAATTAGTATAGATAAAGTTGTATGTAAACGAGCAAACCGTATATCCTTTGTTGATCTTTGTTGCTAATTGATGGTCGTGGTTCTACCGCAGACTTTTCTCTTGTAATAGGTCAGCTTCTTTTTTTTTTACGTGCGGGAAATCCCCACGGATACCCCACCCCTCCGGAGCCGGAGGGGGAGGTTATGTCGGACTCAAACCGACTAAACCGCACGCCGTCTCTAGGTCGTAGTGCTAGGCCGAAGGTGAGGTTGTCATGCGACATATCCCTTGCACCCCGGCTAACACAGGGCACTCCCTCTCGGTCTGGCCCTCCTCGGGAGGGGGGACCACGCGGTCCCCGACTGGCCCCCGAACCCCCGTGGCCTGCTTCTGCTAGGGTGACGGGCGGCTCCACCTGTCACCCGCAGGCCCGCGCTCATGGGGGGCGGAGGTCGGTCTGCGCCCTTCGACGCCCGAGCCGCCTTCGAGCACGTGCAGCGATGTCAGCGAGAATAGGTCAGTTTCAGTCGATGAGTGAACCCCGAGCCATAGCCCGTTAAGTTGAAGTCCTTGGATGTGACCGAGACTAACTCTAAAATGATGATGATGATGATTTATGGGTCCAGCTTCACCTCAAAGCCATTAAATGCAGCCTTAATATGTGCTTCCTCTTATATTCTAGGAAGAGCACCTCTTTAGCACCTTGAATAAATCAATCTAAAAATTGTATGCGTATCTGAATAACGAAAGAAAACTAGTACCATCAATGCGTGACTTGTGCTGAACTTAATACAATTACGGGCTAATTCTCGAGACAAACGACTAATTCGCAAGACCACCATTTGGCCTGTGACCTGCACACACACACACTATAACTACACACACATAGTGGCACTAAAAACGTGTGCATACGAGCACATAGTGTACCTCACAGACTTAGAGCAAGCTAGATAAGTAAACTGGAGGAAGTACTCATATAGTATGAAAACCAAATGTGTATTTTATGCGACGGAATATTAGGAAGAAATAGTCTTCTTAGACCATATTTCTTTTAGATGCTTTCCTAGAAGTCCCGGTTTGACGTAATGAAGGTGTCATTCGTGCCAATGGTCTCACTACCGTGGAAGCCCAAGACCGTGTAAAGTGGAGGAGGAAATGCCAGAAGGCACTATGAGATCACCTTGGCCTCGGAGGCAATCAGGAAAATATCTCTCTATGATGATGATGAGTACTATTAAACTTCATAAATATGGAAACTATAGCGTCGCATCTTATATATTTATGACCAATCACGTCATACAAAACAGTGATTAGATAGAATTATAAGAGATTGGTGTTAATTTTCAACAGAGAACCAGCTTGAAAGTAAATGTCAGTTAGTAAATAAACCTGTTGCGAATTTGTTGAACAGCTTTTTAGCTTAAGCAATAGCTCCTGCTTCACTTCCTTTTGATTTTTATTACCGCTTTACGTCATTTAGTACCAATGCTCATTGTGTCACAATTTCTCACATCTTTTATCTATTTTAATTAATTTTTCAAGCACTTTCCATGCTTAACATTTAAATAGAAAATATTAACGATTTAAATAGAAACTATTTAATTGCTTTGCCTTACAGGAGCAATGCTTTAACTACTAAGCTACCAGACCTCGCCCTAACTAATCCAAATTTTTTATATGTCCGTCTTTAAAGCGACGGTGGAGCATCTGCTGACATTCTTACGAACTATCGGGACCAATGAATGATTTTGCAATCATTTTTAAGCATTGTTTTTTGACTACAAATTTCTTATCTATCAAATAAGTTATCAGTAAATTTCAATATCAATGGTTTCAACAAAAACCCTTAAAAAAAATAACTCTGTAACTCACCAATTTTGCACTTAGTTTAGCTACATGCTTCGGACGGCTTTCGGTATCTAGGCTGTTCTATGTCTGTGGCATACATTTAAGTACGCTATTAGTGTTTGTCTGTGTGAGTACTCTTGCAGAGATGAATACCGGCTGCCGAGAGAACATAAATAATAATATTTTAAATACCTACAAGTTTTTAAATTAACTTTTTCAATCGGATAATTACAATCATTTATTTAAAGTATTTAAGTAATCATCATGTCTGTATTCCCTAGGTGGGTAAGCAGAGATATGATGACACTAAATATCAGCAATGTACGTAGCGGTTTCACGCCTAATTATCATCTAATTAAATTAGCGTGTTGCTGTTATTTAAATGTCTAATGATATAGACGTAGGTATCCGTGGCACGTTTCCAGCTGCTCTTTTTCATTTTTTATTTTCACTTATACTAGAGCGACTCTTGCCAACCTACCTCCTATGTGCATCTGTCTGCAAAGTGACCCAATGATAAATGCATCTCTTACGGCAACAAAGAGCGAAACAATCATCATCTACATTTAGACGTCATCCTGATTGCATCCAAGGCCACGGCGCCCTCGAGACTCAGCTCCACTTCGATCGATCTTCAACGTCCAGGGTAGTGAGACCATTTGCATGCGTATCACCTTCCACAACTGATTATGATGATGAGAAACAATTGGAAAAGTGTTCTACAAGAGATCTAATAATAACCAACAAATTTTTATTTCAACTAATCTTCTGAAATTACTTATTTCTCTCATACAGGAACATGGCGGCTTTCAAAAATCACACAAACCGTTACTGTTTGTGTGATTTTTGAAAGCCGCCATGTTCCTGTATTAAAAAAATGCTACTTACTAATAATATGGCAATGTTATTAGTTTATATGAATTATCAATGATTATATTTTTATCTATTTACGAAATTATTATTAGATGTATTTTTTCCCGTAGCGCACTGTCGCGTTGCTGATGGTGCATACAATTTTGACCTCATCATTTCTTTTGTCACCATTTTAGAGTCTGGAAAACGCATCTATAGTTTATAATACGAGTATATCATTGCTAACTGAGCCAAATGTTGAAATTTCTGTGTTTACTTCTCTTAATTATGATGAATCATAATGTCGTTAGATTACTTTTATTGCGTGGGTATTTCTGAGTGTTTAAAAATTATAAATAATACAAAGGATTTATTATGGTAGCAAGACGTTTTAAAAAAAATACCGCAACTGGGTTTTCGTCTTTGGCGTCATTGTATTTAAAAATATATCTAATAGCGTCCTTATCCAAAAAGATGTAATTGTATATTCACCAAAATTTCTTCAAATTCAAATTCAAATTTACCATTTTTGGCATGCAAACATTATATTATACACTAGCTTACCCGGCGAACTTCGTAACGCCAATATTTTTCCACCCACTTGGCGTCAGATCCCGTTCCCGCTGCACGCTCTACTATATTTAACATATATTATACATAAAAACTTTCCTCTTGAATCACTCTATCTATTAAAAAAACCACATCAAAATCCGTTGCGTAGTTTTAAAGATTAAAGCATACAAACGGATATGGGGACAGAGAAAGCGACTTTGTTTTATACTATGTAGTGATAGTGACTATGTAGTGATTAAGTGTCAATATGAGTTTAGGTACACTACAATATTTTTATTATATCAGCACATGCATGAAAATTCTACAGTTACAAAGAATACAATAAATGAAATAGAATGTCAGTATATAAATGTCAATAGCAAAAAACTAGTCATTAAAAAACATTTTTGAAAATTATCAGCATGTCAATATCTGCTTAGTTGTTAGTTTCGGGTGTACTATGCCAAATCGAATGCCAAATAATCGAATATCAATTGATATAGAAGAAGTGTTACCCGACGAGGCAAATGACATCACCAACTGGTTTGGAAAATATTATGTTTGGGGAAATATGCATTCTCGTGAGACGGGAAATAATAAATTATTTATATCACGCTCATCACCGATGTTTCCACCTTCACTGTGGTCTGTTTTTCAAAATAATACACTGGGTTTTGCTAGAACTCAGAACAAAATTGAAGGATGGCACAGAAGATGGAACACGTTGCTCGATAAGCACAAACGGGGTCTTTATGCTACCATAGAATTTTTAGTTAAGGAGCAAGCTATAACAAATAGGACAATTGAAAAGGCAAACGCGGGATTGGGAGACCTACTCCACAAAAAAGAGGCAAAAGGGATGATAATGTGATTGCAAACATATTAAATAGTAAAAACAACATGACTTTATTAAAGTTTCTCCGTGCAATTGCAATTCACACAAAATATTTAAATGTAACTGTAAACGATAATAATTAAAGATTACATGTGATTTATTAGTACATTTTGTGTTTTTCTTGTGTTTTACCATATAAAAAGTATTCAGTACCAATATTGATATTTCGATAGGATGAATATGCGATGCGTTGAACGCTCGATATTTTGAATTTGAATATTCGATATTCGATATATTAAACATTCGATTTCATGAAAGTTCGAGTATTTGGATGTTCGATTAATAGTTGTTGATCAATTGATATTCGATTATTTGGCATTCGATTTGGCATAGTACACCCGTCAGTTTCCAAGTCGCGTAATATTCGACCTTCCAGGCACGAAGACTGAAATCTCGTCAGTTTCTAGTTTCCTAACGTACGAAGGACCTAAGCGTGTCAATTTTAAAACGCTAAATCAACCTGGGAATCTGTCTGGAATGCAGCCGACACGTCAGATCGTAGCCAGACGCGAACCTGTTTGCTAACCTCTTGCCTCGACCTTACTCATCCGTGTCCGTGTGTTGCCATGCAAAAGAAAAGATGACTAACACAACCCGTTTGTAAGCTAATGTATTCATAGACAATAATTAAAAAAGATTGAATTTGAATTTAGAACTTAAAGTTACATACCTGCACCAGCATTATCCGGTATTTAGCAGGTGCACCTATTTGCAGGTGGACTGTTAATCGGTGCAACGGTCAGTTCCCAAAGGTGTTAGTAGATGTGTACACCCTTAATTAAATAGCCTTTCACAGTCCACTGCTGGCCATAGGTCTCTCCATACGTGGGGAGGCCTTGTCCTACGGTTTCCACGCTAGCCAGACGGGTGGTACAGGGTTTTATTTCGAGTTTTTCTTCAGTGACATAGTCTGCATATTTTTCTAGTCGCTTCTTATGAAACCCGTCGGATAAGATGGAGCAGTGATACTTGTATTCTATCACTGCCACCACCCAAATATGTACATACATAAATACATATAATCACGCCTTTATCCCCGGAAGCTTAGGCAGAGGTGAATTATCACCCATATTTCACCAATCTGTATTCTGTCCCACGTAATAGGGGGTGAGCCTATTACCGTATTCCGAGCACTATTGTTGACTCGAGCCATGCATCTGAGGCTGAGTCTGGGCTGTACATATCTGTCTGATGTTAAAGTTAATCAGCACTATCCCTTAGTCGCCTTGTACGACACCAAATGGGCAGAGAAGGGGTGGCCCAAATTCTACTCTGCCGGGAACATGTACACTCTATATTAATTATATTTTAATTGTGTCTCAAGTATATACATCAAAGAAAGGAAAGAAGAAAGAATAATGCGTTTATTGTGAATAGCTGCAGCACATAATAACGGTTACATTGGGAAATATATTTTACAGTATAAATAAGCTGACATAAACTAAATAATTGAAATAAAACCACTTTTTAATGGATTCGATCGAGATTTATTTCAAAGAAGAATCAAAGAATCAATTTCGTTTATTCAGTTTAGGCACATAAAGAGCACATTATGAACGTCAAAATTTTACAGTCATGTCAAGAAATTGTTAATAGAATATTAAATAAAGCAAATAAATCATTTGAAAATGATCCTTTCGCTGGTTCGGTAAGTTGGTTCTACTGAGAAGATACCAGCAAGAAACTCAGTGAACAATATTATTATTAATATATCGTTTCTTTTTTAAAACCATTTTTTTTTAATTTATATTGTGCGAGCAAATAAAACATTAGGATGACCATGCATTTTTATCATTGAGATATTCGTTTACTTTGTATTACCTATCCTTTTTTCATTAAACACTTTTTTAATTCTATTTTAAACATTTGTTATTGTTGTGGTTGTTGTGGGTACTTTGAGATAACTTGCACTTCAAACTAAATGACAACTACCACCCTTAGTCAAACCGCGAACATGGCTGTTGAAGCCTAGACGAAACGTCGATCTAAAAATAAACAATAACAAATTAATCACGATTATATCCGTTAAAAGTTGGTTTTATTTCAATTTGTGATATTCACGTTAACTTTTGAAAATTACATAAGCTACATAAAATAAAACTAATTATTATTATTTTTTTTATTGCTTCGGCAACACTGACCATTACTACCTGAGTTTTGGCGGGAAAACGCAGAATGGCACATCTTTGTGCTATTTTTTTTTTCGAAATTGTTGTGTATTCGAGTTTTTATGTGTAAAAATGGTGGATTTTTAGACATAATGTCTTGGACAATTCACACAAGTGTAGGAAAGTGGGATATTACAGTGAATTGTGTCATTTCGTGTTCGTTCCAAATCTCCTGGGGGAGCTTTCAGTAAAGTCCCCACAACTTTACTGAAGCAGAAATCATCAGTCATCGTCATCGTCATGGCAATCATCACTCATCGTCATCGTCATGGCAATCATCACTCATCGTCATCGTCATGAAAAGTGAATAAACAAAACTAAATAAAGACATGGCTTAAAGGTCTTGTAACCAAGCCAAAAAAATTCAAAAAAAAAACCTTATCTGCAGAGTGCACCCTACAGATGCACACGCATAGATTTATACGATATATCTACGTATTATATAGAATTATACGATTCATGATCATAAGTCTAAGTCTTTTCCCAATTCAGTTGAGGTAAGCGACTGTCATCTTGCGTCCACAACCAATTGTGTATTTTTCCTGTACCTATAGTTACAATAAATTCTTCAATGAAATCACTTGTACTGTTCCACATTATTTATTGATTTCCTGACCGGTTTCGCCTTACAAAAAAAAAAAAAAAAAAACATGTATCAACCTTTGATAATGCCGTAAGGCGAAACCGGTCAGGAAATCAATAAATAATGTGGAACAGTACAAGTGATTTCATTGAAGATGTGTAGCAAGTTCCACCAAGTGCCATCAATCAACAGTATAAGCAGTTACAATAAATTATTTAGCTGCTAAAAATAGTAAAAGTGTGAAAACTGTTGCGTCGGTTATTATTTTATCGTTCTTATTTATTTTTAAACGTCCACCCAACCTTTTAATAGTAAATGATTTAACTATTAAACATTATGACATCACAAATAAATTTCTCATACAATTTTCCTCATAGCTTACCGTTTTCACATTTAGTAAAAGGTAACTCATTTGACTAGTCAGTCAAATAGCCAATTGGCGATATCAAACTTCTGTGGTTAGCGATAGACTAGTTGGACTTTAAGGACTCCAACTACCCGTAACGACTGCCACAGATAGTATAGATATTTAATCAAGTACTTATTTTTATTTATTTTTTTATCAAATATTTATTATCCCAAAAAATAAACTGTACAGGCAAAACCGATCTATTATTATGAATAGAAAACCCGACTGATGCTGTAAAGATCGAAACAAGCTTTATAGCAGGCGGTATCCATTAATTTTCATCTGGTTTAAGATTTGCAAAATGGGTACCACCTGATTGTTCCGATCTTTTCAGCATCTGCTTTTTAGTTATGACTTATGCCAAAGGTATATATATTTTTGTAATCGTCTTTTAATTTCCTTCATTTTGATACCGCACTTGATAAATTTCAGTGAAAAATTTTTTGCCCACAAACATTTTGGTACCAAAAAACCAATATAGTTTTGGTGATTTATGTACGCAAGAACACTTGGGCAATAAATACCTTCCATTTGAGATATGAATCATTGAAATGTGTGCAGTGGTTTAGAAAATATGAGGTAATAAAGAAAGTTACAAACATACATACAAGATACGCGCGACAAACATAACCCTTTTTGGCAGTCAGGTAAAAATCAGTATGTGAACTTGTGTACACGTATACCACTACCGGTCACAAAGAATGCATTCCTCGGCGTCGAACTCGCTAACAACCTATTGAAGTACAAGCTGTGCATCATCACCGAGAATACACAATTAAGGCCCTTATCAAAATGCCTTCCCACCTTTTTTGCTGACCCTTGCCACTATACAGGCAATACAGAAGTTTAGTTTTAAAAATATCAGAGATGGCGAGGTGAGCTTGGCAAGAGGCTGGCACAACGGATAGGCATCGCCATCTATCAGGGCAATGCCACCTGCCTTTTGGGCACGTTACCATTCGACATAAATGGCGTTTTTAGACGCCTGAACATTTTGATCCCTCTTTTATATTCTGTATAAGTTTATTAGGTTAGTTTATACTTTAGTTTAAGTTAAATTTTAAAAGAAAATAGTATGTTAAATACTTGTATTTAATAAAGTATTTTCTAAATAAAAAAAAACTTGATTTTGAGAATTTTTATTTTTGTTTGTAATGCAAGCCAAAGAAAGTAGTTATTTATTTATTTCACAAGGTCATCCATACTAATATTATAAATGCGAAAGTAACTCTGTCTATCTGTCTGTCTGTATGTTACGCTTTCACGCCTAAATCACTGAACCGATCTTGATGAAATTTGGTATAGGTGTAGAATAGACCTTGAGAAAGGACATAGGCTATGTTTGGTCGCGATAACCGACATCCACGCGGGCGGAGCCGCGGGCAAAAGCTAGTTACATTATAAATATAAAAGTAGAATAATAGTATTCAAAATTAATTGCTTCAAAATATAATGTTTAATACATTCACAACTATCTCGGTATCTCGGCTTTAGATAAAAAATTACAACCTTATTTTTTTTCAACAAGATAAAGTATATAATATTCCTCTCACAGTTTGGAGGTAACCCCGGCTAGATATCAAGCCTATATATAAAGTCCAACATTAAATAGGTGTTGTTTTTACCTTTGATATGTGTCATATCAGAGGCAAAATTAACACCAAGGTATGTCACATGAGATGGTGCTTAGATATTACTCAGTATAAGAACTTTCGCTGCGTGATGTAGAATGTATAGTTTCGACGAAGTTCAGCTTGTTTTAGCTAGATGGCGCTGTACTTAAACGGTAGATAATTAGACGATAACGAGTCTTAATCGCGTTACTTACATACTATGCTTAGTTAGTTTAATCAATCACTCAATTAGCCTCCTCAATCCACTACTGGACATAGGGCGTTCACAATCTGTAACATACCAAGTCCTCCGCCTTTAACTACCAGTCTATTCCAGTCCACCATCCGTCTTCAAAGGACATAACCACCCCCACCGGAACCGGCGGGGTGTTATGACTGACGAAATCGCCCGCCATCTTGGGTCTTCAGTTGCTGGAGGTGAAGGTCATCAACATCAACATTCAAATTCAAAAAATCATTTATTCCATAAAAATATTAAATTTGTTTAGAATCGTCATTATTTTTTCCCTACCGTGCAGTGCGTGACATGGTAACTACTGAGAAACACTGCCAAAAAAACTCAGTAGGAACAGCCTCAGAGCCAGCTCCGGTTTTGAAAAGACTCTCTCGGGTTGGGAAGCACGGTGTCCCTATTTTTCCCCCGGATAGGGACCGATTCTGCGTCAGTCGATTCACGATCTACCTTTAGGACTGATTTGCTCTAAGACCGGATTCCCTGGATTATAAGGTTATAAGGCTTCAGCTTGATTATTTTGCGAGCTATACCTATCAGTAACTTTTGGTTCTTAGTTGAAGAACCTCTTAATAATTCAAACAATCATTAATCTATCGCCATCTACAGCGAGAATAGACAGTTAAACCTCTCCCAATGTTGAGAACTATTGTCGACTGTTTCCACGCTGGCCAGAATTGATCCAGAGTTTTATTTTGTTTTTCTTTTCTCGCAGTGATATCATCTGTGTATTTTTTACCCGACTGCCAAGAAGAGTTATGTTTTTCGCGCGTATCTTGTATGTTTGTATGTATGTTTGTAGTATTCTTTAATGCCTCATATCTTCTGAACCACTATATGGATTTCATTGATGATATCTCAAATGAAAGGAAATCTTCTCCCAATGGTTCTTGCATACTTAAAATGTGAAACGAAATTTTACATTTTAGGTGCTAAAATGAATGCTGTCAAAAAAATTTTTTACTCAAACTTATCGAGTAGGTTATCAAAATGAAGGAAATTAGAATGCGATTACAAAAATATAAAAATATCATAACTAAAAAAAAAACTGATTATTAAAAATAAAAAACCCGACTGATCCTGAAAAGATCGAACCAAGTTAGATAGCAGGCGGTACCGCTTTGTAAAACATAAACAAGTTAAAAATTTTTTTTTTATTAATCAGTTTTTCCATAAGACGCTTCTTTGCCTTCGGATTAATTGGGGTCGTGGTACTTGTATTCATTCGCCGTCACCACACGGATTGTTAAGAATCGTATCCTTCAACGAAAACATCTTCATAAAATTTTACGATAATTTACTTCCACATCCAAAGATGTTATCTCAGTCGTCATAACATTGTTTCAGCGGCGATAAGACCACGTAACATTGGTAAGCGGTTATCCTCCTAATCCCCGAATATCGTAAGACTCGTCCGGGTAATCTCTCTTCGTTTTATCTTACTAAATCCACGATTACATGGCATGTTTTATAAGGCATGATACACATGAGACTGGTAGTACCAACTATTAGGTAATCAAAGCCGATAAATAGTAATAGTTTAATGAAATCAAATAATTAAGTGGTTTATATATCTTGTTACCTCTATTATTATAATTATCCTACTAAAACACACATCAACATAGTCTAGGAATATTTCAAATAAACCAATTTTGTCTGAGTTAACGCGAAACTTTGTAAGTTGCGTGAATGAATGGATGGATGTTTGTTACTCTTTCACGTAAAAACTATTAAATGGAGTTTAATAAAACTTTACAGTGATATAGCTTATACATCAGAATAACACATAGGCTACAGCTTATAACGATAACCGATAGAATAACGGTAACGGACATCCACGCGGGCGGAGCCGCGGGCAAAAGCTAGTATATCCACATTCAACAGTGGTAGTAGTAACAACAGATAAAAGACAGAGAAGAATTAGACATTCATTCAGGATTTTTTCTGATCTTTTTTTAGATAGCAAGAATGAAAGTTGAAAGATAAAGGAAGGATAATTTGATTAATAACAACCTCTTTCTTCTCCTCTGAAAGCGAAAACTTCACCTAGGGGTAAAACAAACCTAAATTGCTGTCTCTTCATTTAGTTATCCACTGGAAGATTATGATTTGACCCTACCAACACTTTTGAGCCTAAGCCACCAGCTGACAAAGCGAGATTGACTTGCAGGGTCCAGATGCTAAATAACGGTTAAGGTTCTTGTGTAGGGTTTTCTTTTGGGGTTGAGAGGTTGTCATCTGTTCCCGAAAACACCAAGATATCAGAAGTCAATTAAGTACAACCAATATATTGACAAAACATACTAAATGATTTATAAATACAGTCACATATTTTTAACCTAGTATGCCCATACCCTTATCAAGGGCCAACATAGTACTGTCCAATAATTAGATTAGCTGAGCACCGTTTTTTCTGTCTAATTTCAAATGATGTAACGTAAAACACATGTAAAACACACTTTTATTTGCAAACGAACCAATTACGGTCATTACCGTAAACATATTTGGACTATGAAATCATTGGACTAAGGATGATTACGTCATATTGATCGGTGTATGGCGAATCTCGCGTGATTAGAAATATTGTCAAGTCACGTCTCTGTGTAGTATTAAGGGAAGACAATAAAACACAATACGTATTCGGTATCGTAGGACAATGCCGCACTCGTCCGCTTGCTCTCAGGGTCGTAGGCAGTCTGACTAGACAACCTCCGGCCCGTGCGCTCTGCGGCGAGCGCCACCTGGCGTATATTTATTTCAACATCATGACGTCACAGATATGATCAAAGTAGCGATAACCAGCATCCACGCGGGCAGAATCGCGGGCTAATTCTAAATAGTAGCTATTATAACCTGGGTAAGAAAGTAGGTTTCTTTATTTGTTACTGTATAAACTTCTAACTACTGAATTATCATTCATTCAAAAAAAGTATTGTTCCTGAGAAATTGATATGTTTTTTAAGACGGTTGTTTAGCGCGAGCGAAGTCGCATGTAAAAACTAACACAGACTTTGTTTTTTACGTGCGGGAAATCCCTACCATAATCTCCGAAGCCGGAGGGGGACGTTATGTCGGACTCGAACCGACTAAACCATACGCCGTCTGAGAGGTCGTTGTGCTAGGCCGTAGGTGAGGTTGTCTCGCGACATATCCGTCGAACCCCGGCGGACCCAGGGCTATTCCTCTCGGTCTGGCTCTCCTCGGGAACTAACACAGACTTATAGACAATAAGTTTTAAAAATGACTCAATGGAATACTTTATTTTGTTTAAAAAGATAACCCACCCAAATATAGCCCCTTTGTTCTGTTCAAAACTAACCTTCTGTCATACCTGCCATACTACACATACCCAGTTATTTGGGTTACACCTACGCAAGAAGAGGACACGAATATTCTTTCTAACGAGACGAAACGAGACAAAAAAGCACCGTTAGGAGACTGGTTTAGACTACCACATTTACGCATAATAGTGATGATTGGTGTCGATCAGATCAATACGTGCTTGGGGTCAGATGCGATGGAGACTGGGCTAATGATCCTAATGCCGGGATGGGATAATGGACAAAATGGATGGCTTAAAAACCAAATTGGTCTGTGATGCAGCTCAATTTTAATAGTGATGTAATTACTTATTCGTGTGGTAAAAGATTATTGTAGTTACTTCTTGTTTTTACTTTGACAGCTTCCGTGGCGTAGTAGAGAACGCGTCCGCGGCGCAAGAGGCGCGGGTTCGATCCCCGCTCAGTGCTAATATTTGTATGCATGAATATGGGTATTTGCATTGGTCTGGTCGTGCCTCGGAGAGCACGTTAAGCCGTCGGTACCGGTTGCCATACTAACATCTATGGCAGTCGTTACGGGTAGTTGGAGCCCTCAAAGATCCAACAACTGGTCTAACTGCAACGCTTCGATATCGCCTTTGGGTTGTGGAGGTTAGATGGCAGTCGCTTCACAAAAAATGTCGAAGTTTAGCCAAATCGACAATTGGGTTGGTAAAAGTGGACCCCAGACTCCAAGTTGATAGCTTCGGATGCGACTGGGATTAACGCTAAGATTAAGAGGAAGAATCACTGTTGCCTGTATAATTAATCATTTTGATGACTTACCAAATCGTACTAATTAATTCCTTAGTTACAATAATTATAATTATTATATTCAGGAGCTATAAACCTGAGACAGACTTTCCCAGAAGATTATTATATCTTTATTAGGAGCGTCCTATAAATTACGTCAACGAAGTGTGACATTTTATAACAAGGGAGTGGGAAGGGGGTCTAAATTAATTAAATTAAAACTGAACTGAAACGAAAGTAACTATGAAAGAAAACCATAAAATAAAAACTTGAAAATATTTTTATGACATAATGTTTCTAAGGTTTTAGATACATACATATACTCACGCATGTAAGTCCCCAAGGGGTAAGCATAGGTGGTGGTACTAAGATCCACGATTCGCATGTTAGAGAGCGCGAGCCTATGTATATAACGCTTTAATTATTATATAAACTGGCTTATGCCTGGTTTGCTCGACTGCCTCGCTGCAGCAGAGATTTGTTTTACTTTATTCATTTCTGTAAATAAAATTACAAAGTGTTGCCAAACTTTGGCATATTATCACTAATGACCTCGCACATCCGTGTCATAATTTTCTATATAGAACAAGTTAAAAGTAAATATAAGTTAGTAACCATTCGTAGCGAATTATGCCAAACATTCTTCCTATATCCGAATCTAAGTACATTCCGTGGGAGGAGTCTGTGTGTGCCGAAAACGATTATCAAAAATCATGTCACGTAATGTATGATTGACCCATAACCCACGTTTTTGCTGCTATTTATCATAACGTTTCACAAAAGCCTTCCTCTCGTTATCAAATTATTAAAAGCCGCACAAGTCTGCCTGAACAATTGTTGGTGACTCATGTGCTATAACCCTCGTGGCTACCTGCCTTTCGAAATATTATAAACTAGCTGACCCGGCGAACTTCGTACCGCCAATATTTTTCGGCCCGCGTGGCGTCAGATCCCGTTCCCGCTGCACCCTCTACTATATTAAACATGTATTATACATATAAACCTTCCTCTTGAATCACTCTATCTATTAAAAAAAACCGCAACAAAATCCGTTGCGTAGTTTTAAAGATTTAAGCATACAAAGGGACATAGGGACAGAGAAAGCGACTTTGTTTTATACTATGTAGTGATGGTCGTTATGATTCATTACTTATCTGATTCTTACTAAATAGGTTTATGAGATTTATTTTACTAACAGATGGACATACAGCGGAAAGGATTAAGACGCTGCCGAGTGATGTTTGAGTATATAAGGTGTTAACCCGAGGAGGGCCAGACCGAGAGCAATGGCCCTGGGTCAGCCGGGGTGCGACGGATATGTCGGGACACAACCTCACCTTCGGCCTAGCACATCGAACCACAGACGGCGTGCGGTTTAGTCGGTTCGAGTCCGACATAACCTCCACCTCCGGCTCCGGAGGAGGGGTATCCGTGGGGATTAATACACCTCTACCTAGCCCTTCGGGGATTTACGTAAGGGTTGGTACCTTAACCGTTAAAATAGTTACAGCAAAACGTTCTCTGGCGTCTTAAAGTGCACCCTGTATGAATGGGGACGAATTACTTTTTTTTTCAAAGAATTTTAGCAACCGAAATTATCGAAATTACTAATATTCCCCCTAACCCCTTCAACTAAGCTAAATTGCTTGTGCAGGAGCTAGGAGTACGTTCACGTCGGTTGTGTAATGGCCAAGATTCGAACCCGGGACCTCTCGATCGTAAGGCCGACTCCTTAACCACTAAGCTACCGACGCACGCTTCGATTCTTTGACGCCTAAACTCTTTGAACTCTTTTATATTCTTGTAAATATTGTAAATATTAAGTTAATATTTACAAGAATATAAGTTTCAGTTATCTTTAACTTTGAAAAAATCTTGTAAATACTGTAATTGAATAAGAAAAGCATTACTGTACAATTAAAATTAAAACTCGACCGACTTTTTAGTACTTCTACTGATTCTGAATCTAAACTGATTCTAAAAGAATTACAAATTATAAATTTATTAAAAATTCAAGAAATAAGAGTAAGGCTGCTTGGGAGGTTGTAAAAAATAAAGCTGATGCAGCAAAAACTTGCAACCAAATTGAATTTCTGAAGAATAAAGATATATTAATTTCTGACCCCGTAGATATTGCTAACTGCTTTAACGATGTGTTTTCGTCAATCTCGAGTAATAGCAACATTCAGGATATTTCTACTTACCCTCTTATAAAGCAACCAGATAGAAATATGGATACTATCTTGCTATATCCCTGTACACCCGTGGAGATATTAAAAACTATAAACTCACTAAATAATAAAAAATCTGTGGGTTATGATGAGCTTTCAACTTACATCCTGAAATCTTGTGCAGTTTACATAGCGCCTGTACTCAGTCACATCATAAACTTATCTTTGACAAATGGTATATTCCCAGTAAGTTAAAAATCTCGATAGTGAAACCTCTTTATAAGAAAGGCAGTCCATTGGAAGTCGATAATTATAGGCCCATTACACTTATAGCTATACTCTCAAAGGTCTATGAAAAAATAATGCACTCTCGGCTGACTGAGTTTATTACCAAACATGACATCATAAGGGTGGAGCAGAATGGATTCCAGAAGGGCAAATCTACCACGTTGGCAGCTTTCTCCTTAATCAGAGCCATAACAGAAAATGTCGATAAAGGCAATACGGTAACGGTAGTGTTTCTGGATATGAGCAAGGTCTTCGATCTGGTGGATTTCGAGAAGTTGCTCGATAAATGCGAACGATACGGCTCCCGAGGCCCAGCTCTGGGTTGGCTCCGGAGCTATCTTTACAATAGGACTAAATGTGTAGAAATAGCTCGTATAAACGAGAATCGAACACTGTCACAGTACAGGTCTCAATTTCGGGTTAAGGACTCGGGAGTCCCACAAGGTTGCATTCTGGGTCCCCTGTTGTTCCTACTTTACATCAATGATCTGCCAAGTATCACATCCCAAAAATGTATTCTCTTTGCTGATGACGTGTCGATTGTAATACCGAGCAATCCAAATCACAATCATGATGAAGTAGTGCACCAAGCAATGAGGAGTATACTAGAGTGGCTTACTACAAACCATTTAAAGTCTAAGATCCCAAGCGGTGCGATCGCACCGCGAGTCTATTGTTTACCTATTGTGTCTATTATTTACTCACTTGACAGGTTAAAAGTAATTTTGTCAAAAACTAGTTATATTGAATTTAGGAACTACAAACAAAAACCACATAGCTTTGAATTAGCGTTGAATGGTGTTACGGTAAGCAGGGACAGTCACATTCGTTTTCTAGGCCTCATATTAGACGAACATTGTAACTGGAAGCTGCATGTAGATTCCGTATGCAAGAGAGTAAACAGGTTTGTCTTTGCTCTGCGCCAGCTTAGAAACACAACTTGCGAAAAAACAGCTCTTATAGCGTACCACGGCCACGTTGCCTCAATTCTAAATTATGGCGTATTATTGTGGGGTAACTCAACTGACATAGACAGAGCCTTCCTGAAGCAAAAAAAAGTGCATAAGAGCTGTATGTGGGGTAGGGCCTTTAGAAACATGTAGTCCACTCTTTAGGAGACTGGAGGTACTGACTTTGGCGTCTATTTATATATTGGAGGCAGGTTGTATGTTTGTGAGAAACCAAAGCCACCTGTTTGTCCAAGCAAGTGAAACATGTAGGTTTGGATCACGAGACCCCATTAAATTTGAAATGTGCAGAACTAGCTTTCACCAGAGGAACTGCTCAATGATGACCATCAAGATTTACAATCACATTCCATAGGTGATCAGGGAACTGCCTAAAACTCAATTTAGATTTAAATTGAGGCAATGGCTACTAATTAAATGTTTTTATAATTTGCAGGAATTTTTCGATTGTAAGTGACTATGAATATTAATAATTAGGTATAATGAAATTCAATAATTCTTATAATTTGCACGAATTGAAAATTGTTATTATATATTTTAAATGCTTATTTATTGACATGTACGATATAATAGAATCTAATTATTAATATTGAATTGCAATTGGGCCTAATAATGCTAATTTTAATTGGTGACAATTCTTACTTGACATTTAATAATATCAATTTAATCTTAAATATGTACACGTAAGTAACTAATTCATAAATATAATTAAAATAAATAAATAAAATAATTAATAATAATAAATAAATATTCCACAACATTTCACACAACGCTATCTAGATCCACGGTAAGCATAGCCAACTAGCTTGTGTTATGGAATCTAGAATGCGGATAAACATACTTAGATACTTTTTTTTGTAAATACATACATATTATACATAGAAACAGCCAGACCAATGCAAATACCCATATTCATGCATACAAATATTTGCACTGAGCGGGGATCGAACCCGCGCCTCCTGCGTAGCGGCCGCGTTCACTACCGCCACGCCACGGAGGCTGCTGTAAAATTATCAAAGTGGTTAAACGATCATAATATAATTTATCTACTCTGATACTATAATACACAGATTATAAAATTGAAATCAAAACTCTTATGACACACATTACGCACAGGCCAAAAAAAAAGTTTTATTACGATACAGGTCTTGTATGGACACCTATATCATAAAATAACTTTTTAATCATAACGATACACCTATACAACCTCCATCTGGACTAAACCTCTACTTTAAAAAAAGAATCCGCCGATTCGGGAAAAAAAAAGAAACACGCATGCGCAATCGACGTTTGCGCCTTGGCGCGAACATTTTTTTTTTTGTTCTATACATTTAAATTAAACAAAGTTTGGTTTGGTTTGTAAAATAAATTAGTTTATGTATTATAGTATGAGAGTAGATAAAGTAGTGTATGACACTGTACATAACTTGGTCTTATAACACTCGTGTGATAATATAAAAAAACTCGCCTACGGCTCGTTTTTTTAAAACACACTCGTGTTATAAGAACCCTTATTATGCAACAGTATCATTAACTACTATTATGTAAAAGATTCGTATGCCTAATGAAGGCGAGATTTGCTGTATCTAAAACTGAATAGTAACATCTTATCTTCACCGTGTCTCCTACGAATAAATTTCATTTCATTTCATTATCACTGTGATAGTCCTGGACGTCCTGGTTACATCTAAAACTTGTACTTTGGAGTCTAGGTCTGTGATTAAGGTGAGGTGGCAGACAAGCACACAGCCCATCTGATGGTAAGTAACTAGCGTGACCTACGAACGTGTGCAATACCAGGGAGGTCAAACTCGTGCTGCCAACCCTGTAAACACAGAGAGTTCCTGTGCCGTCAGTGTAGAAGACAAAGCAGGAAAAGCCTTTGGTCTTCCCACTGACAGCACAAAATCTCTCCAGTGGGCTCTGGCTACCCTGCTCACCGCTAGTAACACAACACGAGGTTATTATGGCCGCGGTACTCTGTAGGGCGGAGGTACTTCCCCAGTCGGACTGCTCAATTGGACGGGAATACCGTCGTGTCCTACCTCCTAAGACTGTCCGACAAAAGTCGGTTCTCGTAATTCCGGGCTTTCCCGTTTTACCCCGTCCCGGTTCTGACAACAATAGGCATTGTATATAATGGTGGCCCTTTTTCCTGAAACTTTGCCTTCAGCTTACCATCAGGCTAGGTGAAGTCAAATTGACATCTCCTATATAAAAAAGGGGTATCAGGCAATCTGGCAATTTAATTATTTCATCACTATTAATTTCATAGATTCGTGTCATTATAACTTCCTTCTTTTCTTTGTAGCTTATCTTGGTTCGGCCTCATCTGACCTCCTTAGCCTTGAGACGAGAGTCTGCATCAGAGCCATGCTCATTAATCAAGAGGCACCGCCTTGTTGGTGAGTTCGGCTTTGGCCCGAAAGATACGGTGGGGCCCTATATTGGATCTACTATGAAATATAAATGAAAATATTTATAAGAAAACTAGCATTTGCCGGCGGCTCCGCCCGCATGGATTTCGGTTATCGCTATAATATCGGCTATCGTTATAAATTGTAACCTGTGTATTATTCTGACGAATAAGCTATAAGCTATACGTGAAAGAGTAACAACCATCCATTCATCCATCCATCCATTCTAACAAACGTTCGCGTTTATAATATTAGTAAGATTTCACGTAAATCGGTTCAGTAGTTTTCAAGTTTATGACTAAATAAACACATGTATTGTTCACTCTATATAACATTAGCAAGAAATCTGCTACGTTGCCGTTCAGTTGTTACCAACGCTACTACCAATTGTGTGGCGCCGGTTCGAGTATCGGGTTACGACATTTAGGTATCGATGTCTAAAATTGCTAACGTTATGTATGATGTTCCACTTCACACTTGTTATACAAGTCACGTAGGCAATAAATTAGTCTTCTTATTCTTATCTGCATACATACTATGAGTAGGGTAGCCAAAACCCATTGGAGAGTTTTTGTGCTGTCAGTGGGAAGACCAAAGGCTATTCCTGCTTTGTCTTCTACGCTGACGGCACAGAAACTCTCTGTTCACAGGGTCGGCAGCACGAGTGTGACTCCCCTGGGGTTACACACGTCCATAGGCTACTGTAACCATGGTCCATCAGGTGGGCCGTGTGCTTGTCTGTCTAATAAGTTGTATAAAAAATAAATAGTGGAGGTTATAAAGCAGTCGCTTCACGGCATATATATTATTACTAGCTGTCTCCCGCGGCTCCGCCCGCGTGGATGTCGGTTATCGCGAATCGGGGTATGAAAAATAGATGTTGGCCGATTCTCAGACCTACACGATATGCCCACAAAATTTCATGAGAATCGGTCGAGCCGTTTCGGAGGAGTTTGGGAACGAAAACTGTGACACGAGAATTTTATATATTAGACTAGCTGTCGCCCGCGGCTCCGCCCGCGTGGATGTCGGTTATCGCGAATGGCCGATTCTCAGACCTACCCGATATGCCCACAAAATTTCATCAAAATCGGTCAAGCCGTTTCGGAGGAGTATGGCAACGAAAACTGTGACACGAGAATTTTATATATTAGATATAACCTGCAACTGGCTTCCCCACGGCCAATGAGGATATGGGTACAAACTACCGTATACACAGGTATGCCTCGAGACATATTTCTTGGACATAAAATGTGCTCAAAATGTGACCTATATACGCAGTTTTTAAGTATATTTTAAGGATAGCACGCGGTGTAACAGTGCTACGGCGTCGGACGAGGTCAAATTCAACAGGCATAGGTTATTACAAAAATACGATCCGTCAAGATGAGTGCCACCATTGCTAATATGGTACGTGTATGTAATTATGACCTCTTTCCCTTCGGGGCTGCACACGCTTACCGAGTGTCCGGCATAGGAGACGCCGAGGCGGGAGCTGATGACGGCCCTGGTGGTGAAAGTGCTCACGTTCTCCACCTTGCTCGCGGCGATGGTCCGCTGCCCGGATACGTGGACGGCCAGCGCCTCTTTCTGCGAGCAAGTGATGCTCGAAAATGAGACAGCGAAGCGGGCGCGGCGCGATGAGCGTGATAGACTCGCGGACATCACTGTCCGCTTGCATAGGCGATTTGGGCGTCGGAGGGCGCAGATCGACCGCCGCCCCCCATGAGCGCGGGTAGAACCTAGCCTGTCACCCCAGAAGAAGCAGGCCGCCACGACGGCGGTCTGCTTCTCGCGATTCGCGCCTCCCCATACCGGGGAGAGTTGGAGACCGTGTGGTCCGTCCTCCCGAGGAGGGCCAGACCGATAGGCCCTGGGTCAGCTGGGGTGCGAGGGATATGTCGTCGATAACCACACTTTCGGCCTAACACAACGGCCCACATACGGCGTGTGTTTTTGTCGCTTCGAGTCCATGTAAGTGTACAATAAAGAATGAATAAAAATATATAAAAAACCTCCCCTCCGGCTCTGGAGGGGAGGGGGGGTATCCGTGGGGATTTCCCGCACGGTAAAAAAAAACATCCCTCTTTCTTGAGACTTTGCCTTCAGCTTACCATCAGGCGAGGTGAAGTCGAATTGAAGTGCCCTATATAAAAAAGGGCCAGGCCAGGACCTCGCTTGTGTCCCGACTTAGGTTCAAGATAATTCGTACTCCCAGGGAAATAAAGGCGTAAGAACTTAAAATTTCTTTTCGTAATATTCTGAGGTAAAATGAAGGATCTTTTCCAAAACGAACTGACTAGAGGGTTTTAATGCTGTCAGTGAGAAGACCAAAGGCTTGTCCTGCTTTATCTTCTACACTGACGGCACAGAAACTCTCTGTTCTAACAGGGTCGGCAGCGCGAGTGTGGCGCCCCTGGCGTTGCACACGTCCATAGGCCACGGTATTTCCATCAGGTGGGCTGTGTGCTGGTCTGTCACCAAAGTGGTATAAAAAAAAACAACAAAAAAAATTTCTAAGTAGAAGTACACTTGACTAACATTCCCTGTGAGTGCGAAGATGTGTCCCCAGGTATACCAAGTTACAATCACATACATGGTCATGTAACAGTACTCAGCAAATTGCGCCCGCGTCCCACGGGAAGCAGCGCAATTGCTTCGGCCTTGCGCCTCCACTCACCGTATCTCGTTGTTCGAACGTATTTATAGCAGTAAATATACAACAAATAAGGCCACAGGATTATGTTACATGCATACATGTACTTAATGCAGTATGCTTGTATATCCGCAAAAGGAGAGGACAGAGGACATCGGTCGTTACGATAAAAAGTTCGAATTCTAGTTATTACACTACCAACGAGAACCCATCCTTAACACAAGATGAAAAACTGCACCAGAGGCTTGTCCGTCTATCAGTAGGTACCGTCTACCAGCTTTTTTATAACACTGAGGTGGCAGAAAAGCACACGGTACACCTGATGGAAAGTGGTTACCGTGGCCTTTGGACGTGAGCAGGGGAGTCACAATCGTACTGCCGACCCTGTAAACACAGAGTTCATGAGCCGTCAGTATTGAAGACAAAGCAGGAATAGCCTTTGATCTTCCCACTGACAGCACAATAACTCTCCAGTGAGCTTGCAATTGAGGGAGTCTAGGACCTGGAAGATCTTGGTGATGCCCCAGACCCTTCTGTATTCCAAAATCAAAATGGCTAAATTTATACAATTCTGAAAAAAACTTCATTCAAATTATAGCGGGGTTGGTCAGTCAGACCGTATTGGCTACCGAAGAGACCTGTAAACCAAATCCAAAGTAGGAGAAGGCGTTAGCGGACCCCAGACTCCAAAGTGAAGGCCTCGGAAGCGACTAGAACTAACGCAAAGACGATAATAAAACCATAAGTCTTATCCAAATAGTACCAAAAATCTCCAATTATGACGTAAGTATCATAAACAAAAGTAAACATCTTTATTAATACCAATTGTCATTACATTGCCTCATCTCCGTCTCATAATTAGTGAATTATATTTAACAATCATCGAAGGTCTTATACGTTTGTCTATGCTCATATCAATGGCCGCCGTTACATTTGACGCATTGTCGATGGTTACGCAATTAACATTCCGTTAATTTCGCGCCAAATTGGGACACTGTATATAACATCGTCAGACTAGTTGGGTCACTTGCTGGTTTTTGTTGGAGCATCATGAAATGAATCAAACTGTACAGTGCCTCCTTTATTTTACGCATGATAAAAAACAGAAATTAATACAAAATACTTTACGCACACACAACACAACACATCCATGTTGGCGGAACGGTTCAGAAAACTTTTAGTTAATTGCCTTTTTCCTGTAATCCTAGGTTCTTTGAAGAATCTATGCTAAAATTTCTAGCAATCGTGATTGAGATTGCGGCTTTGTTAACTCTCAAAAGAAAAAGCATACTGTCAGGGACCTGATTCTGCTATTATTTTTCTCCACAGCAGTACCACAGAGACTGTTACCAACTTTAGATTTTACTGTTTACTGTTAATGTCTAAAATGACAATCTTGTAGAGTGAATGAAAAATGTTATAAACTCTTTCTCTTTTCATTCTGAACTTTAAAACGCAACCATAACGTTAAGTTACAATTTAATGACATTTTATGGAATGTTAGCAGTATGACAGTCGTTTTGTTATTTCATAAATTGCCAGGTGTAGTGTAAGAAAATTTTCTCTGATGCACCATAATGGCGTCTCCCAACTTTCGTGGACTCTATTGGCCAGTGAGGGTGGCAGGAGGACCGCTATCCACACTCGATATATTCAGTTGCCCGCTACATCTATTACCCAGTGCCCTATACTCTCGCCCGAAAAACCGACACGAAGCGGAGCGACAATAAGACGAAGTGAGAGATGAGGAGGGGAAACGACCATCCTCACACTCGCACTTCCCTCGTGTAGCCTCGTGCAGAATCTGGAGGGGCCCGATCGTGCTGCAGCCGCTCTGCTGTCTCCTTCTCGAGCATCACTTGTTCGCAGAGCGGGCGAGCGAGGTGAAGAGCGTGAGCACTCTCACCTCCAGGGCAACCAGCTCCGGAGTCTGGAGCGGCCCTAAAGAGAGAAAGAGAAGAAAGAAGGCACTAAAGAATAATGCACCAACATACGTGTTTCCATCTTCATTCTTTTGATTCCATTTACACAGATGGGGTACTGGTTAAAAAATTAATAAACAAATTCACTTAAATACATTCGCGCGGTTCTTTCTTTGAAAGTCAAATAAAATAAAAGATGTTCTGATTAAGATTGTCATTTGAATGTCAACAATAATGCAGTTCGGTGATAACATCGTGCAACATGATATTGCTATCACGGTTATTATGCATTATCGAATAAGAACTAGCAACACTTAAATGATAAGTGTTATCTAAAGAATATGGTAATTGCTTTGAAATGTTGCACTCTTTGCATACAATCTTAATCAAAATTTTATAAATACAAAGGTTTTTATAAATGGGTGGATGAATGAATGATCACGCCATACGTACGGCTAAACGGAATGGGGAGCTAATAGAGTTGTGTCCTTTTTTTCAATCGTAACTACAACTGTGTTTACAGGTTAGGCAGCACGAGTGTGACTCTCCTGGTGTTGTGATCCATAGGCCACAGTAGCAACTTTCCATTAGGTGAACCGTGTGCTTGTCAGCCACCTCAGTGGTATAAAAAAAATACAGTGGGAAGACCAAAGGCTTCTCTTGCTTTGTCTTCTACACTGACGGCACAGAAACTCTTTGTGCTTACGCGGTCGTTAGCACGAGTTTGGCTCCCCGGGTGTTGCACACGTCCATAGCCGATAACCACTTTCCATCAGGTGGATCGTGTGCTTGTCTGCCACAAACAAGTGGTACCTAAAATCAGTCAATACCATCAATATTCGTCCAGTCCTCCTTAATTACGATTCTAAAAATAAAAATTATTCGTTTACGGAGCACTTCTTGTAACACAACCGTTGTTATTTAATGTCATATGTATGTAAAGCGTGTTGCCACCTGCGAACATTCTCAGATTACGAACATGTTTAGAATCGAATGCAACGTGTGAAACTAAGTACCTACTTGTAGTTGATTCTGGACATATGTGCCGGTGAAGTACTAAGTATTATCTGCTCAGCTCCTCTAGACAAGTGGCAATTCACTAGCTGGCGTTTGGTGGAGTAGAATGACGAATATATGGGATTTGACGTATATGACAGTCGTTAACGCATGTCAAATACGTCAAATCCTATACATTCGTAAGTCTATCTATTCCATCAAACGCCTGCTAGCGAATTGCCACTTGTATAAAGGGGCAGAGACCTTAATGGTCTAATCATCATCTCCTTACATTACTTTACTATACTTTCTTAAAATTTATATTTATAAAACGTATCTTAATAAACATATAGAAACATCATAAACTACATACATATACAAACCAATATGTACAGGTATACAAACATACCTATAAATAAATACGAGGGCGGAGTGATAAGTCTGGTAAAAATTAAATAAGGAGTGATATTTATTTAAAAAATCTTATTTATTTTTCAACATAGTTCCCTTCTAACTCAATGCACTTCATCCAGCGTGTCTCTAACTTTTTGATCCCCTCCATATAATAAGACTTAGGCAACCCTTCGAAATAGGCGTTGGTTTCATGCATGATTGCTTCATTGGAGCTAAATCTTTTTCCACCAAGCCATTTCTTTAAATTTGGAAACAGAAAATAATCGCAAGGGGCTTAATCTGGCGAATATGGTGGATGAGAAAGCAACTCATAGCGTAACTCATGAAATTTGGCCATGGCAATCGCGCAGGTGTGCACTCTTGCGTTGTCTTGGTGAAAGAGGATTTTCTACTTTGCCAAATGCGGTCGTTTTTCAGCTAAAATTCTGTGAAATTGGTCTAATAAATTGGCATAATATCTGAAATCTTACGGATATGACGTCAAATAACTGACTTGATTGCCACTTCTGCAACCACCCATAGCCCACCCTCTCCTTTCCTATACAAGACAACACGTGCAGGACTTAGATGTCACGCGCATACGGTGCAGAACATTCCTTCAAGAACCAAGCGAACGGTGACTCTTTCCTTTGTCGCACCATTAAGACCTGGAACTCCACACTCACGTGTTTCCTTATTTCTACAGTCCCGGGTCCTTTAAGCGGGGCGTGAAAAAGCATCTGATGAGGCCGGCAAGCTGATTGCCACCGTATATGTAATTGTGACTCTCTTTCTTGAGATTTTGCCTTCAGCTTACCATCAGGCGAGGTGACGTCAAATTGACGTGTCCTATATAAAAAAAAACCATACATATAATCGTGAATTTATGCCCGGAGGGTTTAGGCAGAAGTGAATTAACACCCTACGTTTCATCAATCATTATATTCGGTCCCACGTATTAAGTGGTGAGCCTATTGCCTTGTATTCCAGGCACGAATCTTGACTTCAACCTTTCATCTGAGGCTGAGTCTGGGCTGTATATATCTGATGTTAATCAGCCCTATCCCTTAGACGCCTTGTACTACACCACAAGGGGAGAGATGGATTGAGACAATTTCTACTCTGACGAGACCCACGCGAGAGCTTAAAAATGGCCTGGAATGCACCCAGTTTTGTTCTCAAGACAATCGTTAGATTGTTCTTTAGAAGGCTTATCGTGAACAAGCTGTCTATTGATACGATATGAAGAACAGACCACATTGCATCCTGTATCGTGTGAGGTCAAGTACCGTTGGCAGATATAGTACTTCTATGTTCATACTTCAAACAAGTATTGATTTAATTCATACACAAGTATGGACTAAATTTCATCCATACCAAGTATGAAAATTTCATCCTAATCCTTCCAGTAGATGGTTTATTTCCCTGTGGGTGGCGTAGAGATAGAACGTGAGACAGCAAGACAGCGGTCGCGGATTTAATCTTTGTCCAATGCAAACAGAGATAATAGAATAGAGAACAAGGGGGAATTGCGACATACCTACCTAACAGTTTAATCGGAACCCCAGATTTTTTTAGCACCAGGGCCCTAGGTCAAATCACGTCAGCGGTCATGCGTCATGCAATTAAGAGCGAATTGGAATTAGACCTTGAATGTAATACAGTTAAAATAGGCAAGGGGTTAGGCAGGTCATAGCGTGGTGTTGAGCTCCTTGACTAGTAAAATGGCTGCCAGTGCCCAGAATACTACGCCACCTTTGTGCGAATTTTTTCAGGATTCCATTTCCTCAGACGGAAAGGAGAATGTTAGTTAAACTTAAATGCTATGGTTAGGAAGGTAAGAATAGGGCCACCGATGATATATTGTCATATGTCTATGTATACCGGTTGTAAGGGTAGTACTCCGGGTATACTAACTCATAACACATTTATTCATAAGAATAATCATTACACGTCATATATTATATTACAGCAAGTTTACCATTTAAAATCCTCTTCTTAAATATAGCTGCAGTCTTTCACACATGAAATAAAAATTGTACAAATGTCAACAACGTACCATATCAGGTTTTAGTGCAGTCAAAATAATATGTCAATAGTTCAAATTATAACAATGTCAAGTTCTAATAGGAGTCAAAATGTACAAAGTCTAAGCTAAGAATTTTACATAATTCCCATAATGATAACCATTAATTAACATACAATAAGGATTTTTTTTTTCGATTTGGTGAAAAACCGGTTCACAATTTCGATTTCACTAAATCGAAAAAACCATTGTGCCAATGACGTCGATTCGGGTTGGCAAAATTCCGACTAAACTAAATTAGTTTAGTCACGTCAAATTGCGGTTTCTTATTCGGGAAAACACCAACTAACTTAATTTGACAGGACTAAACTATTTTTAGTTTAGTCGAATTCAATTTAGTGAAATCCTCCATTTTGCTATTCGGTAAGGCAAAATTTTATTCCTGTCAAACTAAAATCCGACTTATTTTAGTGGCCATATTTTTGGTCGCGATTAAACTTAACTAAACCTTGTTCTGCTGATTGTTTGTGTGGTTGAAATTTTTAAATTACAGAAAAATGAACGTATGCGTTGTGGCTGCTTTTTTCGAGGAGCAAGAAAGGTAAATAAGAAAATTTATCAACTAAATAACACATATTTAGTTGATAAATTTTTGTTCTTTTGTTATTTGTTCAAAACTGACCTAGCAGTAAAAAATTACGCATCAATGTCATTGTGGAGAAGCAGTTGACCGACTCGGACACCATGGCCTGTCATGCTGCAGGAGCGCGGGGCGAATTCCACGGCACGCCAGCCTCAACGACATAATCCGCCGTGCTCTTGTCATTGCTGGTATGCCAGCTGTGCTTGAACCAAACGGTTTGGCGCGCGACGATGGCAAGAGACTGGATGGTATGCCAATAATGCCTTGGAAAATGGGTAGGACACTGGTGTGGGCCGCAACATGCGTCGACACCATTGCCCCTACCCATATAACTGGCACTGCTAGCTGTGCCGGTGCCGCTGCAGCTTCTGCAGAGGCTGTTAAGCGGCGCAAATACTCCAATCTTATTGGAGATTATGAATGTGTGCCGTTTGGAGTCAAAACGTTTGGGCCTTGGGGTCCGAGCGCCCGCAATCTCTTCAGGGAGATTGCGAAATGTATGGCTGACGCTTCTCGTGACCAGAAGGCTGGCCTCTTTTCAGGTCAGAGATTAAGTATTGCCATACAAAGTGGCAATGCTGCTAGTCTTCTGGGAACGCTACCAAAAGAGGCATGCGATGCGGATGAATTCCAAGACGCATTTTAACTTTTAGTTTTAGTTTTTTTATTATATTTAGTATTGTGTAAATATAGTAACTTTATTAATTTAATTTAATATTTGCCAATACATCTGTAATATATGTAAAAATTGTGTACTTAACAATAAAAATAATTGAAAAATTAAATATTATCATAAAGGTTGGGTTTGAAATTTATTTTAAGGTTAGAAATTTATTTGTTTTACAGAAATCGGGAAAACGGGCCAGGTTGCTTCGGTTGAGGGATGCATCAAATCCGTTTGAGATGGCCGACCGCAAATTTAGAAAATTCTATAAGGTCCCGTCATCAGCGACCAAGTTCCTGTTGGAGATACTTGAAAATCACCCTAGATTAAGCGAAGAGGATTTTTTTGTGATTGTGACATACTTATATTTATTTTTCCTCTTTTCACGTAATATTCCCATTACCATGCCGCCAAGTTTGTTGTTTTGGTTTCTTTATTTTTTCAGAGGTTTAATTTACGGTCACGTTTGAATTTGAACACGTTTTTTGACAAGAAGTTAAGTTGTCTCTCTCACACTTCAACAACAAGGACGTTGTCATTCGTTCATTGAATTCACAGATTAAAAAGGGTTTATTCAATTTAGTCGTGTGACCTTGACTAAAAATGCATGCACTATTTTTAGTTCGGTGGCCAAACCGAATAGACAAAGCGTTGAACTAAACTAAAATAAGAGAATTTTTAGTTTAGTTTAGTTTAATCGTGTGGACATGCCGAATTAACACCAATATGTAGTATACCCGGAGTACTACCACGGGCCTTCGGTTTCGGGAGCGTTCCCCTTGCACCCGGTATGTCATAATTTTAAGCAGCGACGCGACACACGACCCTAAAATGCGCTACGGAAAAGTCTTCAATAATAAATTCATATGATAAATATGAATAATAATATAAATTCAAATAAGTTAATGATATTGACAGTAACTATAATTTATTTATATTTAGTGTTTGCGCCATTTTTGAAAGCCGCCATGGTCCTGCATGACCTATCTTTAGTTATAATACATCATTGAGGGCCGCCCCTTCTGCTTCTGGCTGTCTTCGAATGCGACTAAGGGAGAGGACTATTCTTTAATGGTGCCTTGGACCATAGACCAAACGAACATGGAGCTAAAGCTAGAAGAAGAACAATCTAAAAGCATTCTTTTTTATATTTTAAAGGAAACGAAGCTCTGTTTTTATAGATAGAACAACGAACAAATGTTCTGTCACTGTTTACACTAAAAGAATTTGACATAAAGTGGATAGAATGAGCATTCGCTCGTTTGGTCTAAATACACCCTTATTGACCACCTTATTCTAGAACATACAGACTCAAAATAAACTAAGTATTTAATATAAATTTTAGAATTATTACGAGAGGTACCTTTTACCTCTAAAAATGGATTTATTCCACTTTATTCATTTGGGTGATATCACGCAGGTGATTTATTTCCGAGGTGATCAAAGTAGACTAATCAATTTCACTTTGTTCACCTAGGTGATATCACCCAGGTGAACAAAGTGGAATAATCTCTAATAATATCTAATATGAGTGACCATGATGAATTTTAGAATATTGATATTTGCACTGCGCAGGCATAGAACTAAGATATCCGTACGTAGGAGTTGAAGACTTTATCTAATTAATAATATTATTATTTTTACAATTCCATATCATTTTTTACAATAATTGCGCACGCATTCAAAAATCTTTTTTATACTACACCATTGCATAACATTCGGCATTATGACGTAGAAATTACGCAAACACAAAAATTCTTAATCAAATGATCAAAAATTGTATTGCTATGTCGCAATCGATATTTTCACGGAACTCTTCACTATCACACCGTATCTGGTGCGTCTCAGTCTTGAGATAAATAGAATCTTATGATAACAGATGTTCTAACTAGGTAGGTAGGGATGTAGGTCATTGTACTGTATGAAACTGTAACTATATAATGATAAATATTTGAACTGAGATTTAGTTGCAAAATACTGTCATACCCGTCGTAAACTTTAATACTAGACAAGCTGTTTAGTTAGGCAGTAAGTAAATTTTAGTTATGTTGATTAAAGCACCCATAAGTCAGCCCTGCACCGGTAGTCAGCCTTTACAGACAGACATCCATATTCATACTAATATTAGAAATGCGAAAGTAACTCTGCCTGTCTGTCTGTATGTTACGCTTTCACGCCTAAACCACTGAACCGATCTTGATGAAATTTGGTACAGAGTTGTATTAGAGCTTGAGAACTGACTTAGGCTACCTTTTATCACGTGACAGGGGGTTTAAGGGGGGGTACTGCGGGATGAAAGTTTGTATGGAAGGTTTTTGAATTTTTTTGAAGATATTCTAATGAAATTTGGTACAGAGGTTGATTAGAGCTTGGGAATGGACATATGCTATCTTATATCGCAAAAATGGAAAATGGGGAAGAAGGGGGGGGGGATATCCTTATGACATTGGGTACAGAGATAGATTAAAGCTTGGGAACGATCATACGCTTCATGTTGATGCGAGCTCACGCAAGCAGCAAGCAACTCATCTTCGGGAACAGAACACGAGGTAATTGTGGCCATAGGGCGGAGGTACTACCCCAGTCGGACTGCTCAATTGAACGGAAATACCCACCTCCAATATTTCGGGCTGTTGTACCTACCCTGGATGAAAGTAGGCGTGAGCGTATTTAAGCAAGTATACATTCCAATCAGTAGTATTCCTTTAAGAATAATGGTAGTCCTAAGCGAGGCATACATCCCTAGCACCTTTCTTTGTCGCACGCGTTACTGACATTGTTTCTCACCAAAATTTCCAATCATTATGATTTGCAGGTCATCGTATTGAGAAATAATATCATATAATGTGCGTGTTAGTTACCTAACCGGTTTCTATAACGAGTTCTGTACATAACGATTATGGTTATATGTTTTATGTGATTATAATTACCTCCGTCTCGGATAACTGCATCTTTGATAGCATGCGTGAAAGTTTTATAAAAGTGTGCACGCTCCCGGCCCAACACTCAACGCCAGACTTTTATCAGAACCGAAACGGCGGGTGCGCTGAGTAAGGCCGGGAACTGCTGGGATTGCAGAGTCGTCACGGGCTGAAGCCTGAAGACACCTTCGGCGGGGTACCTCGTTCGGCGTGGGCGAGCTGAGTGTGGGGTTCTTGTTGCTTGAAATAAACGCTTTTTAACCGAAATGTTGCAGAGTTTTATTCCGACTTGTTATTGTTACAAATTCTGTCCGACTACTGAGATGTTGTGCCAACATGGCACCTGTTTTTATATGGTTCGATTGACCTTGAAATATAGGCACGCGTCTGTTTCTGACTACTTTAATCTGATTTGTCAGTTGCGTTTAACTAACTCGTTTAGTGCCTATGCGGCCTAATGAAAAATCCTGACGTGCCTTTATTTCCTTATATACTACTGCTATGTACATAGTTTTTATATTTCTACATTCTTATGCTAATGGGATTCAATACTAATAAGATTCATATAAGAAATCAATGATAAAATTCTTACGACTAAATGTAAACAATGGCAGTTTGCTTAAGACTATTTACATTAGTGCCCTATTTGTCTGTTAAAAATGTCTTTATTTATCACAAATACCTTATATACTAACTTATATACTATTTACCTATTCTATTACACTGTTATTTATCATATAAACACAAACACAAATTGTCTTTTGTTCTAGTCACTGCACTTTCGTGTCTTTGTTCTGCACATTCTCCCCCCGTGGGACGAAGTCGCACTCTTTCGGTGCAGAACTCGCAGCTAGCAGCACTATCAGCTTCCTCACCGGTCGTCGCAGCACTCCTCCCTTGGTCTGAAGGTCGACGGTCCGCGTCACGCCGTCAGGTCCGGGGTAGGTGGTGATGACTCGCCCACGCAGCCACATGTTGCGGGGCGCGTTGAGATCCACCAGCAAGACCAGGTCATTCTGGCCTATTGTGGGTCCACGTCCATCTGGCACACGACGATTCTGAAGCTCCGGCAGGTACTCACGGAGCCACCTGGCCCAGAAGAGGTCGGCCAGGCGTTGAGCTGCTCGTCAGCTGGACTTCGAGGCGCCATCCTTTTCATCGAAGGCGCCCGGCTGCTGCACACCTCCAGGTCCTCCCAGCAAGAAGTAGGAGACCACCGGCAGGGCTTCTGAAAGTTTATCTGTTATCTTACCGTTGATTTGATGTACCTTCTCTTCCGAGTCTTCTGTATTTTCTATCTTTGAGGTGTCTTGCGGCCATGACTCTTCTGGTAGGTATAGGAACTCAGGACCTCTATACCAACGGTGCTGCGTGCTGAAGTCGGTAGGTACATCTCGGGTGGCGTCGTCGGCGACGTTGAGCTTCGTCGGGACCCAGCGCCACTCGCTTACTGTTGAGTTGTCTTCTATAGCCGCTAAACGATGCGCTACATACGGCTTGTATGAGCGGGAACCAGTCTTGATCCAAGTGAGTACTGTACGGCTATCTGTCCAGAAGGTCTTGGAGTCGGGCTTACGTTCGTGTTCTTCTATTACTGTTTCGGCGAGTCTTGTACCCATTACTGCGGCTTGTAATTCGAGACGAGGTATTGAAGTGAGCTTCAGTGGCGCCACCTTTGCTTTGGCGACGACGAGTGACAGGTTCACTTCCCCGTTCGAGTCTTCTGTTCGCCAGTACAACACAGCTGAGTAGGCCGATTCACTGGCGTCTGTAAATACGTGCAACTGGAGGGACTTACAATCACTGTAGCTCAGATATCTTCTCGGGATAGAGATGGTGGCTAGGTTCTTCAGATGCTCTATCCAGTCCTTCCATTTCACGGCTATGTCCTCGTCGACCTCTTCATCCCACCCGGTGCCACGCCTCCATATGTCTTGTAACAGCTGTTTGGCTCGAATGGTGACCGGCGATGCGAACCCCAGCGGATCGAACAGCGACATGACGATCCGAAGTGCTTCTCGCTTGGTAGGCGTCTTCTTGTCACATAGTGGCGTTGGAATGCGTGCGAGGTTGAGATTGAAGGTGAGTTCATCGGTGCCCGGCTTCCAGATTAGACCCAGTACTCGCTCGGTCTGTTCTTCTGTCTTGTATAGTTCTGTAGCTGTATCTTCTTGATTCACGCCGAGAGCATCTAATAACTGCGGTGAGTTCGATTTCCATTGCTTCAACTCGAACTTGGCTTCTCGGTGGATCATTCGGACGTCAGAGGCGATCTTAACGGCATCTTCTAACGTCTGAAAACTGTCTATGTAGTCGTCGACGTAATGTTTCTTTACTATAGCTGCGACGGCTTCGGGGTGAGTGGATCTGTACTGTTCGGCGTTCAAATTCTTGACGTAGATTGCAGTCGACGGCGAACTCGTTGCCCCGAAGATAAGCGACGTCATTCGGTACTCTGTTGGTGGTTCGTTGTCTCGGCGATTACCACGCCATAGATATCGAAGCGCGTCTCTGTCATCTTCTCTGATTTTTACCTGTAGAAACATTTCCCCGATGTCCGCTGTAACTGCAACTGCATGCTGTCTGAAGCGCATCACCACCCCCGGTAATGATTGGAGTAGGTCTGGGCCCCGCAGCAATGTATCATTGAGCGATATACCTCTCGTCTTGGCAGCGGCATCGTGGACGACTCTGATTTTACCCGGCTTCATAGGGTTAAAAACAGCAAAATGCGGCAGGTACCAAGTCTTGTTCTTGGTTTTCGTAGATGGCGCCAGCTCTGCATACCCCTTGGTTAATAATGCGTCCATCTGCTCTGTATACTTCTGATTGAAGTCGGGATCTCTGTCTAATTTCTTCTCAATGTTGTGTAGTCGTCTCAGAGTGGCTTCGTAGTTGTCTGGTAATGACACTTGTTGTTGTTTCCATAGCAACGCTGTCTCGTATCTTCCGTCGGCTGTGTGGACTGTATTTTGCTGTAGAATACAAGAAGCTTGCTCGTCTGGATCGGATTTCGGCTTTCTCGGGTTGAGGAGTAGGTTGTCCACCTCGAAGTGCTGCTTGACCATTTTCTCAAGATCGTTGTCTGCGTTCTGTTCTTCAAACATATGAGAGATGTACTCGTGGCGACGTCCCGAAGCTCTCGCGTCACTCCCATGCAGCACCCAACCGAGCGGCGTTTGTGAAGCCACCGGTTGGTCTTGTTGACCTATTCTGGTGTTGTAGACGCGCAGCAGATGCCAGTTGTCTTGACCGATGAGAATCTTCGGGTTCGACTCCTCTTCATACGTAAGTTGACTTACCAAGTCTTTGAGGTGGCTACATCCTCTCAGCTGTCTGTAGGTGACACGTTGAGACGAAACTACCAAATTTTTCACTGTTCTAGCTTGAACTTCTGAATTCTGTTCTGTATTGATCCCTTTGATCTTCAGTGTGACACGACGAGACTGTTGATATCCTGTTTTCGAATTGTTAATTGTCTGCACACGAAGAGGGTCTGTAGGTCCCGACGCGCCGATTTCGTCGGCCACGGCGTCGTCGAGCAAAGTCACTGTTGAACCGTCGTCTAATAATGCGAACGTATTCACTGTACCTGTTGGTCCTGATAGTTGAACCGGCAGAATCTTCAGAAAGGTTTGTTTCCTGGCTGCTGTCCACGCCGAGTTGATAGCCTCAGTCGTGTTATTACTGTTATCTTCAGTGGGTTTTCTTCTGTAGTGTAGCAATGTATTGTGAGTCTTGCTACAGTTGTCTATTCCGCACCGCCGCTCTGTACACGTATGATTTTTATCACGATATTTCAAGCACCTGAAGCACAGCCTTTTTTCTTTAGCGATGTCCCATCTCGTATCGAGGTCCGCTTTTTTGAATTTCTCACACTTAAAAGCCGGATGCTGCTGTTCACTGCATATGAGACATTTCTTACTTGTTTGTGGCTCAGTTGCGTTGTTGACACGCTGAGGGCGCCTCTGTTGCACGCTGTGATGTTGCACTACGAAGTTTTCAGGTTGGGCGTATGGCCCACACAGATCGGCTTCTCTTCTGATGAATTTTTCGTACTTCACGAGGTCTGGCATCTCTCTTGGCTGTGTAGCGGCGAAATCGTAGTAACGGTACCTCAAAACTGGTGTTAATTTTTCTACTAATGATCTTGAAATTTCCGGGTTGTATAGATAATGCACACAGTTGAGAGTCTTCAATATTGCTACGGCGTTGGTGATCTTCGTAGAGTAGATGCAGATGTCTCTTGGTGTTTCTGTTAACTTCGGTAGGTTTCGTAGTGCTTCTAGCTCAGACGACGCGATGGCTTCTGGTCGCCCAAATCTTGACTCTAATGTTTTCATAACATCAGATGGCTGTGAACTGGTCATGAGAAGGCTTTCGACTGCTTCCTTGGCCTTCCCACGGAGATTTCTTCGTAGTCTGTTCAAGTTTTCTATGGCGGTGTAACTGTCTTCGGTTTCTGCATAAGCGGCTTTGAATGGTAGCCACTCCTGATGAGCCCCACTGAAGTTTGGAAGCTCTATGAGCTTCGGTCGCTGCGCTGCTCTCACCGCCTGTGTAATAGCTACGGCCAGATCGGTGATATTCTGCTGTGTCTGCTGTTGCTGCTGCTGCTGCTGCTGCTGCTGAACCGGTGGCGCTGTCGGCTGCGTCGCACTCGGCTCTTCTGTATGCGGCGTGTTTTCAATAGCGAGGACGGCGGGCTGGGGTGGCTCTTGACGGCTGAACCATTCCCCAACCTTTTCCTCTGCTGCTGCTGATACTTGTTCTGGATCATCCTGATCTTCCAGGTCTTCTTCTTCGCTGTCTTCTAAAGCGGCTAGCTTGGCGGCGGCTAGTTCGATGCGCAGACGGAGTAGCTCTTCTTTCGCCTTCGCGATCTTGACGGACTTCGCTTTAGAGTATGCTGAAGCACCCCCTCCCCCCCTCTTGCTGGTGGCTGGACGAGGTGCTGGTATCTTCAACTGCCGTAGGACTTCGGGACACGGCGGTGGCTCCGAAGCTGACGGTGCCTCTCTTGTGGTCACCGTTTCTGTACTGATGTCTGTCGGGGTTCTGTCTGAGGCGGACGTTTCTGTTGCGGTCTCCGCTGCCCCCCCAGGTCCAGCTGCCCCCACGACGGACGCTGCTTTCTTCTGCTCTGACCTCGTAGTCGGCATCTTCAGATTCTCGATTGCACACGAAACGGACTATACTCGCGCACTGCACTCGATTTTACTCGCGCACTGCACTCGATTTTACTCGCGCACTGCACTCTACTCACCCCCACAAACGGAGGGACCCTTTGGTGTCCGTGACGCTCCTTAATCCGGCTCGACAGGACCAGAAAATGTGCACGCTCCCGGCCCAACACTCAACAACAGACTTTTATCAGAACAGAAACGGCGGGTGCGCTGAGTAAGGCCGGGAACTGCTGGGATTGCAGAGTCGTCACGGGCTGAAGCCTGAAGACACCTTCGGCGGGGTACCTCGTTCGGCGTGGGCGAGCTGAGTGTGGGGTTCTTGTTGCTTGAAATAAACGCTTTTTGACAAAAATGTTGCAGAGTTTTATTCCGACTTGTTATTGTTACAAATTCTGTCCGACTACTGAGATGTTGTGCCAACATGGCACCTGTTTTTATATGGTTCGATTGACCTTGAAATATAGGCACGCGTCTGTTTCTGACTACTTTAATCTGATTTGTCAGTTGCGTTTAACTAACTCGTTTAGTGCCTATGCGGCCTAATGAAAAATCCTGACGTGCCTTTATTTCCTTATATACTACTGCTATGTACATAGTTTTTATATTTCTACATTCTTATGCTAATGGGATTCAATACTAATAAGATTCATATAAGAAATCAATGATAAAATTCTTACGACTAAATGTAAACAATGGCAGTTTGCTTAAGACTATTTACATTAGTGCCCTATTTGTCTGTTAAAAATGTCTTTATTTATCACAAATACCTTATATACTAACTTATATACTATTTACCTATTCTATTACACTGTTATTTATCATATAAACACAAACACAAATTGTCTTTTGTTCTAGTCACTGCACTTTCGTGTCTTTGTTCTGCACAAAAAGTGTTTATTGCTCGATTGCATAAGTTGCTAAATTTGAATGTTAAATTTGGAAAAGAAAGAACTAGTGGACCCCGGACTCTGGGGTACGACCGGGACTAACGAAGATGATGATGAATCATGAATAAAAGATTCTCGGGATATTTACCATGTAATGATTTGTTAAGTTTCCGATATTTCGGCACTGTTGCAAGCGCCATGATCACGGAAGAACTGAAGTACTGGGCGGTTGACAGAGAAAAGTTTTAAGCGCAGACATATCGGTCTACCCTCTTACGCACTCTTTTCATTCACTTCATGGCGCAATCATGGCGCTTGCAACAGTGCCGAAATATCGGAAACTCAACAAATCATTACATGGTATATATCCCGAGAACTTTCATAATAATGAAGAAAAGAAGTAAAAATATCGGTTGAAAGAACAATACGCGCAAACGTTAGTAGGCAGGAATTCTGTCTCCTAACGTTAATCCCAGTCGCATCCGAAGCTTTCAAATTGGAGTCTGAGGTCCGCTTTACCAATGTAATTACGGATTTAGCTGAACTACGACATTTTCCGTGAAGCGACTGCCATATGATTTCCACAACCCAAAGGCGATATTGAAGTATTGCAGCGAGACCAGTTGTTGGACTCTTGTGGGCTCTACCTAACGACTGCCATGGATGTTTGGCAACCGGAACCGACGATGGCTTGACGTGCTCTCCGAGGCGCGACCAGACCGATGCAAATACCCATATTCTTGCATACAAATATTTGCACTGAGCGGGGATCGAACCCGCGCCTCCTGCATAGCGGCCGCGTTCACTACCGCTACGCCACGGAGGCTGTCACTGTGTTATAAAATGTTTATGAATGACGATTTTGCTATCGAAACTGTACTGTATCCAAAATTTGTTTATCCGAAACGACCATTAAATCATCCGGTGTACAGGACTGTAGGTATGTATATAGGAAATCCCACCAGGAACATTTTCATGTAAAAATGTTGCCAAGACGACTCTTTGTAGCTTACCCTATGAAAAAGTTATCTGATCTATGTATAAAGCCAAGCTCTAAAGACTGCACGCTCTAAACTTACATGATATACACTACACCTTACCCAAAATATATGAAAAAGTGGTCAGATCTCATGAAGAGCCAAGATTTATCAGGCCTACCTTCACAAATTCTACATTTTAGTCAAAATGCGTGGCTTTGCCGTTTTGCTACCGTCGCGAAGATTTCATAGACATTCGGTTATTGGGTGTAAAACAAAACAACGCTTCGCTTGGTTCGTCTTGGCGGGGGCACTGCAGTGTCCCAAGATGCTGATCTTTTTCACCAGCATCTGTTTTGGTCAGCCGGGGTGCGAGGAGAGATAAGCACTAGCTACCTCACCTCGGTTCGGGGGGGTGTATCCGTGGGGATTGCCCACACGTTAAAAAAAACAGCATCTATTCTGTACTATTATCTATTCTGTGCTTCTGTCGCACAACGATAAAGCTTCGTTTCATAACAAGACGGGTTCTTATTTTCTTTCTTTTTTAAGTTACCAAATATTCACATTCGTGGTATTGTGTGCCCAATGACGGAGAATCACGGGCACAATCAAGATAAAGATTTGATTACTCCAAAAAAGACAAGGTGTGGAAGGGTTCATGATGTGGGCCATTGACTGCCGCGTCATTGTCGGTAACATACACACACACACACACACACATACAATATGAAATCCTTGAAATCTACCTCTCGTAAAGACTGCAATTACTTTGAAGGTATGATTTGAGCTGTTCACCACCAAAATAATAGGGCAGATTAACTAGTTTAGTCGGTCCCGGTTGTCATATGAACATCTATCACAGTCTTTAGAAGTAGTTGGAGTGGAGCCCTAAAAAATTACTAACAAGGGTACTAACTGCAATGCTTCGAAATCTCTAATGGATTGTGGAGATGTGGCAATTCGTTGTATTCGAATGTATGGGATTTGACGTATTTGACAGTTGTTAACGCATGTCATAAACGTCAAATCCCATACATTCGTCAGTCTATTCCATCAAACTCCGGCCAACAAATTGCCTCTTGTCTAGATGGACAGATGGTAAACCTTTTACGGAAAATATCGGAGACACGCAGTTAGAGCGTTTTTACACGATCCGATCCCCGATACCCGATATCTAATATCGGAGGTAGTCAAATGTATGACATATGTATGTATCTTTCACATTGTCCGGCCCGATAACGGTTATCGGAGCCACTGTGTTGACCCGATATCGGATCACAAAGAGACTAAAACAGCGACTGCGAGCAATTGTCGACCTTAATGACATTGTCTTAGTTATGTGTCTTTTCGCATGAAAAGATGACGCTGATCACGAATAGAAGAAAAAAAACTCAATATGGTCTTCTTATTTTTCTTTTTTTTCATCCCTAACTAGTCTGCGCTTTTGAGCAAATGGCTATAGCGGGCCGTTTTAAAAATTAATTGCCACTTTGCCACTCTAGAGAGGCAGAGCTACCATATTTATTGGCAGGTCTACCATTTAGAGGACCAAAAATATATTTCCCATGTATTAATAATCCTTGCATATTGTCATTTATAACGTATAACTTATAGAATACCTTACCTAGCTTTCAAACGCGTACTAGCTTAGTCATTAAGGAAACTCTAAAAATACCTACTTTAGTATAATATTATACTGCTATGTGACCTATTAAACATAATTAATTACACACACCTGTTGAATAGCTGTTTCTTTTCTTATTATTATTGCATTGTAATATATTTTAATTCACCTAAATCTTCAAAGCATTGTTCCTGGTTCCTTCCGAGGCTGTTACTTCGGAACCTGTTGGCTGCTTGCTCCTTCTCTGCCTTTTAAAGGCCCCATTCACTAACAGTTTACCGGACGACGGCCGGACGATATGTCCACTCTAGGAACTGTCGGCTCACAACTGACGCAAAGCTGACAAAGAGGAATTGCCGGCAGGCCAAAATCGCTTAAGTGCGTGGGCGCTATCGGCTAGGACTGCAGGCCGCAAGATAGGGTCAGAAACTGCACGCGGACTGCAGGTGGACTGTCAGCGAGTGGGCACTTTAATACAGCCATTTAGAGAGAGTTTTAGAGGAGGTCAGCGACTGCCCCTGAAAGTCACGACAAAAGGATAGCCTGTACCTTTACCAACTGATTTGCAGCCTGTGAAGTACACTAGACTGCGAGGCCCCAAACACCCTATTAAGTAAATCATTTCACGTAAACTACTATCATCTTATTCATGATCAGCATCTATCAGTCACGTCAAAGTCAAAGAATTTTTATTCAATCCAGAACAACATGAAATTGTTTTTATTGACGTCAATAAATTCTATTTAACCTAAGTTTACCACCGCTTCCAAGGCGCTGGTGGAGAAGAAACGGCGCAACGAACTCGTCCTTGTTCTTGCCTTAATTGGGTATTTGCCTGTAGTTAATAAAAATTATATAGCTGCACTTATTAAATTAAGAATAGTAAAAGAGTGAAAACAGTTGCGTCGGTGCTTATTTTATCGTTCTTATTTATTTTTAATCATCCACCCAACCTTTAATAGTAAATGATTTGACTATTAAGTATTATGACGTCACAAATAAAATTTTCATACAATTTTCCTTATAACTTGCCGTTGACGTTTAGTAAAAAGTAACTAATTTGATTTTTTATATTTTTCTTTTCTTTTTTCTTCTTTTTCTTTTTAGTTATTTGTTTTTTGTTGTTATTACAATTGATATTTCAGTGTGTAGTGTAAGTGTGTCAAGCGTCGTTGGTAGCTTGGTGGTTAAGGAGTCAGCCTTACGATCGAGAGGTCCCGGGTTCGAATCCTGGCCATTACACTACCGACATGAACCTACTCCTAGCACAAGCAATTTAGCTTAGTTGGAAGGGTTGAGGGAATATTAGTGATTTCGATAATATCAGTTGCTAATATTCTTTTTTTCTTTCTTCCTTATATACAGAGAAAAAGGTAAAAAGAACATACCATACCATACCTATTATGTTGCGACAATTATAGAACCTATCACCAATTTTCTGGTAATTTTCTGTCTGAAGAAATTAATACCTAAATTACAAACAGAAAAACATAATCACAAAAAGTAATAAAATACAAAAAGAAAAAATAATCACAAAAAGTGTTTGAAGCCCAGGTTCGAACCCGGTATTATCTGAAACCTGAAAAAAACTTACAGTCGAAGCTCTTACCGCTAAGCTACGAAGTTCCTTAGCGTACTTAGCAAAATACACACTCTGTAGCTAATGTTGTATGACGTCCGTCGTCGGTTACGGTTCAAAGGCCAAGTGATCCTGACACGCGAGTTTAACAATTTTTACCCATCCAACGGCTCTAAAGAAGTTTTCACTTAAAAAAACGACTTCTTGTTTTTATCTCCTCAGTCATTTCCTGTAAACGTAAACCATCCATCTTTTCTTTACCTATCTATAAATAATCCAAAAGAATTTGGTATATTGACCCTAAAACACACTTTCATAAGTACTCGATCCGCCATGTTGATTTTAAAATAGTTCCCACGCCTTCATCGTTTAATGTTCACGCAGTTATTATGTGACATAATTAAGATATGACTGATATGTAAAACGACATTATGTTTACTGTTTATTATTGCGTATTATTGCCGTAATAGCACACATGTCGTGTCTCCGAGGCACGCGCATACTCGTCTTAAATACGTCATTAGTGTATTGTTAAAAATATGTTGCAGCCAACGAGATTAATCACCCGTTCAATTAACTGCCTAGGCTCTTTACTGAACGGCGCCGTTCAATTGGCGGCCTGAATGATGTTCAGCCATTTGATTAAACGGCTAGGCAAGTAGCTTGGATCGATGACGTATAATTACTTGCCTAGCCATTTAATTAAACAGCTATGAAAAATGGCTGCATGGTTATAAAATAAAATAATCACGAAGTCTTCTAACCTAACCAATGAAAGTTGGATTGTACGGCTTTCTCAATAAACCTATCACTAATTTTCTGTGAAAACACCTCTGCCTACCCCCTCGTGGATTTACAGGAGTACCTATATATGTGTATGTAATTTTCTGTCTTAACTCGAAGTGGTGTCCCATGTTACAAATGGCCTAAGCATTAGCCAGCCAGGTTATTAAATGTTGTACTGAACATTACGGCTGAATAGCATTGCGGCCGTTCATTGAATGGCGCCGTTTAGTTAACCGCCTAGGCAGTTAATTGAATGGCTGATTAAGCTCGTTGGCGTCGACAGATATGTATTAACACGCTTTTATTTTTATCACCAGTACATTTTTTATATACAACTGAGGTGACAGACAAGCACACTGCCTACCTGATGGTAAGTAGTTACCGTGACTTTGGACGTGTGCAACATCAGGGGAGTCACGCTCGTGCTGCCGACCCTGTAAACGCAGAGAGTGTCTGTGCCGTCAGTGTAAAAGGCAAAGCAGATTTGGTCTTCTCACTGACAGCACAAAACCTCTCCAGTGAGCTCTGGCTACGCTTTTTTTTTTTTTTAACGTGAGGGAAAATCCTTCATGGATGCTATGCCGGACTCCTACCGACTAAAAAACCCTCACGTACCGCCTAATAGCCTGCGGTTGGTAGCCCCGGGTAAGCCCTCGGAAGGATGTCCCAGGAACTCTGGCTACCCTACTCACCGCCGGGAACACAACACTAGGTTATTATGGCCGCAGTATTCTGTAGGGCGGAGGTACTTCCCCAGTCGGACTGCTTAATTTGACAGGAATACCGTTTCCGCTGCACCGTCTACTATATTAAATATCAATCTATTAAAAAACCGTTTAATATAATTTATGACGTCATAATATTTAATAGTCAAATCATGCACTATGTAGGTGAATGATTTAAAATAAATAAAAACGATTAAATAAGAACCGTTTTCACTCTTTTACCACTCTTAATTTAATACAAGTTTAGCCAAATAATTTTTTTACCATAGGGAAAATACGCAATTTCTATTCTAATATTCTTTATTTAAAAAAGAAAAAAATGTATTCTTCTCTACAAACGCATTGCCACTTGTCTAGAAGGTCTGGATCGTTAAAGGTCTTTTTTCCATTCATCTCTGATTGCAGTCATGTCTTTTTTATACCAATTAGGAGGCAGACAAGCACACGACCCTCATTATGGAATGTTGTTACCGTGGCCTATGGACGTTTGCAAAACCAGAAGCGTCACTCTCCCGCTGCCGACCCTATTAGAACCTTCTAATGCCCTTCTTGAAGAACCCCATATTGTAGTCCCTTGGAAAACCGAAGCAAAGAGTTCATTCATCAGCTTAAACGTGCGGGGGATGAAGTTCTTATCTTAATCAATGCCCGACCATAACAATTTTCTTTTATATAGTTTTTTTTTCATTGACAACCCTAGAAGTCTTGCGTACCCAGTGGTCATCGGAATAAGAGCGTTTTCACACTCATCCGTTATCCGATATCTGATATCGGTGTCGGACGCCGATAGTCGACATCCGATTGCCGACACCCGATAGCCGACACCGTGCGCTGTTTTCACATTTTTCCAATAAAATCAGCCAGATACGGCCATATGCTCGAAAGCAAAGCAAGTTAGGGTAGCATCCCTAATGAAAAAATAGAAGAAATAGTGCAAGCAATTTTCTACCTTATTGACATGACATGCTATTGACTTTTTTTTATATCTTATCTTTCTTATATATATTGTGATCAGCGTCATCAATTAACGCGAAAAGACACGTAACTAAGAAAATGTCATTAAGGTCGAAAATTGCTTGCAGCCGCTGTTTTAGTCTTTTTGTGATCCGATATCGGGGCAACATATTATTGGCTCCGATAACCGATATCAGGCCGGACAATGTGAAAGATAAACACAAAACTCAAACATTTGACTTCCTCCGATATCGGATATCGGATGTGTGTGAAAACGCTCTAAGCGACCGCATTCGATACCCATAGCCTGTAACCTTGTTAATCATACCCTCGGTACTCCACATTGTACACTTTGTATACTAATATTTATGCCAGATTGTCCTCCTGTATTTATTAGTCAGCTTAAAGCTGAATACCTTCTCAAATATAACATATTTTTTCCTTACTACCGGGATTTCAATAGTGTGTAACGTTCGTTATAAGGAAAAAAAAATTTGGTTGCCTGTAAAGTCGGTATACGGGCGAAAGTTTTACGTGACAACGACTTTGAGTGGTAAAATAATTTTAATGTGAATATTCATTCGTATAGTAGGAAGAAGGATGAAATAATAGTAACAATTTAAAAATGTCTGTCTCTCTCGCTCTTAGGCGGGCTAACCATGCCCGAGTGGAAGGGACGCGTGCCTCTCACTCGCTCTCATTGTGAGCGCATAACGTGAGCGGAGCGTAACGCAGTTTCTTGAAGTGTCACCCGGCAAACCAATTTATAAGACGTTGTCACGTCAAATAATCTTACTAATATTATAAACGCGAATGTTTGTAATAATGGATGGATGGATAGATGAATGTTTGTTACTCTTTCACGTAAAAACTACTGAATGGATTTTAATGAAACTTTACAATAATATAGCTTATACATCAGAATAACACATACGCTACAATTTATAACGATGACCGATATTATAGCGATAACCGACATCCATGCGGGCGGAGCCGCGGGCAACAGCTAGTAAATCTATAAAGGTGTATAAAACTTAATCCCTTTTTTCCTTACTCACAGTACAACTTAAGAAGGCCTTTTTTTTCTCTGTTTTATACTTGGGTATAAGGGTCTTTTGGAAAAAAAAATCGCACACAAATTGGTAAATTTAATGGTAAGTGAGGTAAAAGCATCAATGGTGGACTGTGGTAATCATGAAAAAAAACCTTTATTGTAAGAAAAGTAACTATTTGGTTTACGTGACTATTTACTTAAAAGACACCAAATGGCATATATAATACATGTTCAAAAATTAGCTAAATGGTCGTAAGTTGTTAATATTGAATTGGCGCAAGTTGTTTCTTAAGGGTAGTGATTTTTAATACGTGTGATTTTTTATTTATTATGATTATCTCTATTTTTATTATGGACTGGTGTTTACGACCATGTGTATAAAAATTGTATTTAAAGTAAAAATATATAAGGAATTAAAGATTTTTTCCGCTAAAGTTAATGTCTAAATTTTGTGTAAACAGTAAAAAAGGGAGGTAACGACCATTCTTTATAAAATATATGTAATTTTGTAAAGTAAAGTTTGATTTGTCCTTAAAGTGTTGGTACTTTTACCTTAACTGCAATTTCATATGAAAAACACCTAGTAAGTATTGGATACGTTCCATTACAAAAATTAAAAGAAAGAAATTGCAATGTGTCAAATCAGTAATAGAAAACAAACGAAACCGTGTATAGGGTAAACAACCCAATAATAGGCCTGTTACTAATCCGACGTGGATGGATGGTCATACTGGTTTTTTGGTCGACCATTTTTTGTATTCATTTTTTAATATTACCCGTGGGACCGGACTCTGGTCATAAAAATGCAATGCGCGTACGAAGTCGTGAACACAACGAGCCAAGTCGATTAGTGAAGTTTCTACTAAAAGCTTTCGCTGTTGGAATTTAAAAGAAATAACTGTCAAATTAATGTAATCTTTGGATGGCTTGTTACTCGAATAAACGACTTTTGAATTTAGAATCGAATTTAGATGTCATTGTGTGACGGCATAATTTAAAATACACACATCGACAGAATTAGCGGAACACAAAAAAAGGAGAGTATGAAATAGTTAGCTTTATTTTTAAACAAATAATAATTAAACATGAAACAACAGTTAAAGTAACATGTTTTGACAATAATTTGCAACACCATACTTAAAGTTTAATTAAAGAACTTAACTAAACAAAATGCATTTTTCTTAGATTTGGCATGCAGCATGCCCAGACGGGTGGAAACCTTAATCAGGGCACGAGGGGGAAACACTCGTTATTAAACATTCATTTAATTAATATTGAATCGTCAAAAAATCTGAAAATTTCTCTATTTCTCTGTCACCCATCACGAAATCCAAGAAAAATGCATTTTGTTTAATGAAGTTCTTTTTTTATTAGTATGGTGTCGCAAATTAATGTCAAAACATGTTAATTTAAGTGTTGTGTCATGTTTAATTATTATTTGTTTAAAAATAAAGCTAACTATTTTATACTCTCCTTTTTTTGTGTTCCGTTAATTCAGCAGGTGTGTGTATTATTCTATTTTTAAATATATAGACTATTACAACCCCGAAACAGGCAGTGGCACATAGTCAATAGAATATAAATAATCCATAGAAATAATCAATATACCTATGGAATTTACGACTGTCACACTCACTTGCAAGAAAGATTTTTATCTTTTTAATGCCACTTTAAACCTTAATGTTTCATTTAAGCATTGCAGGAAAGAAAATAAGATTCATTTTAAAGCTCCTTTAAATTTTAATTATGGAAATGTCAAACTTATATAATGAAGTTTCAAACCGCCTATTAACGGTATTTTGTATTGCACGAAGCGACTTTAGCACATCAAAGCTCATTAAATTACATTTTAGAGGTTATAATTTTTAATAGGTCGACGACGGGCCATTAAACTGATTTTAAGTAGTGTTTACTTTTATTTTCGCTGCTGAATATGTCGTTGACCAGCCTATCGTCGCTGTCTGATCTAGAAGATGTTCCTCGCCGTCGCCAGATCCCAGACAGAATAAATTTATTCGAAAAACATGATAGAGAAGAGTTCCGGTTGCGCCACCGAATTTCAAAGGAGGCAGCGCTGCAGCTTCGAGACCACCTCAATCTGGAGCCACCCATTTGTGGTCTTACACAGCTTCTAATCTGTTTGCGGTTCTTCGCGACGGGATCTTTCCAGTGATCTGACGAACATAAACAGCTCTACAGTTTTCCGGATCGTACAAAAGGTGTCTCGCAAGCTGGCTGCATTAAGCTCCTCCTATATCAAGATGCCTGAAAGGAACGAGCTCCGAAAAGTAGCTGAAGATTTTTATGCCATTGATGGGTTCCCACGTGTGGCAGGAGCTCTTGACTGCTCTCATGTAAAGATTAACAGCATTGGGGGCTCACTAGCTGAAATGTTCCGCTGCAGAAAAGGATATTTCTCCATTAATGTTCAAGTTATGTGTGATGCATCACTAAAAATAAGGGATATTGTAGCTCGCTGGCCCGGCTCGGTGCACGATTGTACCATTTTCAACAACTCACATTTATGTGCAGATTTCGAGAGGGGCAAATATGCAAACTACCATCTATTGGGCGACAGTGGATATTTTAGTAAAAAATATTTACTTGTACCATTTTTGCAACCTCGAACAAACGCAGAAGAGGCTTATAATAAAGTCCAATCGCTACCCGAAACACCGTGGAGAGATGTTTCGGAGTTTGGAAACGGCGGTGCCCATGTTTGCAGAAGGGAATCACCCTAAAGAAGATTGACACTATTCTCCAAGTAATAGTAGTGACTGCTGTCCTGCATAATATTTGCATTGAATTGGATGAAATACGACCTCCAAATGATTTTTATGTGGATAGGGAAGATATCTTTCCTTCAACTTTAGCCTTTAGCTTTAGCTGGTACATCACATCAAAATGAAACATCTGTGCGATCAGCCCTTGTAAACACAATATTCTCCTAACATGTAGTTGTTGAACTTTCTTTTAAGTGTAGGTAATAAAAAAAAATATTCAGTTTTAAGTATTTAATTTTTATTCTAATTTTAGGTAAATATGTAATTTTAATATTCAGCCGCGTTTTGTGTCGGCCAAATAATACACGAATTGTGAATACTTTTCAAAACAAAACGCAACCACTCGTTCATTTCATTCAATTTTTAAATTGATTGTTGGCAAGAATGTTTAATGCCCTCATTAGTTAAAGGATCAAGTTTTTAGCTTAAAGTAGTTTGATGCAACAAACTAATGAAATCATTATTTTAATGATTTCATTAGCGATAAAGTGGCATTAACTAAAGAAGATTTAATGTGAAGCTTCTTGCAAGTGAGTGTCAGAACCGTACCTAATCTCATACATTGATTGTTCTATTCTTCTACTAAAGATGTGCCAATGACGTGCCACTTGTCTATGGAGGCAGGTAGATATATAATTTGCAAATCACGTGCCTACCTACTTAATTTTCATCTCATCGTTTAATCTGTAATTTCGGTTCCTTGACCGTTTTAATATGCCTCTAAGAGCAATACAAAAAGTTTTCGTACACAAAAAAGGACGGCTGCGCCTTAGATCGTCACCTGCACAGTTTTACAACTTTTTAAATTGCGTTCGTAATTCGCCATCTTGATTCAAGCACATGTCAGTTGACAACATAAAAACTGTAATAAATTTACAATCGAAAACCTGAATTATTAAAACTTCAACCGTTTATAAATACCAGCTAGTGTTTATTGCTTTCAAATCAGAACAACTTAATTTTCTTAACAGAAAAATAAATAACCCAAGCCGGACTAACGACAGCATTTTTCAATTCTGAGAATCTCTAAACTCGAACATGTCTTGTGCATTACCCCCCTCGGCATACTATAAAAGACATAAATTACCCAAAGGATTCACATAAAATTGACCCTTATTTTCATAAACTTAATGTTTTAAATTGCATGGTAATTCTTGACATAAAATGCAAACCAATTCAATCCTTATGTCAAACGGCAATAGCGAGGTTTCATTATTGAAATGAATATTTAAACTTTTTAGTTGGAAAGCGATTGTAAAAGGAATAGAAGGTAATCTCTAGAAAAGTTAACGCTACATAGGATTTTAGGTGCTTTTTCTACGGTGTTAAGGTTCAATACTGTTTAAAATTTAGATAGTAAGAAGGCATTTCGCGAGAGCAGTATTGAAGTTCTCGGCATCTCTCGCTCGGCTGCAAGTTTGACGGGTTCCGTGTTACTCTTTCCTCCCCCCTCGCGACCCCCGCCTGTTTACCCCTGCCTGGCCCGTCTGCGCGTGCACAGGCTTCGAGGCTACCCGTCTAGGAGCAATTATACGTATTAAAAGCATTTCTACTGACATTTTGTGGTGACCGATCAGATTTCTGCGGTTCTCTTACATTTTCATGATTTAGGAGGCTTGAGGCTTTGCTGATCATTGTTCATAAAAATATGATTAATACGTAGTTGCTGGAATTGTTTAAGGATATATTGCTATTGTTTAAGTATAAAATGAAATCAGAGAATTTATGCCTTGATTTCACTCCCACAAACTTGCTTTGTTTTGTTATTAGTTTTAGTCAGTGATTAACTGAATCCCATACTTCCAACTTTTTAAATATTTTTTTTACTTTCAATGGGCTCGATATTTGCGTCGTCACTTCACTTGTTAAAGATACTGGCTAAGTGCGAGTTGGACCCATAAACGAAGGGTTCTGTACCATTCTGTTTCTAGTATTTATTGATATAGCGGCAACAGAAATACATCATCTGTGAAAAATTCAGCTGCCTAGCTATCACGGTACGTGAGATACAGCCTGGTGATAATCAGACAGCAGAGTTTTTGAAGTGAAAACTTCTTTAGCGGCGTTGGATGGGTAAAAAGTGTTAAACTCGCGTCAGGATCGCTTGATCTTTGAACCGTAACCGACGAATGACGTCATACAATATTAGCTACAGACTCTATTTTGCAAAATTCGATAAATCGCTTCGTAGCTCAACGGTAATCGCTTCGACTGTAAGTACTTATGGTCTTTCGATAGTACCGGGTTCGAACCTGGCCTTCTGACACTTATTGTGATTGTTTTTTTCTTTTTGTAATTTATTACTTTTCTTCTGATAGAAAATTAGCAAAAATTAGGGATATGATTGGCGCTATATTATAGGTATGGTATGGTATGGTATGGTATGTTCTTTTTATCTTTTTCTATGTATATAAAGAAGAAAGAAAGAAAGAAAAAGTTTTCACTTCTGCCCGCACTCCCAGAGTGCAACCCGTCTTTTTTTTGTTACCCTTTGGATACATTAGAATTATAAATGATAATAATATGATGGCAACCTGAGGGTGTCAAAGAGTCATATCGCAAGAATTCTTCTACGGAAATGATTCACTGACGGATCACCCATTAATAAATACTTATGAAGATTGACGAAGCGATATATTGCGGGTTCGAAGCCTACAAAAGGAGGACAAGAAACTATGTATCCGTGTTCTGTTGAGCTCGAGTAAATGTGGTCACAAGGTATTAGTTACCATACTGTTATGAGTACTGAATACTTCTAGGAAAAACAAGTGATACTTGTACCTAACTTCATAGTTACGTAATCCGAGAGGGAATTTTTAGAGACCTTCATGGGAAGGGCTGTCAGAATTCCATCTCTACGTCTCATTTTTTTGAACGGATATAAAACAAGAAAGTACGTTTTTGCCCTTTTTACGCCTTTAGTGTTTGAATTAAAAACAAAATTCTTTCTTAGTACTCCTCCACGCACCAAAACAAACATTCTCTACAAATTTTAAATCTCTACGACCAGCGGTTTAGGCTGTACGTTGTCTCTAAGTCAATCAGTCAGGACAAAGAGATAATTGTACTATGGACATATTCTGCCAGTCAACCTTAGGGTGACGCAGAGCTCGGAGTTTATTTAATTTTATTTATTTTATTGTTCATTGTACACATAGTTGACATTAATACAATATAGTGATACAAAATTTTTAAAGGCGAGCTTAACCCAAAGTTGAGTCTTTTTCCAGCGAAGAGATTGAAAGACAAAGTCTAGTGTACGCACTATGTGGAGATTTGATTGTAAGAGGGTATACAAGATGCATACCCCAGGCAGTAGGTATACATACACATACAACTTAAATACATACAGTTGTGATAGTTCTATCTAGTATGACTCTTATTTGATTTAGAAACAAGTTTTTGTCACCAGTATTAGTGGTTTACTGATAACTATTAAAGAAGGTAGGACACGACGGTATTTCCGTCCAGTTGAGCAGACCGACTGGGGAAGAACCTCGTGTTGTGTTCCCGGGCGGTGAGTAGGGTAGCCAGAGCTCATTGGAGAGTTTTCGTGCTCTGGGAAGATGAAACGATATTCCCGCTTTGTCTTCTACACTGACGGCACAGAAACTCTCTGTGCTTACAGAGTCGGCAACACGAGTGTGACTCCCTCGTGTTGCACACATCCATAGGCCACGGTAACCACTTTCTATCAGGTGGGCCATGTATTTGTTCGCCACCTCAGTTGTATAAAAAAAAAATAATACACTGATTTTCGACGAGGTAAGATAATAATTATCTCTTCTTTTTTTGGTCTATTTACAAACACAGTGTCATCTTCGTTTCTTACTTGGTTACGAGACAAGATGATAATTTATTTTTACATAATATCTGTTCACAAAACATGGTAATCATTATGGCCGAAAGTGTCTTGTTTTAGTAGCATAGTCGGTAATCACATCAACATGGTAAACAGTTTATTTCCAAGCTTGTTACTCGTCTGATTATTCTTAAAGTTTATAACAACCTTCGATAGTATAGTCCCTTCAAAAATTTGTAAGCACTTCTTATGCAAGGTCTGTACTATCAGCTCAAGAGACATTGAAGAAAATCCTTGAAAAGTCTATCAAATTGGAACAAAATCGATAGCCCTCTTATAAATTTATCTGCTGATTAGATAGAACATCCAGATATTGGCAACGGAAAAGTCGGCCATGTGTAGCGGTTTTATCAAAGTCGGTTCAAGATCGAGATAGTGCGAAGCTGATAGGATTTTCGCGGGCGTAGTGCGGTAGGTGCTGTGGACTTTGCTAGAATGGGCACGTATGGGACTGTATAAAACCTGCGCATATGCGAACTCATGCGTGTTACGCAATGCATGTCGATACCCGAACTTTGATCGAAGGTGTTTTTGCACGAAATTCACACCATATTATTTACGCAATATTTGTATAATATTATTTATTAAGGTATGCGTGCAACCTGCGACTAAGTATGCGAGGCCATAGCGTGGTTCCCGGTAGAGTAAAATTTAGGCCACCCCTTCTCTTCCCATGTGGTGTCGTACAAGGCGACTAAGGGATAGGACTGATTAACTTTAACATCAGACAGATATGTACAGCCCAGACTCACCCTCAGATGCATGGCTCGAGTCAACAATAGTGCCCGGAATACGGCAATAGGCTCACCCCCTATTAAGTGGGACCGAATACAGATTGGTGAAATGTGGGTGGTAATTAACCTTGCCTATCCGGGGATATATAAAGGCGTGACTATATTTATATATGTATGTATGTATGTAAGTCCGCGTGGAGTTCAAACCGGGTTTTTACTTTTTCCCGCAGTATCCTTATAATTAAAAGAAAATAAAGTGATCAGGTTACGTCTACAGTTAAAATCCCGGCAAAATCTGCTCAGATAACCCATTAGATTAACAACAGACAATAAGACAGACAGAGTTAATAAGCTAATTGGCATCCATGAGTCTCTAGTCTCTAAGGGGCGTGGTTGCAAATCAACGCTTCGCACTAGACGAGTCTAATGACGTCACTGTTTTTTGTAACGTCACGTGACTCATGCACCTAAGTATGTTGAAAATATAGAAGAGATTAGATCTGATTAGCACGTTAAAAAAATGACGAATCACTAACGTAAAAAAGCAATAATCACTTTCCGCTGATTTCAGCTTTCTGATGACAATTATTAATAAGTAGAATCATAATCAACACGATCTAAATTATCAATATAACAATATCCGTTCAAAGTCAAATACACCTTATTACTCCAAGGTCAAAAATTTACGACAGATAACGCAATCTTGTGGTTATCATAATAATGAAATATTTTATTACTGTAATTCTCTTGTAATTGCTTAATAATACTGAGGCACTCCTAGTATAGTAGGGTGGCCAGAAAACTGGAGGTTATCGGGATTTTTCTGAAGTCAATCTAATCAAAATATGTGTGATCGAATAAAATATGTGTGATCAAATAAATCGAATTACCGCGATGATGTTATCTACTTGCCATATCAAAGGCATTTCCAAGCTACTAAAATACAAAAGCGGCAATTGGCGAGTAGCGACGAATAACATTATATAAAAGTTTTATATTTGAGTTGATTGAATGAAAGGTAAATTGCAGTTTACGATGCATGAAGTTTTAAATAAAAACTTACTAGATCGCGTTCAAACCAATTTGCAGTGGAAGTTTACATGGTAATGTACATCATACTTTTTTTAGTGTTATCATTCTCTTACTTTTGAAGTTACAAGGGGGAGGGACGGAGGATATATTTTGCTTTTGCTTTATAAGTGTCTCTCGCGAAAACTATTCATCAGTTTCGAAAAACATTATCTTAGAAACTTCAGCATCATTTTTGAAGTATCCATAGATACCACAAACAATTAGGATTAATGAAAAAAAAATTGTGCACAACAAAAAGTACCCACAAAACTTATTGTTTTTTTTTTCTATTTTTGTGTGAAAATCTTAATGCGGTTCAGAGAATACATATACTTACCAACTTTCAACGGTGTAGTCCACTTAGAGCACCCAGCCGAATAGCACCTGTGCGAATAGCACCTAGCCATGTCCATGAACAGCACCTATCAAAATTTTTGGCAGGTGCTAACAGCATAGTGCTTATAGTTTCAAAAAAAAGTGGCTGTGACATACGGACGGGCAGACTGACAGGCAGACATGACGAATCCATTAGGGTTCCATTTTTTGCCATTTGGCTACGGAACCCTAAAAACTGAATGCGGTTGAGGAACAATTTTCTACCAGTGTACCCAACTATGTGATGTTATGATCCCACTATCATCATTGTCTCTGCGTTAGTTCTAGTCGCATTTGAGGCGTCCACTTCTGAAGGGTTCACTTTTCCAGTCTCTGCGAAGCAGCTGCTGTGCAGTTCTCTAAGCATTCAGCATCGAACGCAGCGCGGAGACAGCCTTGATAGATGTAGAATATACTGCTTCCAGGCAAGGTCTCCGAAGTCGTCGTCGCCCGGCCCTGCGCCACTGAAGATGTCGACCGCAGTGATCGACGAAACGTCTGGAACGCAAGTTTCACATCGACCACGGCCAGACAGCCCGGAAGCAGTATATTCTACATGCAACGCCGGCCGTGAAAGCCTGAAGACTTATAGCCTTGATAGAGATTGTTATTGGCCGATATCCAGTGATGTCACACAGCCCGACCAATGACAATCTTTATCAAGAATATCTCAGCGCTGCGCTCGACGCTGAAACCTTAGACAATTGCACAGCTGAACTTCGATAATTTTCCATAAAACGATTGCACTCTAACATTCAAAACTCATTGCAGTCCAGTCGACAGACTTTTTTAGAGGTCCAACTATCCGTAATACCTCGCCTGCTCTAGATGTTCGTATAGCAACCGGGACCAACGGCTTCATGTGCTCTCCGAGGCACTGTTCTATTCCCACAATAAAGGCTATATTGTTGTCAAATGACCACGTTTCCAACCTGCAAATATGAACCATTTATTGCATCCTTCCTACTAATTACATATCTATTATAAACGCGAAAGCTTGTAACTATGAATGGATGAATGGATGTTTGTTACTCTTTCACGTAAAAACTACAGAATGGATTTTAATGAAACTTTACAATAATATACCTTATACATCAGAATAATACATAGGCTACAATTTATAACGATAACGCAGGCAAAAGCTACTTAATACTATAAAACTGCACCTTTGCCTTCAAGTGAAAAGTGTCTTAAGGTAAATTCGATAATATACCTAGTACATATTCTGAGAAATATTACAAGTCATCACTGTGTTATTGGCGTAAACATTAATGACGAAGCTTTTTAGTTAGCGATACCTGACACCCGCCTACTTCATACGAAAGAAACCGATTTAAAAATTTATAAGTAGGTAAGTTTATTGCGGAAGTGTCCCCTTATAACAATACACATCATTTTATTCATTTTAGTTTTTGATTTTAATTTGATTGATATTTTCTAAAGTTTACGCGAATATCACTTATTGAAATAAATCACGTTTTACATACATACATGCATATAATCACGCCTTTATCCCCAGAGGGTTAGGTAGAGATGTATTAACACCCACATTTCAACAATCTGTATTCGGTCCCACGTAATAGGGGGTGAGCTTATTGCCGTATTCCGGGCACTATTGTTGACTCGAGCCATGCATCTGAGGCTGAGTCTGGACTGTACATATCTGTCTGATTTTAAAGTTAATCAGCCCTAAATTTTAAAGCACTTACTATGTTAATTATTTAAATCGCGGGTGCAAATCCAGCCTGAGATATTTTAATCTTTCCTATCTTAATCAATCGTTTGCTTCTGCATCATTTGATTATACCTAAATAAGCCTGAACATCTGAACCACATAACATTTTATGTGTCAATTATTAGTGAGCAAATAGGAGAAAACTCCGTTATTATATTGGACTGCCCTACTGGGGAAGTACTTACTCCAACTTAGTGAAATTGGTGGAAAACCGCAGTAAAAGAAATGTATTTAATTGAATTTTTTTTTAACATTTTCATGCTAAATTTCGAATCGAATTAGATAGGAAAATTTTGGAATCGGTTCAGGCTGGGCTTGAACCTGCGACCTTTTTCCCTTACAGGGGGACTGCTTTGGCGGGGGGAGACGGATGCCTCAAAGACGGATAGGTATAAGGAGAAATTTGGAGTAGTCCGGGCGTGGTCTGATAGCTCAGTGGTCACACCAAAATGGGTGGCAGACAGGCACACGGCCCACCTGATGGGAAGTGGTTACCGTGGCCTATGGACGTTTGCAACACCAGGGGCATCACAATCGTGCTACCGACCCTGTAGATACCTTCTAATACCCTTCTTGAAGAACCCCATATTGTAGTCGCTTGGAAAAACTACGACCACCTATCATAATCGAGAAGAAAAGTATAATTATTGATTGTTATTTTCTGATTGTGAATATGGCCTATTGGGCTGGGGATACCCTGTGGCTAGTGTTCGTTGTGACTTTTCAATCTGTTACCATTACAGCAACAAAGGGGTAGGCAGAAGCGTTTTATAACCCCAAATGTCACAATCACAGTTATTTTATTTATGCATCCTAATTAGATACGTACATTCTTTATGAATATACATAGAATTAGTCCGACCAACGCATTGCGAATCATGCATAAATAAATACTTTTACAGAGCGGAAATCAAACCCACGACCTCTAACTTAATAGTCAAACACTATGCCACACTGGTCGTCCCTTAAATAATAAAAATACTTAACTCAAACTTACTAGTTACTTCAAGAAAAGCCCCAATTCCGAGTCTTCTAAGTGTGATATTTTCTAAAGTTTACGCGAATGTCACTCATTGAAATAAAACCACTTTCTTCTAGGTATTCTAAGTTATATTTATGTAAATTCCTAGAGAATATAATACTTCTCGTAATAAGGTAAAAAACAAATAATATAGTCATTCGAATAAATATGTGTCACGATTGCCATTCCCCACCTCAGCTCAATACGCCAGTAATTCATTGTTTCATGACTACAGTATTCGATATCATAAGTAGGTAGTTTAACTCGGGACATACTTTTTTTCTTACGTGTGGGAAATCCGCCCGGATACCCCCCCCCCCCCTTTCCCTATTTCAGAGGTGGAGGAGGAGGTAATATCGGACTCGAACCGACTAAACCGTGGGTTGTTGTGCTAGGCCGAAGGCGAGGTTATCATCGACATATCTCTCGCACCCCGGCTAACCCAGGGCCATCCCTCTCGGTCTGGCTCGTCTCGGCTCCACTCCTGTGGCCTGCTTCTGCTAGGGTGACAAGAGCGGCTCCACCGGGCACACTCAGGCCCGCGCTCATGGGGGGCGGAGGTCGTTCTGCGCTCTCTGACGCCCGAGACGCCTACAATGGCAGCGAGTCTGTCCGCTCATACCGTAGTAACTATTTATTAATCTGTGCTCATACTCGGGACATACCTTACAGTGCACGTTTTGAGTTTTGCACATTGTACTCCGATGGTAGGTAGGTACATCTTGGAGCTAAGTTGCGAGACAAAGGAGCCCTGGTGCGCGCGGATTGTTTTGTAATAATTCATGCTTGGTGAAGCTCGACCACTGTCGTAGCACCCCATACTATCCTCAAATGACACCCAGTGTAGTGCACATTTTATGTCCAAGATATAATAAGCGTCGGTAGCTTAGTGGTTAAGGAGTCAGCCTTACGATCGAGAGGTCCCGGGTTCGAATCCTGGCCATTACACTACCGACGTGAACCCACTCCTAGCACAAGCAATTTAGCTTAGTTGGATGGGTTAGAGGGAATATTAGTAATTAAGATAATTTCGGCTGGTAATATTCTTTAAAAAAAAAAAAAGAAATATTTCCGTCCAATTGAACAGTCCGTCTGGGGAAGTATCTCCGCCCTACAGAATACCGCGGCCATAATAACCTCAAGTTGTGTTCCCGGCGGTGAGGGTAGGAGCTCACTGGAGAGTTTTTGTGCGGTCAGTGGGAAGACCAAAGGCTATTCCTGCTTTGTCTTCTACACTAATGGCACAGCAACACTCTGTGTTTACAGGGTGGGCAACACAAGTGTGACCCCCCTGGTGTTGCACACTTCCATAGGCCACGGTAACCACTTTCCATCAAGTGGGCCGTGTGATTGTCTGCCACCTCAGTTGTATAAAAAAACCCTAAAAGAATTGAATTCTTTTCTTGCACACGTGTTTCCTTCTTTCTACAGTGATAAGTGTCCAGCCCCTTAAGTCAAGTGGCAATTCATTGGCCGGCGTTTTTTTCTTTTTTTTTACATGCGGGCAATCCCCACGGATACCCCCCCCCCCCCCCTTCGGAGCCGAAGGGGAAGGTTATGTCGGACTCGAACCGACTAAACCGCACGTCATCTGTGGGTCGACGTGCTAGGCCGAAGGTGAGGTTGAGAATATAATGACTAATGATAACCGTGACATACGTCAAATGCCATACACTTTTCATTGTCTAGAGGGGCTTAGCTGAAGCAGGCCGAGAGGGCGCGCGGCCGCTTGCCTCGCGCCCCCCATTTTCTGGACAAACATGGGGACGCCATAGTCACTCACCCGAGGGGGACTTCTATGGACCTGGGTCAGCCGAAGTGCATTAGGGATATGCTAGAGGCGACTTCGAAGCATCGGTAGCTTAGTCGGCCCTACGATCGAGAGGTGCTGAGTTCGAATCCTGGCCATTACACTACCAACGTGAATTCTCTTGAAGCAGAAGCAAGTAAGCTTAGTTGGAGGGGTCAGAGCGAATGTTAGTAATTTCGGTTGCTTATATTCTATAAAAAAATACTGATGGCCCGAGTCAGCCGTGTGGTTATGGTCGATTCGAGTCCGTCTTAACCGCCCCCGCTGGCCACGGCGGATTGAATTCAAATTCAAATTCAAATTCAAATTCAAATTCAAATTCAAATTCAAATTCAAATTCAAATTCAAATTCAAATTCAAATTCAAATTCAAATTCAAATTCAAATTCAAATTCAAATTCAAATTCAAATTCAAATTCAAATTCAAATTCAAATTCAAATTCAAATTCAAATTCAAATTCAAATTCAAATTCAAATTCAAATTTATTTATTTCGTGAAGCATAGGTTACTTAATCGATGTTATAAATAATAATATTAGTCCAAGCTATGTTCCGCCAAAGGCATACAAAATATTAAATGAAATCATAAAATAGATAAATGTGCAGAATCCAATAATTTAATTAAAATGAAAATTTAAAATAATCTTTTGAAGGGGTATTCTTGCATATTCTGCACGTAAAAAAAGGAGTGTCCCTTTTGATACGGTTTTTATGGTCACGTTAAGGCACTTCCAATAATTATTTTATTATCATCATAGATATACATATGTAGCACCTATAAATACTATTTGGTGTAAGTAGTTACTAAGTACATATAACTTATGGTCGCATATAGAGACTCAATATTTTTGTATTAGACACGTTAATTTGATTTCACCTCGCCTGATGGTAAGCTGAAGGGAAAGTCTCAGGAAAGAGGGTGACCATTTACAAACACGCGCCATGTTAACAATGATAGCACTCAGCTTGACGGCCTCATCAGATGCTTTTTCACGCCCCGCTTAAAGGACCCGGGACTGTAGGAAGAAGAAATAGCATAGTCATGAATTAAACACTAAACATCTGAATTATTTATTAACTTTTACAATTTCATCACGATTGATGGGGTAAATATTAGATTTTACTCCAGATATAAGGCAAATATTGTAACAACGGCAGTGTAGGCTTCCCTCTCGGGCTTAGTAGGTCAAACGGCTGTCGCTCACCGGAGAGTTTTTGTGCTGTGAGTGGGAATACCAAAGGCTATTCCTGCTTTGTCTTCTACACTAACGGCACAGCAACTCTCTGTGTTTACAGGGTCGGCAGCACGAGTGTGACTCCCCTGGTGTTGCACACGTCCATAGGCCATGGTAATCACTTTCCATCAGATGGGCTGTGTGCTTGTCTGCCACCTAAGAGGTAAAAAAAAATGGCCAATATTATGGAGTTATATCAAAATGCAATAATATAATGGCACTAATATTATATCACATTATATGCGGCAAATAATATGAACAATTAGATAACACCAGGAAATGAACTTCGAACACATAGTGACGTATGTACGCGTCACAGCTCATTCATGCATTATTTTTTATTATTTCATGAGTGACTCAGATTGAGATATTTATAGCCAGGTAAATAATATGTAGCGAGCAAAGGAAGTATAGTAAGGTATTTGGTGGGTACACAATGGGTAACGCCTCATCTGGCCAATGAGATGGTGGTTTTAATCGGTTCGGGTCCAACATAATGGCGAGAGGTGGGTGAGTCCCCATAGATACACTCACCTTCCGCCTAAATAAAGGTACATATGACACAATCTGATTACTTTTCTTGCAAATTTAGACCTTTAGAACAAGGGAAGCCTACAAAAAAGCCATTTTTTCCTTATAATACTTTTTTGTGTATGAATCTTCACTAAGCTATCCTGCCCAGTCAATATATCTAATGGTTAACGACTCTGACTCTGACTCTGGCTTTCCTCTTGGGTTTACTAATACATACATAATATTCACACATGTAAAACTCTTAAAAGTGTAGGCAGAAGAAAGTATTTTCTTCCACAACATTTCACACAACGCTTTCTAATTCCATGGTGAGCATAGCTTAACTACCTTGTGTTATGGAATCTAGAATGCAGATAAACATATTTAGATACACACTACCAGTGTGGTGGCGTTGTGGATAGCAGAGGATCCTTCAGGTTCAGTAGCGGGTTACAATGATATCACTAGCCACCATCAGTTTTAATATAACAGTTTATTGCGATAGTACAAAGCACAGCTTACACGGTTCAGGAAGAAACAGTAACGTATAGAAGAAGGGCAGAATCCGGACGAAAGAATAAGCAAGGTAATAGCGGTAGAACGTAGCTTTTGGTAGGAACCGCGGGAGGCAGAGCGGCGTGCGTTCGGCACGGGATACTCGAAGCGACATATTATACATAGAAACACCCAGACCAATGCAAATATGCAATAAGCGGGGATCGGACCCGCGTTTCCTGCGTAGCGGCCGCATTCACTACCCACGCCTCATAGGCTGTCAATTAACAACTTCATTTCGCCATCTATGATTTTTGGTACTGCTGAATAGGGGGCAAAGGTATTGCCGTCAATGAAATGGGCTTTATGTTAACTGTCGAATGAAGAATAGCCCTTTCTTTTAGTGGCCTTCTACGACACCTACGAGTAGAGATAGGACGGCTCTATTGACTTACGGACTGAATTTCCGCTCTGCTTAACTCCCGCCTTAGCCTTCTAACCTAGCCTATCCGAGTCGGTCGAGTCGGTCGGTCGAGTCGATTACATAATGAAGTAATTTGAGGCATAAAAACCAAAGAAGAAAAAAACAGTTGCAATTCAAAGAAAGAACAAAAAAAAGTCTGTCGAAGTAGTGGTCATTCGAAGATGTGTCTTGCCTAAGTATTGTCTGTCGAATAATCGTCTGTCGAAGTAGTGGTAATTCGAAGGTGTGTGTTGTCTAATAATTATCTGTCGAAGCAATGACTTGTCTATCTATGTGTTTGCGAAGTTCGCTACATGTCGAAGTATTGTGTCTAAATTCAGTCCGTGAGTGGGCTCTATTCTCGTTTTCTTCTTACGTTCGTTGGTTCTTGGGGTAGCTTGATTTATAATCACTTTTAAACTGTCACATTCCATGATATACAATAATGTATGCTTACACAATAGGGACACTGTGAGTGTGGTATGTGACGGTACATGCCGGAAAGAAATATCCAAAAATATCGACAATGTGCGGGTACATCACGGACTCGAAGACGGCAGACGTGCACTACTGAGCCAGTCATCCTGTGACCACGGCCGTTGTAATTTCATCAAAACGTCAGACAAATCACAGGTATGTATATTGTATGTGATTGCATGATTTGTGTGTCTGAGTGTAAGTATAACCACACTGAACGGAAGAGTTCGTTACACTGTGGTAGGTATAAGGTCTTGAGTTTGTAAGCCTATCAAATCCATACTAATATTATAAATACGAAAGTAACTCTGTCTGTCTGTATGTTACGCTTTCACGCCCAAACCACTGAACCGATTTTAATGAAATTTCGTATAGGGATAGTTTAGACCTTAAGAAAGGACATAGGCTATATTTGGTCACGATAACCGACATCCACGCGGGCGGAGTCGCGGGCAAAAGCTAGTATGTTCATAAATTACTTCCAATAATTCCTATGTAACCCACAATGGAGCTGATGCCCACTCGAACGTTCCCAAGAGAGTTTATACTAAAGTAATCTTGAGCTACATGTTTTAAAGAGATGTTTTGAAAACATTCACTGTTTTGTGCTGAAGTTTCTCAACGTAAGCGATTTCTTGCATTCTATAACACGTTCTGAAATTACTGTAGTACATATACGGTAGTTATAATAATAAGGAGCACAGAGTAAATATACTTACCTGTCTGCAGAGAGATGAAATGAATCAACACCACATGAAACTGCTGATCAGAGCTCCGCGTTCAAAATATCGATATGAGGAAGTCAACACAGGTTTTTTTTATGCCACTGAGGAGGCAGACCACCACCAGGCAAACCTGATGGAAAGTGGTCACCGTGGCCTATGGACGTGTGCAACACCAGTGGAGTCACACTCTTGCTGCCGACCCTGTAAACACAGAGCGTTTCTGTGCCGTCAGCGTAAAATACAAAGCAGGAATAGCCTTTGATCTTCTCACTGACAGCACAAAAACTCTCCAGTGTGCTCCTACCCTTCTCACTACCGGGAACACAACTAGAGGTTATTATGGCCGCGGTATTCTGTAGTTCGGAGATACTTCCCCAGACGGACTGTCCAATTGGACGGTAATACCGTCGTGGTCCTACCTCCTACTAGTTTGATTTGTTCCTAATACCTTGGTTTTAACATAATTCTGAAACTTTGCATTCAAGATCGTTCCGACGCTGACTATACCAGCTCGCAGACGACGTTGGCTTTTGTTCAAAAACTTTCGGTGGGTCCCCAATAAGGCAAGATTCGTACTGTGCATGACGATGGAAATAATCACATCCTGTCCTCCCGAGTACCGTGTAACTAACTACCTTCTGCATCAAGGCTTTGATCCAGCTGCCCAATGAGAGGCTCGCTTTGAAAATACCTATATTGTTTATTGGTCTAGAATCAATATAAAATGTATGGTACTAGCCGGCAGTTACAGTCGATATGATATCAATCAGCCACTGTAAATGATTAGGTAATTCTTGTACGTGCTAGTATATTGCTAACCACAGATTATATCCTACGAACATTATAAACGCGAAAGCTTGTAAGTATGAATGGAAGGATGTTTGTTACTCTTTAACATAAAAACTACTGAATGGATATTAATGAAACTTTACAATAATATAGCTTCATATAAGGTGTCTCAGTAAGAGTTAACTTTTTCATTTTAAAACAAAAACAAGTATTTTATGACAGAGTTGTGAATCTCGGGTTTATGCGAATAAACCCTGAGCTCAAATCGGAAATCCAACACGTCATCGATGAGAGAGAGAGAGAAAAGTCAGGGAAAATTTCATGAAAAGAGTAATGGCCTGTCATCGGAGTCATATGTCGGATATTTTATTCTATACCTAATCGGAACATGTCTTCTTTACAATACAATAAAAATATCACAACTCTGTCATAAACATACTTATTTTTTTATTTTAAAATAAAACAGTGCACTCTTACTGAGAAACCCTTTACATTAGAATAACACATAGGCTACAATTTTAACGATATTCGACATTCACGCGGGCAGAGCCGTGGGCGAAAGCTAGTATATCATACAAATGAGAGGTCTCTACAAACTCCGGAACTCCGAAGTCTTTCGAATTCCGTGAACGACTTCCACTTAGACCCACTATCAGTGTTTTCAGGGACTGTCGTATGAGAACCAGTGCCGACAGCTTAACGAGCTCTTCGAGACACACGGTAATCAGTTTCATTCATTCATTCATGCCAGCGTTAATACTGGTCGCGTCCGAAACTTTCATGCAACTCGAAGTTTGGAGTCTGCTGTTCCCAGTCTGCCTGCAGATTTAGCTGAACTCCGTAGTTACACTGCAAAACCTGTCAAGCAAACAATGAAACTCGTGTAAAACTGATTGAAATCAAGTATCCGCTTTCCGCCTTTTTTCACTCCACATTTCGCCAGATTCTCATCCATCAATCAGCAGCGTGTACCAGCTTGAGGGCAAACTTGTTCATGGGACCGCTGAGGTAAATATTAATCAATACCTGGGCCCAATACAACTTCAAACTCAAAGTCATTTGGCGCTAAAATTGGGTATTGTGAAAAAAAATCCAATTATGAAAAAAAAATTGGCTGAACTTATTGAATTAAGAATGGTAAATTAGTGATGACAGTAGCGTCGGTTCTGATTTGATTGTTTTGAAAAATTGTACGCAAAATTTATTTGCAACGTCATAATATTTAATAGTCAAATTATTTACTATTATGGTTGGGTGGATGATTAAAAATAAATAAAAACGATAAAATATGACAGACGCAACTTTTACAGCTCTTTCATTATTCCTAATTTCATAAGTTCAGTTAAATGATTTATTTTAACTAAAAGAAAGTACCTTCTTCCCAATTATTTTATCTATGGTGCCAAAATATACATTTGAAGGACTAAAGATATCTTGAAATTAACACCGTGATAGGTGATAAGTATCTACGAGTAAGTAACAGCTTTTACATCTATATATCAATGGCGACAACATCATACCAGGATTAGCCAATCAACAGTTGTAAACTCAGAGCAATAAACCAAACGGAGTGGACTCGCGCGCTATTTTGTACGAACAAAAGTCTGCCACTTTCAGCGGGGGACGGGGGACGCACACTAATTTAATTGTCAATTACTAATGCATTTTTAAATCACGTCGCTATGCACTCACACAACAAAAATGTTGAACACTAATTTAAACTATACGCACACACTCACATTCGCACACAGGGACCTCTATCAGTGACATATCATTAATGTAAACAAGCTAGAGCTTGACCATGTCGATATTATGTATCGAGGTTTTTGTGTTTCAAATGCGTGAAGGTAATTTTATTATCAATTATCATATGTGATGACTTTTTTACGTATTATAACGTCATTAAAATAATATTCATTATATTTATTAAATAGAATATGCATTATTTAATGAAATAGGTACTGTGTACAGGGGTTTTGCTAATAATTTTGTAAGTCTTTGTAGATTTAGCACTTTGAAATGGCCAAAAATTGTCCAAAATAAATTTCATTAGAGTTATTTTAATCAATCGTGGGACCCGACGATGAAGTCCCCCAATAAGGGGTTCACGTATGAAATACAGGTATCAAAGTAACAATAAATAGGTTAATTATTTATATTAATTTTAAATAAGTGATTAATAAAAGACTTTTTATTTTATTGAATACTTTTTCTACACTTTTAATACTCCTTACATATGAAATTGGCGTTATATAGAACTGGCTATTTTAATCTGCAACATCCAGCACAGCTAGCCGTTAATCGGCCGACATTGGTGAACTGTTCTAGCCCACTGCTGCTTCAGGACAACGTAAGACCACACCAGACCAACAGACGGTCGTTAAAGTAGAGAAGGAATGTTGGAATGTCCTCATCACTCACCATACTTCCCGGACCTTGATCCACTCCACTCCACAAATCTGGAGTATTTTTGGAGTATTTCTTAGTTGAAAAAAAAAATCAATTCTGATTAGGCAGTCCAAAACAAAACTACTTTAACCAATTTGTTGATTCTCGCTCCCGCAACTTTTTCAGCAAAGGAATCAATGAACTGCCTATAAAATGGCAAAAGTGCATAGATAACAATGGTACAAACTTTGATTGATTAAATAAAAAACCTGTAAAAAATAAGCTTATATATCGTTTTATAACACCAATTTCATATGTATACCTAATATTAGAAGGGTTAACTACTAAGCTGAAAATCAGGACCTAGTACAATAATAAAATGTACCTTGGGTAGTCTGAACGTTGGTACAGCGCCCTGAATCAATTTTCTCTTATTGTTTGATTGTATTATAAAACAGGAACTTTTAAAATGCTGTGAGCAAATTGTACTTCTCGGCACCCACGAAACATGGTTCCCACAAAATTGGACCCAAGGGGTACAAAGTAATAGTTCTTTTGGGAATCTAAAAATTAACGTTAAAATTGTTAATATGGTACTGGAATATTGATATCGATATTGGTCATTATGTTGTCCCAGCTCTAATTCTAGCAAAGTGTGGCCAACTTCCTACAAAATATTTCACTTGTTTTTTCGAAATATTTTATATTCGAATGTAAGATAATAATACTCTCATATTGAATTATATCTGTGTGCATTGTACTATTGGTTGAAAGGCTATGATGCTATGACAGCAAATGTAATTTTGACATACCTATTATTAACGTCTTATGTGCACATAATTATCCCAGCAAACAGGGCAGCCAATAAACTGAATGTTAGTAATCTTTACAGGGTTTTGAAAAACTAGATTATGTTGCAGTAAGTTAAAAATAAATATTTGTTTATATTAATTGAAGATATGACTTAGGTATTGTTTTAAACAACGATCCCTTCGTTCTTATTCGATATAGTAAATATAGCTTTCAACACGTAACTACAGCGATAATTTAAACTTCAAGCAAAGTTGAGCGTCATATTCCACTTAGAATGTCAACAATATTATTACATATTTAGGTACTCGGCTCTCCGCGGTTTTTACGCAGTAACTATAAACATGCTATAGGCCTCGGTATCCACTTTCCATCAGTTGGACCGTGTGCTTGTCTGCCATCTAAGTGTTATAAAAAATATACTGTGTAAAATCTTATTAAGCTTAATACAAAATTGATTAAATTGGTAAGAAACCTTAGCTTAAAAATTACCCTAGATTTGATTCTAGTTCATACATTGGTAACACTGTCGATTAGCATACTTTTTTGGATTTTTGATAATTTAATGAATTAATTGATAATATTTGAACGAAATTATACTTACAGGTGAAAGGTAATATTATCCTTTTGTTTATTTGATGTCGCTGATCGCTTTTTACACCAAAATACATAGCAACTCGGCATTTTAATAGGAGAAGTTAACTCAGTGAGCCGTGCGTCGAAATGGCGCGGAAAGCGCGGCAACTAGTTTTATATAACGGGCATGACCCGCTGTCTCATACCTTTGGCAGCGGGGTATGCGTGTTAGTGGCGTCTCCGGTTGGTTTATTGCTCTGAGGTTGTAAATGACAAGCGTTTGATAAAAATATGACGGTGGCTTTGATGGATGAGATAACAAAAAAAAAACAGTTACTTTTTTTAAGGAAGTGCCCTTGGTGAGCATCTATTTCTTGTCTATGAATACTTGATTGGCGATATTGTAGAAGAGTGATGAAGATAAATGATTCAAATAGCTATGATAGGTATAAATTTATAATAGAAATGGTAGGCAATGGAAAGTTCTTGGAATAGTTTTGGTGACAGTGTGAAAAACAAAGACTTTGTAGGTTGTAGGTAAACCTACTTCTAGACTGGTTGTAATACGGAACAGAACACCCAGTCCTAGTGGGTTTTATCAGGCCAAAAGATAACCAGCCAGCTTGAAAGTCAATAAAGCACCAAGACACAAGTTGGTCGCTGCAAGAAAATATTGCAAAGTTTGGCCGTTGTAGAGAAGAAATGTTACATTTGCTGTGCTCGTCTACCTGTACTATCGAGGATCTGTGTTGTGCATGCAACGGAAAACGCGGTAGGTGTCGCCAAGTATCAGGCAGGAAATTTCCAATTAGATATGTTGCAAATGTCTTGGACCTGAAATGTGTTCAAAATGTGCCCTATACCATAAACGCACAAGTCCACGATTCTTGGGTATCTTTTGAGGATAGCAAGGGGAGCTACAGCGGAGGACGAGCTCACATTAACCAAGCAAATACAAATCAATTCAAGCGCGTCAGTACCTCGGTTGTCTCGCGACTTAAGCCCGAGATAAATATGTGTCCCGAGCTATAGTGCATAAGGTCTATACGGATACATTTTCCTAGTGATGTGCCGTTCCACATTCAAAATTCATGCCCAAATCCCACCTCACCGAGAAACCGTGATACATTTTTTGTTCTAAACCGCCTAGTACATACTATACATACCATATAGCAACTGTTCTGTGTTACTAGTCATGACTTCTCGGCTTGTTCTTTGTTGAATTATAAGTATTATAACCAATCATATCACTACTTCATGTGACCGTAATTGATCGTAATTGAACGTCTCCAATTTAGCTAATGCGTAGGGCTACCATCTCCAAAATTCAAAAACCCGGATAGGAAGCGTAAAGACCCTGGAGAATAGAACATTTTTTTCCTCTCAGCTACACCTAAACCACCCCTCCCCCTCCTCCACTTCTGTCGGGGTCTAAACCGCGCGCCATCTTTAGTGATCAGATGCTACGGATAACTCCACCACCTCGGTCACCTTTAAGGTTACGGGGCCAGTTTCCGAAAATGTGCAAGACAGGGAAATTGATCCTCAAGGCGGGGCGCCCGGCGGAGTCACCGGCCGCTTGCCGGCTCATAGAATCAATCGACAAGGTGGTCAAACTCTTTGAAAGAGTTATTGCGAAGCACCTCGTCAAGTACCTCTCTAAAGTGGGACCGGAGCTGGCGGTTGACCAGTGGTACCATCACGCGCATCGGGAGCGGGGATTTGATCCCGAGCCCGAAAATATTCGGGCCGAGAAATCCTGGCTCCACTGGGACATTGTAGCCGAGTGGGAGCGACAACTTGAACAACCACGCGCAGGGCACGCCGTGATAGCGACGGTAAGACCCATCATGGGGGAGAGGCTATAGAGGCCAAACGGTAGCCTCTCGTACTGACGGTACGAGAGGCTGAGGCCGACGCAGATCATCACCGGACACGGTAGGTTCGGGCGGTATCTGCATCTGATGGGCATAGAGCCAACGCCCGAGTACCATCACTGCGACGCGGCTGTGGACTCGGGGCTGCACACGCTCACCGAGTGTCCGGTGTTTGAGACGCCGAGGCGGGAACTTGTGGTGGCCCTGGAGGTGAGAGTGACATTTTCGTGGAATGTCCCAAACCCTGATTTGGCCACTTAGTAAATTATATATTACCTATAAACTAAACGGTACAGGCTCACCAACTTAACACAGTCAGTCCTAAGAAGTTTGTAGTAAGTTTACAATGCTATGAAAAATTAGATCATAGTTCTAAAAGGACAATATTTCCTAAAAAAAAAAATTAATGTAACTGTCCCGAGGTAACTGCTGATTTGCGTGGATTATTATAATTTCACTAGCACAGCTCTAAATTGGCGGCCCGATGATGTGTCATCCATAATTCTTGTTACAACTGGCCGTGCTGCGACGGCCGAGCAAAGGACTTGGGTGATAGTGCGTCGTGTTTTAATTTCCAGTTAATTTGATTGGTAATTAATTATTTCCAGTGTCTATGAATTTATTTAATTAATAAAATATTAAAGTGAACAAATATAAGGTAATCTAACTTATATAAAAAACACAGTTTATTTGATTTAAAGGTTTTATGACATGCGTTAACGACTGTCACATAAGTCAAATCCCATCCATTCGCCCATTCTATTCCACCTAGGGTTACCAGATCTCCGGATATGTCCTGAGATCTCCGGAGTTTTGGACTCATCTCAGGATTGCGCCCGGATTTTGCAAATCTCATGAAATCCCAGGATTTTTAAGAATAATACAACTTATATTATTCTAAAAAATCCTGGTACCTTTAAAAATATCTTATTTTTTCAATATTGGCATTTCCCTTGAACTTGATTGAAAAATAATTATTACATATTAAACATAAGACTTCGGTACTTCCTCTGCCCTCTTTCATATTTGGATTTTTTTTCTGTTAAAATATCTGTGAATGTATAGCAATATTAGCAATACCCGTAGTCTAGGTACGATGTAAATAGTATTTCACAAAAATTATAATAGGTAATTACGACTTTTGAAAAAGAAGTACCTAGCTTCTTTTGCTCAATTTCTGAACCTGTAATAAATCTCAGGATTTTTAAATGGAACTCAGGCTTTATCTCCGGACTTTTGATTTTTGCATCTGGTAACCCTAATTCCACCAAACACCGGCCAACGAATGCCACTTGTCGAGAAGGGCAGGAGACTACGGCAGGAGAGATGGCAATCGACGCAAACAGTTCTTAGGCATTACAGACCATTCGAAATTCTCAATCAATATTATGTTGCGAAAGAGACTAAATAAATCTACAACTCTTAAAAAGGCAAAAGAGACAGGGGACCGGCCACATGGCAATAGCAACCTGTTCGCAATATGATGTACCGGTCAGACAACACGTTGCAACCTGTTCCGTCGACCGTTGCAAATGTCCGTCGCCTTGTGCCGATTCTTGATCTATTTTGTCTCAGAACATAATCATCAGGATGTTAGTATCCCGATAAGCAATGTATAATGGTGCCCTGGCCGAGTTGTGTGTACATAGGCAACCTATCAGAGGAAGACTGAGGTACATAGAAGATATCTTGGACCCAGATCACGAAACCACCGCCGTAAAACCTCGTGCTATACTCGAAAGACACGGAAAAAACGCGTACCTGCGCATATTAAAGCGTCGGTAGCTTAGTGGTTATGGAGTCGGCTTAACGATCGGGAGGTCCCGGGTTCGAATCCTGGCCATTAGGTACACTACCGACGTGAACCCACTCCTAGCACAAGAAATTTAGCTTAGTTGGAGGGGTTAGAGGGAATATTAGTAATTTCGATAATTTAATATAATCATATACTTAATATAATAATAATAATATAATCTTTTAAAAAATATATATATAAGTAGGTATACCCTAGTCGTACTTAATGCTACAATGGTATCCATCTGACCTCATCAGATACTTTTTTAAGAATATTAGCTACCGAAATTATCGAAATTACTAATATTCCCTCTAACCCCTCCAACTAAGCTAAATTGCTTGTGCAAGGAGTGGGTTCACGACGGTAGTGTAATGGGCCAGGATTCGAACCCGGGACCTCTCGATCGTAAGGCCGAACTCCTTAACCACTAAGCTACAGACGCTTCTTCACGCTTCGCTTATAGAGCGTGCAGGAGGAACGTGCTAGTAAAGATATGTGTTCTTTAGCAGCATGTAAGGTGCACAGAAAATAGGAACCGAACTGCTTGATCCTTGATCGAATTGTTTGAACTGTAAGTATACGTAAAAAAATATCACTTCAAATCGATTAACATAGGAAAAAGTGAATCGCTCAGGCGGGACTCGAACCCGCGATCTTTCCCTTACAGGAAGAATGCACTGACCACTGAGCCACCGAGCCTCGCCTGAAGCTATCCAAACTCTCCTATACTACCGTCTTAGGGCGACGAGGGTTCGAGTCCTGCCTGAGCGATTCACTTTTTCCTATCTTAATCGATTTGAAAAAGTTAACATAGTACCTAAATGTTACAAAATTTCATTCAATTTATCACTTCGTTCGTCAAACACACTTAACAGAATCGAGTCTAGCAGCCGTGCTATGGAACTGAGAAATTATTCACGATGCCTACGGCCACTGTCTGCCATTGCGCATTAGAAAACGTTAATTGACTGTTGAAGCCATTGACTTCTTGCATAATAAAAAAACTATTTAGAGCAAATATTCCGCCATTTAATACTAGACTAGTGGCAATTCGTTGACCGGCATTTGATGGAATAGAATGACGAATGTATGAGATTTGATACATTTGACATTCCTTCACGACTGTCATTAACGTCAAATCCCATATATTTGTCTTTCTATTCCATCAAACGCCCGCCAAAGAATACGCTATTTGACAACATTAAAAAAATACTACAAATAATGGTCATCCTATCAGATAATAGCGTAAAAAGACATTTAAAACTATAAATTAAACTAAAAAAGCAAATTTTTTGAGAATTTCGCTTAATTTCTAATAATTTTTCGAATTTGTATCTTAGACGAAAACGCTCTGTGATCGATCACAGCACTGCTGACGTCACACGCAAGTAAACACGGCTTTGTGACAGAACAGAACAGAAACAAACAGTTTTTGTGGATTATTTATAGACGTATTTGTACATTGTGCAACTACACATCATTTATACACCATTTTATTCACAAAGTTTGAAGAAAAACTTTATTATTTACTTTGACTTCACTGCTTTAAGTTTATACAAAATGTTGACTTGCGTGTGACGTCACGTAATCGGCTCCATACAAGGTGACAACGTTATTTTCGCATTTTTTAAAATTTAAACTTTAACATCGATTTCTTGTTAAAATCCGTTGATATTTTTTGGAAATATCGTCGTAGTGTGCATATTATATTATCCATACTAATATTATAAATGCGAAAGTAACTCTGTCTGTCTGTCTGTCTGTCTGTCTGTCTGTCTGTCTGTCTGTCTGTATGTTACGCTTTCACGCCTAAACCACTGAACCGATCTTGATGAAATTTGGTACAGAGGTATATTAGAGCTTGAGAACGGACATAGGCTACCTTTTATCACGAGAAAGGGGGTTTAAGGGGGGGAAATAGGGGATGAAAGTTTTTATGAAAGTTTGTCATTTCTGAAGATATTTTAATGAAATTTGGTACAGAGGTAGATTAGAGTTGGGAACAGACATGGGCTACCTTTTATCGCGAAAAGGGGGGTAGAAGGGGGGGGACTAAGGCCTTGGGATGAAAGTTTGTCATTTTTGAAGATTTCTTAATGAAATTTAATACAGAGATAGTTTAGAGCTTGGAAACGGATATAGGCTACCTTTTATCGCAAAAAGGGGGTAGAAGGGGGGCGGACTAGGGCCTTGGTATGAAATTTTTGTCATTTTTGAAGATTTCTTGATGAAATTTGGTACAGAGGTAGTTTAGAGCTGGGGAACGGACATAAGCTACCTTTTATCGCGAAAAGGGGGGAAGAAGGGGGGGGACAAGGGCCTTGCGATAAAAGTTTATCGTTTTGGAAGATTTCTTGATGAAATTTGGTACAGAGATAGTTTAGAGCTTGAGAACGGACATAGACTACCTTTTATCGGAAAAAGGGGGTAGAAGGGGGGAACTAGGGCCTTGGGATGAAAGTTTGTCATTTTTGAAGATTTCCTGATGAAATTTGGTACAGAGATAGTTCAGAGCTTGGGAACGGAGATAGGCTACCATTTATCGCGAAAGGGGGGTAGAAGGGGGGGGACCAGGGCCTTGGGATAAATGTTTATCGTTTTGGAAGATTTCTTGATGACATTTGATACAGAGGTAGTTTAGAGCTTGAGAACGGACATAGACTACCTTTTACTGGAAAAAGGGGGGTAGAAGGGTGGAACTAGGGCCTTGGGATGAAAGTTTGTCATTTTTGAAGATTTCCTGATGAAATTTGGTACAGAGATAGTTCAGAGCTTGGAAACGGACATAGGCTGCCTTTTATCGCAAAAAATAGATAGAAGGGGGGGGGGGGATATGGCTATGGGATGAAAGTTTGTCTTTGAAGATTTATTTATTTATTGTTAAGCATTCATCCACCACCTTAACAGAGGTAACCCCAAAACAGTGATGGATTTACACACCCTTAGTACATTTAATTAATACAATTTTTTTTTTTCAAATATACACAAAACAAAAAGAACACAATCAATTAATAAAATGAACTTATAACTAAACACAAAAAAAAGTTTGACATATCCTGATGAAATTTGGTACAGATATAGATTAAAGCTTGGGAACGGACATAGGCTACCTTTTACCGCGAAAAGGAGGGTAGAAGGGGGGGACTAGGGCCTTGGGAGGAATATTTGTCATTTTTTAAGATTTCCTGATGAAATTTGGTACAGAGATAGTTCAGAGCTTGGAAACGGACATAGGCTACCTTTCATCGCAAAAAAAGGTAGGAGGGGGGGGGGGGGGGGGAATATGGCTATGGGATGAAAGTTTGTCTTTTTTGAAGATATCCTGATGAAATTTGGTACAGATATAGATTAAAGCTTGGGAACGAACATAGGCTACCTTTTGTCGCGAAAGACGAGGATAAAGGGAGGGGGGTATAGGGGATGAAAGTTTGCCAGTTTTGAAGACATCCTGATGATATATTTGGTACAGAGATGGATTGAAGCTTGGGAACGAACATTGGCTATCTATTGACGAGAAAATGGAGGCATAGGGGGGGGGGGGAGCGTAATAAGGTATGAAAGTTTGACAGTTTTGAAGATATCCTGATGAAATTTGGTACAGGGATTAATTAAAGGTTCGTAACGGACATATGCTACCTTTTACCACGAATAATGTGGTAAAAGGGTGGGGGAGGGATAAGGACTGGATAGTTAGTATGAAAGTTTGTTATTTTTGATGATATCCTGGTGAAATTTGGTACAGAGATGGATTAGAGCTCGAAAATGGACATAGGCAACCTTTTTTTGCGAAAATGGGAGTTGAAGGGGTGGAATAGGGCAAGGGTATGTAAGATTGACGATTTTGAAAATATCTTGATGAAATTGGTATAGAGATGGATTAGAGGTTGGAAATGGACATATGCTACCCCTTATTGCGAAAAAAGGGATAGAAGGGGGAAGGGGGAAGGGGAATAGGGCTATGGAATTAAAGTTTCTAATTTTTCATTGGCAGGCATAAATAGTAAGAATTTCTTTTAAGATGTCCTCATGAAATTTGGTACAAAGGTGAATTAGGGCTTCGGAACGGACATAGTCGAGTAGCGAAACAAATATAGAAGCGAGTGGAGAGGCGAGTAGAGATTGTTATAGGGACGAGTGGATAGGCGTGTAAAGATTGAAAGTTGAGTAGAGTCGACTACAGGGGCGAGTAGATATGCGACTAGAGAGCCAAATAGAATGCAGTAAGGGGTTGAGTAGAGAGGCGATGAGGGAGGCGAGTGGAAAGATGAATGTAGTGGCGAGTAGAGACCGAATAGAGTTGAGTAGAAGAGCGAGTAGATAGGCAAGTGGGGAGAGTCAAGTAGAGAGGCGAAAAGAGAATCGAGTGGATGGGCAAGTAGAGAGGTGAGAGGTCGTATATAGAGGCGAGTAGAAAGTCGAGAACAGAGGTGAGTACATAGTCGAGGATAAAGTTGAGTAGAGAGGCGAATTTAATGGTCAAAAGCGTCGGATCAACACTAAGCGATAACCGACATCCACGCGGGCGGAGCCGCGGGCAACAGCTAGTATATTAATAATTTAAAATGGTTTACAGAATTTGTCAAATACCCTATTGACACTTGTCCAAAGCAGGAAAGGTAAAGTACCCAATTTTGTACTTACACGCAAAATTTCTTACTTTTTGTGTTAGGTAGTTAAACGGTTAGACATATGTCCCTACTACCTTGGCAATAAAATGTGCTCAAAATGCCTTCTATATGCGTAGTACGAATTGTTTGGGTGTCTTGAGGATATCACGAGGTGCTACGGCAGTGGACGAGCTCAAATCCAACAATCATAAATTATAACATAGTAACCCCACCGACCTCCGCCCCCCATGAGCGCGGGCCTGAGGGTGACGGGTGGAGCCGCTCGTCACCCTAGAAAAAGCCAGGCCTTTAGACATTCGTCCTAGTAATGAGCTTATTGTAGCTCTCGATAGGCCTAGATCTTTAAGTAGGTTATAGAGAGATTTAGCTGGTATACCTCTAGCTCCCACTTCTACTGCATACAAATTAACCACGTAACCGTTTTTGATTAATTCGTTTGTGAGATCGTAGTATTTATTTTTCTTAAGTGTGTGGTCCTTCGGTATATTTGTTTCCCACGGTACAGTAAGTTCCACAAGGACCACATATTTAGTCGTTTTCGAGTATAGAAATATGTCCGGTCTAGATGACGAAACCCCAACATCCTCCGGAATTTTATAGTGCTTTTCATACGTGTCGATTAGGAGAGTCCAATCTGGGGCAGTATCTAAGATTGAATAAGGTTTGTTCCTGGATTTTATGGATGAACCTTCAGACACAAAGTTGATATGACGTCTGTTAGTAGTCAATTCTTTTTGGGCTCTAGCGCGTATGATGAAAAGCACCTTATCGTGGCGGCGTGAGTATTGGCCTCTATCGAGAAGCACCCTACATCCTACTAATATGTGCCTAGCCGTCCCTATTGCCTCACCACACGTATAACATTGTTTTTCTGTGGCCTTCCCCCAACTTACCAGATTACTCTGGTCTGGAAGGGTCATCTGAAAGGCGTTAAGATAGAATTTTAACAGGGCCGGCGACCACTCATAGATCAAGGTGCGCCACTTTAAAGCCATCGGTATGCAGAACTCTCCCATTGTCAACCATTCGTTTTGGATTTCCAAATTCATCGCGTGCACTCGATATTTATCATTTTCGTCTTGCTTCAGAAAGGACCTAAGTATATCCTGGTCCCTTTTTGGCTCTCGTACTCCCAACCCCACTTTGTTCGACTGGGCTCCTATCATAAATCGTTTATGGAATATAAGTCTAGATTCAAGCTCGGACGCGTTATTATCTTTCGGGAGTGCCCTGACTGTGTCATCTTGGGATTTACCTAAGATGTGGGCTTTGGTAACTCTAAGGTGTTTATAGAGCTCCGATGGTTTGTTTAATTTCATCCCAAAATTATTCTGATCCCTAAATAAAGCAGGGGGATCAGCAGAGTGCGCTAGTCCAAGCCACGAGTTTAGTGATTTTATGACAGTTGCATCTATTTTCTCGAGTAAGGTTTTACCGAAATCGTATACCAGAAAAGGCCAAGTCAGACGTGATGTTAGGTAGTTGTCATATATCCAAGCTTTTTTGATATTATTCAGTTGTAGCTGATCTATCTTATTTAGGTCGTTTATAAACATATTGACAACTTCATTTAAGGATGGTGTGCGTCCTTGATGGTCTATCTTTCTCCCAAGAAATTTAAATGGGACCGATTCAGCGACTATGGAAACTGGTTTACCCCCTATGAAGAGTCCCGGGTCGTAGGAGGTAAATTTGGTGTCTCGTCTACCCAGACACAGACAGTGACACTTACTGGGCTTCGTTCTCAGTCCATTTGTCCACGAACAGAACTCATCGATTTCCTTTAATAGTTCCTGACATTGATTTGGATTACGCGTCAGTATTGCGAGGTCGTCAGCAAAAGCTAAGATGGACTCAGTGTATTTGTCACAAAAAATCCCTGAAGACCAGGTGGTTTGAACCCGATACTATCTGAAACTATAAGGATTTACAGTCGAAGTGCTTACCGTTTAAGCTACGACGCTATCTATCGTAACTTGCAAAATAGATAGTCTGTACCTAATCTTGTATGACGTCAGTCGTCGGGTCCGGTTCAAAGGTCAACTAATCCTGACGATTTTACACCCATCCAACGCCGCTAAAGAAGTTTTCACTTCAAAAATGTCCCCGGCGGGATGTATCCCCAATTTTGGCCACTTTCGCCTTCCAACATGCAACGCACGTACGCAGCGCGGTTTTTACGAATATGCACTTAACATTCAGTCAAAGTTATGTCTGTATGTGTTCACAAAGGGGACCTAACGGTTCGGGTGCCAACGAACACGTTTCTAGGTGAACACGGCCGGTACAACTCGACTATGCTAATAAGTTGGCTGTTTATTTGTAGTTTTACGTTCTTTACCATTCTATTCTGTAGATTAAAGCCTATAGTAATAAAAATACGCAAGGTTTATAATTTTAGATTAATATATAAAAAAATAAGTTTTAGCCCGCGGCTCCGCTCGCGTGGATGTCGGTAATCGCGATCAAACATAGGCTATATCCAATCTTAAGCTCTCGATACCAAATTTCATCAAAATCGGTTTAGTGGTTTAGGCGTGAAAGACGGACAAACAGCCACACACACGCACAGCACTTTCACATTTATAATATTAGTATGGATTTTAGATCGGAAAACGTAACATCCAAAACGGGATTTGAACCTACAACCATTCCCTCACAGGTGGAATGCTGTCACCAACTGAGCTACATGGACACGTCTAACACATTAGCGCCGTTTACACGTACAGTTTTAAGCCGCGCATCGGGAACGCGTTCCAAACCGCCGGTTTGAGCTGTCAGTTTGCACTGCGGATCGAACTGTGGTGATATACTGCGACTAAATAAAAAAAGAAAATTATGACCACAGTTCGGAACAACAGATCTTTCACATTCCTGTGTTGTTTAAAAATGAAACCCATTGTGTTAGTAGCATTGGCTGGGTTCGTAGTCGGTTTGGACAGCACCAGAAGACATCGAATATGAAAAAGAAATATAGACGAAGATATGGACACATACTAATAATGAAAGAATTACGAGACCATTTTCGAGAACTATGTAATGGCTTCTGCGCCCCAAGCCGACATTTCGTGAAAATATCTTGTACTACTTAAACGCGTATAAAACTGTGATGCGATGCGCGCACGCCAACTGGCATAAACCGTCAGTCAGATCGAACTGTTGTCGTTCCCGACGCGGCGCAGCGCTAACATGTACACGTTCGTTCCGAACTGACGGTTTTGGACTGGCGCGTGATAAATTCTTCGTTCTGATCCTGTACGTGTAAACGCAGCTATTTGAGACCTCTCCATACCTAAGTGAACACGTTAATAAAACAATTGAAAAACTATTGCCATACGAACATCTATGTACTTATAGCAGTCGTTACGGATAGTTGAAACCCTAAACAGTCTGACAAAACCAACTACAAAACTTGATATCGCTACGCAACGGATTTTGAAGCGGTTTTTTTAATAGATAGAGTAGGTAATTTAAGAGGAAGGTTTATATTTATAATACATGCTTAATATAGTAGAGGGTGCAGCGGGAACGGGATCTGACGCCACGAGGGCGGAAAAAATTGGCGGTACGAAGTTCGCCGGGTCAGCTAGTTTATATATAAAACCAATCCGCCCGCACTAAGGCTTGTTTCTCTCGTTTCTTGAAGTCAGGATATATGCCAGTACTTACCTAATGTTAGTTAATTAGTTACTGTATCCGTCACACTGTTATTCTTTAACCAATTTCCTTAATAAACTTGAATAAAAACAAATAAACTGTTGTCCAACCGCAGTTTTTTTTCGGTAACAATGGATCTGGTAAACCCATACATCAAGTGTGTAGACATTCTTTCCTCAGCTAGTTTAGTAATAAACACATAATAATATAAATGAATACGCCAACAAATGTCTTCTGTCACGTATGTTGGTTATTCTGTGGAAAACCGCATGATGAAACAGAGTCAACTCATAATATTATAGGTACTACCTGCATTCCACTGCGTAAGCTTCACAACACTATTAAGGATATTATTTTCCTTAAACACCATTAATCCCTATCAACAATTTTGAAGCCAAGCCAGCTACAATCAGCACAGCTGCTGACGAGGCTTCCTTTGGGGCTTGGGAGACCAAGAGAAGGAATGGTGGACCCCGGGCTCTACTATGAAATCTTCGAATGCAACTGCCCTTATTACCAATTATTTGGGATCGGCGCAACATGTCACCTCCATACAAATAATTGTGTGTATGTGTTGACTTAAATTACGTTTAACTCTTGACATGCTTAACTCGGCAAGTTGTAGCAACACACAGAAGCTATTCAATGTTGAATTCTGTAACCCGCGCTCCGCTCGCATAGATGTCGATTATCGCGACCAATCATGGCCTATGTCCTTTCTCAAGCTCTAGTCTATCCTTGTACCAAATTTAATCAAAATCGGCTGAGTGTTTTAGGCGTGAACACGTTACAAACAGACGCGGATGGAAATATGGACGAATACAAATCGTTCAAAAACGTATTTTTGTGTCATCCTCTTTAAACTTCTTCAAAAAAGCTACCAAAATGTTTATACAATTTAATGTGGTTTCAATTTTGTTTCCCTTTAAAAAAACTTGATATAAACAGTTGTTTGTGTAGGTACTGTTCTGCTGGTACCACTAGTGGGTCAAGGCGGCTCTTGACTTGGTCGTAATCTCCACGTTTCGAGAGCACGGTCGCCAGGGGCGTTCTGTCACGCGACTTTCTAACTTATATTTATGTTATCAGTATACTTAATAATAGATTTTAGTTCCCAACGCATTAAAATAAACCCGCACACTATATGTTGCCGTGGGTGTCAGCATTCGCCTTCACGTGCAATCATGAGGCGACTGGGCCACATTTCCATGAAAATTTCCTGTTGGTTCCCCGCTGAGAGAGTAGAGGTTCACCATCTTATCTTTTGGATGTAGGCGTCAAAGGAATATGGCTGGTCGCCATCTAACAAAAAATTAAGTTCATGACAAAGTGTCCCCTTGACAGCAAGAGCAAGGCTTGTCGAAAACGTGGGACCGAATTATAATTAGCGTAATGTTTATTTTGATACACCTCTGCCTATCTCTTCGGGGAGTTGCAAGCGTAAATATTTATGTATGTATCTTTACAAAATCTGGTTTCGTGAAGTATTGCAGAACATCATTTACCGGACCTCGCTTCAGCATGAACGTCGGTAGCGTAGTGGCCAGGAATTGAACACGGAACTTCTCGATCGTAAGGCTCATTGACCACTAAGCTACCGACACATAATTGGTTACTAATTTGCAGTAATCACTGTATTTGTGGTCAAGATCCTTCCTCGTCACGCAAATCCATTGATTGAATAAGGAAGGAACATTGTATACTAGTCTAGAAATGTGAAATAAACAATATGGTCATTGGGAAGCCCAATGGCGCCAGTAGACCACAACCGTATTAAAGCAAACGTATATCTTAAAAAACTAAAAAAATAAAAGATGGGTTACTATAATGAGAATACTTTTGGGCCCTAAACTCCATTACAATCAAAACTCTATGATCTAAAATTAGTACTTACTTGTCATAGGTTGTTTGGCCTACCAAGATCTTCGGAACTTTAGCCAAATTACTTTAATCCATACTATTGGTGTACAATAAATAGTTGTCTATCTATCTGCAAGCCGATCCCAGGCTTTAGTTCCCTGATTAGGCGGGGTAAATGTTAGTCAATTTATATGAAAGGTCAAATATAATACTTATGACAAGAGAAAGAGCCGAAAAGTTACCATCTTTTTCGATTTATCATAAGATGCACTACGGAGAGTGTGCGCTGGATTTGCACAACCTAATTCTTACAAGACACATCCTCCATCAGAGACACGGCAACCCGCCACCGATACACCATGAACATTCTATTTCACTTATATTTACTCAACGATTTTACAATACGTTCATCAAGGAGTGAAATTATACCTTGCTCGAATCTATGTTTCCTGTGCCCCTAGCACGAACAACGTATCGTAATCGTATTGAGAAAATGAAGCATTACGATTGGTCGCCTGCCTACTGCGAACCTGTGTGTATGTGTAGCCGACCAATCGCAATGCTTCGTTCACTCAATACGCTTACGATCGTTGTTCTTGCTAGGGTTACGGATAGCTATGACATTATGTGTCTTCATGACTAGAGTGAATAGTTTACCTCTAAGCAAGCGTGCTGCACTGTCATGGCTATCCGGCTGTCGTACCAACATGTGAGATACTATAGTGGTGAAACGCGACGCTATAGTCATAAAAAGAAACAAAAGATCGTCAAATCCAGAGAAAGAGCCGGGACGAGCTTGAAAGGGCAAAATTTTAATGATCTCAGATGATCGCATTAATCCTGTCGGTTATAGCTGTGGCTCTTATCCCGAAGAACGTTTTGTCGTTCAGAGGGGTGTCTTTAGCATTATTATTTAATTTTTTAAATTTTAAATGGAATTGATTAGGTACATTAAACATTGTCTTCCAAGATACAGGCTTTGGCCTAGTTTGGGAGACAGTAGTGTATGTTTTTCGTGTTTTTGAGTACCTGTTTTATTGTTTGTAAATCTTTCAAATTGTTTACTTTTAGGTGTGATTATGAGTGTGTGAGTGTACTTATTTCTAACTTTGTAGCTTTCATAGTGAGCCGGCGTCAGTCAGGATACTAGTGTACGGTATCTCTTGGTGTAGTGAATGATAGACGATATATTTATTTGTTACTTGAAATGATATTACTACTTTAAAGAGACGATGATTAGACTATTAAGGTCTCAGGTGATAATAGATATATATTTCAACCACAAAATTATTTATTTAATATACTATTATAATTCTAAACTACAAACATTTGGTACGTTTCGCAAGAAAGCCAATCTTATCTCTACAGATACCGCTTCCGATAAATGAATACGTCGATGCGCGCACGCAGCCAATATTAGTGAAACACTAGTCCACTTCCAAGGTAAAATATTTATTGTTATTATTGATTACTCACGGCGCCGTAATAACAGAAAGAGCGTAAGCAGAGAAGTGGAGCTGGTGGACATGACGTCTATTATTTGACTTAGCCTTCTACGTTGGAGCACAGATAATAATAATAATATATAATTCGGTAGGAGTCAGGGGTCGGGAGAGGAGTACCTTCTTCGTTTTTATTGGTTTTTTTGGTCAATATGGTTTTTATGGCAGCCATATAAATCCTACGCCAGGGTCTTGATAATCAGCAGGTATACGGGCTTGCAGGTGAGGAGGAGGAGGGTCTTGGTGGATCCCGTCGTATACCGTATACGATACGAAAAAAAAAACCGACTGATGCTGAAAAGATCGAAACAAGTTTCACAGCAGCCGACTCAAAATTATAAATCGGATAAAAATGAATGGGTACCGTCGAATTGTACAGTCGGGATATTTTTTTTTATAATTTATTTTATTTTATTCTTTTTAGTTAAATAACATATATATATTTTTGTAATTATCTTCTAATTTCCTTCATTTCGATACCCTACTCGATAAGTTTCAATGACAATATTTTTTGACAACATACGTTTTGGCGCCAAAATATCACCATCTTAATATATATAAATCTCGTGTCACAATGTTTGTCCTCAATGGACTCCTAAACCACTTAACCGATTATAATAAAATTCGCACACCATGTGCAGTTCGATCCAACTTGAGAGATAGGATAGTTTAAATCTCAAATTATAGTCCGATTCGCGATAACCGACATCCACGCGGGCTGAGCCGCGGGCGACAGCTAGTATATTATAAGCTTTTGTTCACATATTATGGGCTATATGGGAGAAGAATACCTTTCGTTAAAGATATTAATCCTTGAAATCCGTCCAGTGGTTCGGAAGATATTGAGTAATAAAGAAAATTACAAACATACATTCATTCAAAATAAGAGCGAAAACATAACTCTTATTGGCAGTCGGGTAATGATAAGACTTTTGTACATAACTTTAATAAATAAACAGTCTGTTCTACTGTACCTACCTGAATACTAATTTCTAGTAACGATTATCTTTAATGTATACTCAAAATCAAGAGCTTATATACGGACAATTCGACAATAATACTTCAGTTAAAAAATGATACCTACTATTCGATTATTATTATTAATAATATATATTATATATTATTTCGATTATGAGTGTCATATTCTGAGAACAAGTTATCGATGTATTTTGACTTTGATAATGTTTTGTGAAGAGTTTGACTTGGAAAATGACATCACGGATACAATATGGATGTCACTTGAATAAAAACGAAGATTGTAATTAAGAATAATATTACAGAATCCTCAAGAATTGCAACCAGAAATGGTGCGGTTGAAAGGAACTTCATCCCGTGAACGCTCGGGCTGTGGAACGCACTCCCTGCTGTGGTTTTTACTAACTACTACAGAGCTTTAAGGGTCGGCGGCACGAGTATGACCCTCCGGTGTTGTATAGGTACAGTACCACCTTCCATCAGATAGACTGTGTGCTTCTCTGCCACCTAAGTAGTATAAAAAGAATCATCATCTTCCTACCCTTATCTATCATTATTTGAGGTCATTACAATATCCCAAAAAGGTGCCCATTCGGGACCCAGCCCATACACCTACTGAATGACGCACCAAACGGCAGATGTGCCGACACCTGCTCTTGTAATACCGAGATAAGCCTCATCAGGTGGATAATAAACTCTAAGAGTGAAGTGACTCCAAAGCACAACCGCAGGGAAGTGTTTATTTTGAAGTGAAAACTTCTTTAGCGGCGTTGGATGGGTGTAAAATGATAAGGAAGCGTCAGGATTAGTTGACCTTTGAACCGTAACCGACGACTGACGTCATACAAGATTAGGTAAAAACTATCTATTTTGCAAGTTACCATAGATAGCGTCGTAGTTTAAACGGTAAGCACTTCGACTGTAAGTCCTTATAGTTTCAGATAGTATCGGGTTCAAATCACCTGGCCTTCTGAACTTTTTGTGATTATTTTTTCTTTTCATAATTTATTAATTTCTTCTGACAGAAAATTAGCAGAAAATAAGTGATAGGTTCTATGATTAGCGCTATATTATAGGTATATTATGGTATGTTCTTTTTTATCTTTTTCTATGTATATAACGAAGAAAGAAAAAAAGAAAATGTTTTCACTTCTGCCGGCACTCCCAGAGTGCAACCCGTCTTTTTTTTTATACCACTGAGGTGCAGACAAGCACACGGTCCACCTTATGGAGAGTGTTTACCTTGGCCTTTGGACGTGTGTAACACCAGGGGAGTCACATTCGTGCTGTCGACCCTGTAAACACAGAGAGTTTTTGTGCCGTCAGTGTAGAAGACAAAGCAGGAATAGTCTTTGGTCTTCCCACTGACAGCACAAAAACTCTCCAGTGAGCTTTGGCTACTCTACTAACCGCCGGGAACACAACACGAGGAGGAAGCGGAGGTACTTTACCAGTTGGACTGCTCAATTGGACGGAAATTCCGTCGTGTCCTACCTTATACAAAATGCATCATCCTACAAAAAGTGTCGTTTTAAGACCGTCTGGGAAAGAGGTGTAAAGTCGGTGTGCCCTCTGCTAGACAGAGGGACACGCATAAGTCCTCCAAGCAGCTCTCTAAACGGCCGATGCCGCGTCGGCCGTAATTTGCCATAGGCTGTAAAATATCCCATACGGAAGGGAGGCGCTGCAGTCTTCGCTGCCAATAATGTGGAGTTTTTCACCAGGCACCGCGCTAACCTGTAGTCTTTACAGTCAGCATTAAATAGATCTAAATTGATGACCAAATTATATATTTTCCAGAATTCCTGTTAACTGACTCTTCTGATATTTGGCACACACCTTTAGTTCAGACAATAATACAATAAATAAAACAGCTTAATTTGCTCTGTTAAGGTTGGTTTTAGATGTTTTTGAGACTTTGTAGTCAATATCGTTCTGACGCTTACTGCACTTACTACTCTTTACAATGTTTTATTTAATTAAGTGAACTGGAGTTCACGCGATCATGGTATAGTTACTTACATACCTTTGATTGCCTGACGTTTCGACCAGGTTACACGTTACGTTACCGGCCTTGGTCACAGGCTGACTGGGTCAGCGGTGCACGCCCGCCGTCTTCGAATCTAATCTAAAACAAAGTAAATAAAAAAAAATAGTAATTTTTTTTTTATTTACTTTGAAAACTCCTAAACAGCCAAACACGGTGTTTGTGAATGGGAGGACTATCACCTTTTTAGTGATTATGTATAGAAATAACCTCAAAATGGCATTTGAAAAAATCTAAAAAAAAGTATTTATTGGGTCAAAACATGATTTACAAAGATTGTTATTTGAATACTCCTTTTAAGCAACAAATGTCTGTATAAGGAGCCTCCTCTCCTCCATTACATAGATTGTAATGTGCTTAAAATCCCCACGGATATCCCCCATACCCTAGAACCGGCGGGTGATCATGTTAGACTCGAACCGACTCAAACGCTTGCTGTCGCCAGCAGTTCTTAGGTACTACTTACCTTTCTGTTTAGAGGTAGGTTTGTGCTTATCGAACTGTGTTATAAATACAATTATACGCTTTTAAACGCAGTTCTATTTAGACATAAATCATTATATCGATAATTAATTAATGACATGTCTATATACAACTCATTTATATTGTGATGTTTTAAATTATTGCCGTCATTAGGTAATTTATCAGGAAAACGACACATTTCAACACGTTATTAAGTTATTAACTATATTAATTAATTGGTTATTATAATAAATGTAATAACTAGGTACATTATTATTATTATTATTATTTACTAGCTGTTGCCCGCGGCTCCGCCCGCGTGGATCTCGGTTATCGCTTAGCGTTGAATCAACGCTATTGAGCATGATTTTTTTTATTAAAAGTAGCCCAAGTTACTCCTTATTACATCAGCTAACTGCTAATAAAAGTCCCGTCAAAATCGGTCCAGCCATTTCAGAGATTAGCCGGAACAAACAGACAGACAGATAGACAAAAATTGTAAAAAAAAATATTTTGGTGTATATACCGTATTATATTCATATGCATGTACCTAGTAAAAAACGGTTATTTCAATATTACAGACAGACACTCCAATTTTATTTATATTTATTATTATTATTATATTACATTTACCATCCAGTTTACCATCCGAAGCTTTCAGCTTGGGGTCCGGGGTCCGCTTTTACCAGCTAACTGCGGATTTGGCTGAACTTCGAAATTTTCCGTGCAGCGACTGTCATATGACCTCCACTACCCAAAGGCGATATCGAAGTATTGCAGTCAGACGAGTTGTAGGATTTTTGAGGGCTCCAACAACCCGTAGATGTTGGTGTGGCAACCGGGACCGACGGCTTAACGTGCTCTCCGAGGCACGACGAGACCAATGCAATACCCACATTCATGCATACAAATATTTGCACTGAGCGGGGATCGAACCCACGCCTCCTGCGTAGAGACTCCCTTGGTGTTGCACCCACCAGGGGAGAGTCTGTGCCGTCAGTGTAGAAGACAAATCGGGAATAGCCTTTGGTCTTCCCAGTGAGCTCTGGCTACCTCACTCACCGCCAAGCACACAACACGAAGTTATTATGGCCGCGGTATTCTATAGGGCGGAGGTACTTTCCCAGCCCGATTGCTCTATTGAACGGGAATACCGTTGAGTCTTACCTTCTATAATGTACACACAAATAAAAGAATTACAAAACAAACAGAGCTGCAGCTGCAAGTAAACCTTTCTATTACTAAATTAAAGAAAGAAAAGAAGAGAATTCGAGTGTGTGTCTAAAAGGCCGCACGTTTAGCCAATGCTACAGATTGGTACAATCCGCAGCGCTGGTTTTCAACTGCAGCCCAGTATCTAAGTATGTAAAGTATCAAAAAGTATCTGAGTATGTTTATCCGCATTCTAGATCCCATAACACCAGCAATTTAAGCTATGCTTACCATGAATCAAGATAGCGTTGTGTGAAATGTTGTAAAATAAAAAAAGACGGGTTGCACTCCGGGAGTAGGTACTGGCAAAAGTGAAAACTTTTTCTTTATTTCTTTCTTCGTTATATACAGAGAAAAAGATAAAAAGAACATACCATACCATACCATACCATACCTATAATATAGCGCCAATCATAGAAACTATCACTAACTTTCTGTCAGAAGAAATTAATGAATTACAAAAAGAATAAATAATCACAAAAGTGTCAGAAGCCCAGGTTTGAACCTGGTACTATCTGAAACCATAAGGACTTACAGTCGAAGCGCTTACCGCTAAGCTACGAAGCTTCGTAGCGTACCTAACAAAATAAACAATCTGTAGCTAATGTTGTATGACGTCAGTCGTCGGTTACGGTTCAAAGGTCAAATGATACTGACGCGAGTTTCACACTTTCTACCCATCCAACGCCGCTAAAGAAGTTTTCACTTCAAAATATGGGACACTGACTCAATCTTTATTGTAAACAGTATATTTCTTTAGTATAGGTACTACAATGACTAAATACTATCATCTTCAACTTGTCGTGTTTAGTATATTGCTCTGATGAAATTCTACACACACTACGATAAGATTAATAATTGGACTTGAACTCTGCCCCATGGCCGACATATCATCGTAATCAGCAGTGTTCAGCCTACGCTGGTGGTATCTGTTACACGAATAATTATTATCATGAGACGTCTATACGACAATAATAATATGTAGATTGTACACTCGCTTGTCGATAGTAGCTCATTGCAGAGTTTTTGTGCTGTCAAAGAATCAAAGAAGAATCAGAATCAATTTAGTTTATTCAATTTAGGCACATAAAGAGCACATACGAACGTCACAAATTTTACACTCATTTCAAGAAATTACTAATATAATATTAAATAAAGTAAATAAATCATTTGAAAATTATTCTTTCGCTGGTATGGTAAAAATTGGTTCTACAGAGAAGATACCAGCAAGAAACTCAGTGAACATTATCGTTTCATTTTTAAAACAATTTGCTTTTTTTTAAATAGATTTATATTGTGCAAGCAAGCAAAGAGATTAGGATGACCATGCATTTTATCATTGAGGTATTCGTTTACTTTGTAATATCCGTGTCAGTGGACAGACCAAAGGTTTGTCCTGCTTTATCTTCTAAACTGACGGCACAGAAACTTTACTTACACTCGCTAGTCGATAGTAGTTCACTGGAGAGTTTTTGTGCTGTCAGTGGGAAGACCAAAGGGTTGTCCTGAGTTATCTTCTGCACTGCAGCGCAAGTGTGACGCCCCTGTGTTGCACACATCCATAGGCCACGGTAACTACTCTTCATCAGGTGGCCCGTGTGCTTGTCTGCCACCTAAGTGGTGTAAAAAACCACAATCAGGTAGTAGAGTAGTATTGAATTCGTGTAAATTGCTTTTACAGTCCACTGCTGATGTACTGGACATCCACGGCATTACCGAAATATTTAAAAAACGCTACAATTTTTTTACAGTTTTTGCCATAATTCGCAGATCCAGGAATTGTTTATACCGTTGTAAGCCACTGGGTATGGCAGTGGTACACATAATAAGTATTTTTCCATTTAGTGCCACTAAGGGCATTTCCAGTGGCATAAACTGGAATATATCGTAGAAACACTATCGAGTTTAGTTATTCAAATCAATGGTTAGACTTAAAATCCTATGTTTGATCGGAATTGGTTGTGTAGAACCGAAGATATAATGAAAAGTCTATAACTGACATCCACGGGAGTAAAGTCGTAGGCTTTAACTAATTACGTAGATACTTAATATGTAAAATATTTATATACTACACGCAGCGGGATACAGCGCACTACGAGTTTAGTACAACAATGCCTTCTGGGTGCTGCTGAACCTGCCGAGGTTTTGTAGCGCATCAAATATATTCGCGAAGGCACATTGCGATGATTTTTATGCCATTATGAGAAAGCGCAGCGCATCAATGTGTGCTCGACTGCTAGGTAGCACCAACAGCATCCTGAAGGTATTGTCCGAGAGGGTGGACCTTCCTGTCCTACAAAGGTGGACGCGCCTGCATGCTAGCACTTCCCCTCAATTTATTTTGTGATAGTTGTAAGATCATTGTTACTAACACATATGGACTACATCTGAAATAAATTATTTATAATTATATATTATTTTAGCCAGTAGTAGTAATAGCCAGAGCTCCCTGTAAAGTTCTTGTGCTGTCAGTGGGAAGACCAAATGCTATTCCTGCTTTGACTTCTGCGCTGACGGCACAGAAACTCTTTGTGTTTACAGGGTCGGCAGCACGAGTGTGACTCCCCTGGTGTTCCGCACGTCCATAGGCCACGGTACCCCACTTTCTATCAGGTAGACCGTGTGCCTGTCTGCCACTTCATATATACGTATAAAAAAATGGCCGCTTTTTTGAATGACGCTAATTCGTCATATGTTAGATAAATTTAGATTGCATTAAAAACTTCAAATTAACGTATCTAAACTGTAAAGTTATGTTTACAAAAAGTACTGCAATCGGTAATTTTTGTAATCGTTACCTCCTAGATTAACCTAAGAATTACTTGTTATATTTCTTTTTATTCGCATAATTCGTTGTTACACTTCGCATGTTTTTAGTTTTTCTATTTACCTATTATCTACTTCATTTTTTACTAGCTTTCTCGCTCCTCCTCTGTTATCGCGACTTTTGCTCATATCGCCGGTCCTACTGAACCGATTGCGAACAAACAAACGTAAGATTTTAAGTCTAGCCAAAACCTATCAAGCAAATCAACCGCATCAAAATCCGTATAGTAGTTTTTGCATCCATCTCGAACAAACAGACAAGAATTCTTAAATAGTATTATTGTGTTCGTCATCATGATTGCCCACAACATCTTAACAGATGATCGTTGATGACTGTGTTCAGTATTGTTAATATAACATAACCATGTTTTTTTAAATATCTTCAGTGTACAGACATAACCATTTAACATTAATTATATAATTTAGAATACCTACTAAAGATAGAAGATACACAGATATACAGTTGTATAATTACTTTTATTTTTAATTTTGTAACACAAAAAACATTGATATACAGTTTAGTTAAAATTAGTATCTTATAAACCACTAGGGTTTGCGTAGTACAACAAACAAAATTTATTTTATTTGTTTTTGACGCTTACACTGTCTCTTACGACACAGGATCCCCTTGTTAAGAGACAGGGTTAAATATTAAAATTATGTATTTTATTTTTAACATTTAAGTCCTTTTTCATTGGTATAATAAAATGTGTTAAATCGCAAATTTGTAAATAATGTTAAGCATCATTATCTGTACTAAGCATGTATACTTTAGAACCATTTTTTTGGCTTTTCTAATGCATTTTTTGCTCATTATACCTACGGTCATCGCATATAAATGAATAGGCTTAGTTTGAGTAAATAGTTATCCGGAACATAAAATAGTTAAACGTCTGAATATGATTCAGAATTGAGTTGAAATGATAGAGCTAACATGATGCACAATAATGAAGGCATGTTAAAAAGTAGCAACCGTGTTCAAAAACGTGACAAAGGACTATCAAAAAAATAAGGGTAGGGTAACAAAACAAAAAGAAGTCTGTTGATTTGAGGTTATCCACCGGTTTCTGTACGGTAGTGATTTTTAAAACTTTCGTTTAGTGTGATAATAATTAAATTTCTTATAATTACGTGTACACAGTTTGCTCATTTTAATTCTCCCTTTATTATTAGGGTCTTGACTGAACTATGACTTGACTGAACTATGTTATCTATGCAACAAATGTCACTGATAAAATAACACAATGATGTTAGTCAGTCACTCATTCTTGTGTTTATTATCGATGGATTAGATAGATCAAAAATCATGTAATTATACTTAAACTCCTTGATGATAATATATTATATAAATGGTATTTAAACACTTGAATAACTAAATTTGATATTGTATTATAAATACATATTATAAAACCAAATAAGTATGGCTATTTAAGCTACACAACTTACTACGCTACGCTCACGCACCATGTAATAAAGAGAGTTTAAGATAAATTAAAACCTTTATAGCTTAACTCATATGGCCGATACAAGTTTTATAAGTATGACCATTCGCCCGGTACCGTTAGGTTGCATACTCGATCACCTACAATATCACAGGGCTCTCACCCAAACCAGTGATGCAATCCTTAGACAAGTATTTAATTAAGCAGTGCATCGCCGTAAGCATTATCACTCGCCACAACTGAGATGCATAGCCTCCGGGCAAGCGTCGCCGAATGCTACCAGATGACGCCACGGAGAAATAGGGTCAGCGCTGTGTCGTTACCCCGAGAGTCTGCGACGGCTCCGAGGGGCAGGGGGGCACCGGCCCCGCTACCCGCGCCTCACCGCATCGCAGGCCTGCGCCCTCCTTGACTAAAAGTGCTCCCCACCGTTCAGCATTCCGCACTCGACGCGAGGGCGAAGCGCACGCCCTATCTCACTCGACAGTATACGACGCGCCGCGCGCTCGCGGCTAGCACAACCGCCATGTTTGACGTTTTCGGCTCCGTGAAGGGGCTTCTCAAGCTCGACTCAGTGTGCATCGACAACAATGTGTTCCGTCTGCACTACAAAGCGACTGTGATTATACTGATAGCGTTCTCGCTACTCGTGACCTCAAGACAATACATCGGCGACCCCATCGACTGCATCGTCGATGAGATTCCGCTGGCCGTCATGGACACGTACTGCTGGATCTACTCGACTTTCACCATCCCCAACCGCCTGGTGGGACGTGTGGGCCAGGACGTGGCGCAGCTGGGGGTGGGCCCGCAAGCTGAGGGCGACGAGCTAAAATACCACAAATATTACCAATGGGTGTGTTTTGTGTTGTTCTTCCAAGCTATTTTGTTTTATGTGCCGCGGTACCTGTGGAAAACGTGGGAAGGGGGCCGCATCAAGATGTTAGTGCTAGATCTTAACTGCCCCGTTGTAGGCGAGGACTGTAAGGCCGACCGCAAGAAGCTGCTTGTGGATTATTTCCATACGAACCTGCACACGCAAAACTTCTACGCGTTCCGCTTCTTTATATGTGAAGTGTTAAACTTTATCAACGTTGTCGGCCAGATCTTCTTCATGGATTTCTTTCTGGATGGCGAGTTCTCCACGTACGGTAGCGACGTGGTGAGTTTCACAGAAATGGAGCCGGAGGACCGGGTGGACCCCATGGCCCGAGTGTTCCCTAAAGTGACAAAGTGCACCTTCCACAAATACGGTCCTTCGGGTTCCGTGCAGAAGTTCGACGGCCTGTGCGTGCTGCCGTTGAACATCGTCAACGAGAAGATCTACGTCTTCCTTTGGTTCTGGTTCATGATCCTGGCTATCCTAAGTGGAATCTCGCTGATCTACCGCATGGCCGTGGTGGCCTGGCCCCGCGTGCGCCTGTACCTGCTGCGCGCGCGCAGCCGCCTGGCTCCGCAGACGCAGGTGGAGTCGGTGGCGCGCGAGCTGCAGATCGGCGACTGGTTCGTGCTTTACCAGCTCGGGAAGAACATTGACCCTCTGATTTACAAAGAGTTGATGGGCGAGCTGGCCGATAAGTTCGAAGAAAAGAACAGTGTGTAGTCTGTCGGGGCGTGTGAAGCGGCTAGTGGACTTTGGTTGTCCGTGTGACGTGTTAATAGTGCTAGAGGGCCCGGCCCGCGCGGCGGGCGGCGCGGCTACCTGCTCGGGGCCGGGCCGCGCGCCGGGGGCGGCGGGGCGGGAGGGGCGCGTACAAAGAGCGCCGGGAGCGGCTGTGCTGTGCGCCGACATTCCATTACCCACGGCCGGCGCGGGGAACGACCTCCGCACCGCCGTGCTTGTTGTATTCCATTCCAGAACCGCTTTGAAACACTTTAACGCTACCGAAATTCGAATAGGTGATATGACTCTTGACTCTTCCAAACGCAAGACTTCGACTGAGCCGCGCCGCACGGGGCGCGCGTGCATTTAGCGTAACGTTAGTGCAGCATGCTTGCACTAGTAGACATAGATGTAGTTAGATCTCGTGCCTTCGTTTTTGTATTTTGTATTATTTGTGTGCGAGTGTATCATGTTGAAGGAACGTCTCATTGTGATATGTAATTATTATTAATCTAAATTAAGTGACTAGCGTTAGCGTGAACGTGTATGACATAGAACGTGTGGTCGTCTGCACGATGATATTGTATAAAGCAATAATAAAAGCTAAACTGTAATAAAATAAACTGAACTACTAATTTTAAGGTAAAAGCTAAGTATACAAATGAAGTCGACAATATTATACATTTATGTAGGTAATTCGTACTGATTTGTATTTTAAACTTTTTTACATTGATAAAATTGATAGCTGCCTACGATCATGGTTGATATTTTCTGAATATATTTACTGCCACATAAGTTTTGTATTATTTTGATAAGAACTCCTCATTGCTATTGATGATTCAACTAATCGCAGAGATAACAATACGCTTTGTTCTGCGTTTCTGGAATCCTCATGCCGTCTCACAAAGTAACAACAATGCAACGCGGCCTCAACATAAGGATACAGGTAGCGCCATCTGTGGGCAACTTGAAACATTAAATCTTATCGGTACCAGATAATAGATGGCGCGATGTTAAACATCTTCATACGATAAAAGATTGATAATGTTCACACTATTGTTACGACTGTATTAAAATCATTTAAAAACCTATTGCTAAACATAAATTACACGAATGTAATTTGTGTAAATAATTTTCATTCTGTATTATTGTAAGAAATTCGTCATATCTACCTACTCTACTCAAGCATGAGTTAGCTTAAAAGGAGTAGGTACCTACCAGCAGATGTGTTAAAATGCCCATATTTCATCAATGGTCAACGTCGTTGTAGGAAATGAGCGTAATCTCTAGTATTATTAATTAATTTTCTTTCCAAATAAGAACATTCTTTTCAATCGACTTCATAGTACTTATAATGATGCGTAATCAGTATAATCACGCTGCCAATTATCTTATAACATCAATTTAGGTTGGTAGTTGTACCATTAACTTATGAATATTTAATAGGTTGATGTACCTACTTACCTAGTTCTTACATTTTCATTAGCAGCCTGTTTCGATATCGCAAGGGTAAATTTCGTATTTTATCCCTTCTAGGGGTGATATTATTATTAACACAAGGCATCAACTACCAAAATTTCCAGTGCCAGCGATTTCGGGCCAGCTTTGTTACTTACGTGTCGTGTCAAGATATTATATGCCAAGTCCTAATATAAATTGTAATAAGTACCACCACTTAATTAAAAACCTGAATCAGACACAAAGGATTATACCATTCACTTGCAAATACATTGTACTAATAAGAATAACAGTGCCAATAGGTAACAAATGTGTCATTGAAATATAAATTATTACATCATTTGTGAACGTATACACAAACAGCTGTTGTGACGTCACGCATACGTCAGGGACCTAAGCCAGGGACAACGCATTCAAACGTAGAACGCGCCACAGTATAAAATTATAATGATTTAATAACACAGATAACATTTAAATTTTTTAACAGATAGTGCGAACGAGCTTCCGTTATTTCAATGTTTATTATTCTTCTAGCGAACCCGCCTCGGCTTCGTCCGTCGTATACTTCAACCCCGTAGCCACCCTAAGCCATTATACGTCACTCAATTGTTTTACCTTCCCGGAACCTATCCACTAACATTTGAACTTTATGATATAGTACTAAAGTTCAAATTGACTTTTGAATATTATTACGAATCGTTTGTATGGGAGTATAGAAAAGTGTTGTTTTTAGACTTTTCTAGGCATTTTTCTTTTTAATTTTCTCTGCGTAAGAACCATCCTCGTACTGCAAGGAATATTAAAAAAAAAAAAATTGAGAAATTGGTAAAGTTGTTCTTGAGACTTGCGCTTAGCAACACATTCAGCTATTAATTTTTTTATAATAGACTAGCTGACCCGCCTCGGTTTCGCTCGTGGCATACTTCAACCCCGTAGCACCCCTACGCCATTATGCGTCACTCAATTGTTTTGCCATCCTGGAATCTCTGCACAATTTTTCTCTGCGTAAGAACCATCCTCGTACTGCAAGGAATATTCTAAAAAAAGAATTAGCGCAATCGGTTCAGCTGTTCTCGAGATTTGCGCTTAGCAACACATTTAGCGGTTCATTATAATATCATAGATTTTAGCGACTTGCTCCGGAGGTGTGTAAGAACAGAAGCAATGGGTGGACTGCCTGTACTCCTTCTCATTTCTTTCTATCACCTGAAGTATCGCTTACACATTACCGATCCTCATCATTTCCCAACTCAATTGAGGTCAGAGTCTAAGGCCGCATCATAGGCAGAACATTTAAACGAACCCGTGCTCCCTGCGCAGCAGTCGAATTCACTACCGACACGCCACAGAGGCTAGATAAAACCGATCCTACGTCTAGAAGTCCCCAGACACCTAGCTACTGGTACACCTTACACAATATGCCTTTACGCAATGTTTGTAGAGGTTTTTCATCATTGATAGACTCATGTTTAATCTGTATGAAAGAAACACGCTTGCCTAAATGTACCTAGATACGATGAAACACACTTATTTTGTCCAGAAGGAACCTATTTAATCGAAATTTAAAGACTCCACGGTTACAGTCTTCCGGTAACGCACAGCTAGCACAGTAATCTTTCACTATTTCAATGGGTCGAATTGATTAATTAAAAGTATGGAAACATTATCTATTGCCCGCGGCTCCGCTAATCAGCTAACGCAGCCAAGCATAGCCTTAGGAGGTAGGACACGACGGTATTACCGTCCAATTGAGCAGTCCGACTGGGAAAGTACCCGCCCTACAGAATACCATTATAACCTCGTGTTGTGTTGTGTGTAGGGTAGCCAGAGCTCACTGGAGGCACGTCTCTGTGCTTACGGGGTCAGCAGCACGAATACCCTATGACTTACCGTGGTGATGCACACGTCCATAGGCCACGGTAACCACTGTCCATCAGGTGGGTCGAGTGCTGGTCTGCCATCTCAGTTGTATAAAGAAAAATGTTCTTTCCCAAATCAGTAATTCATCCATGTACCAAATTTCCTCAAAATCAGTTGAGTGTTTTAGACGTGCTTTAACAGACAGAGTTACTTTCGCATTTGTAATATTACAATAGCATGGAATGGATGTTTGTATGGGTTGTACGTACTCATGCGCAAGTATTTGGGTCAGGCATCTGGGACACTTATTAACGTCGTTAATAAAACAGTCGACGATAATGTTTAAAAAGTACCTACTTAATAAAGTGATGTATCTATTAGGGCGCTCACCTCACTAGTATTGCAATACTTTTTTTTTTAAATGCTGACAAACTTCAGATCTGTTTTGATATTCAGGCTTGAGTTCAAACCTACATAAAACAACAAGAACAGGCTGAATTTCACTGTGTGCAGGTAATGCTCAAGAAAGAAGAAGGCGGGGTGTCAAAGAGAGATTTAAGTGTCTCCCTATCCGCAAAGCCTGACAGGCGCGGAGGCGACCCAGACAGACAAGGCTCTGTCATCGACCTCCGCCCTCTATGAGCACGGTCTAGACGTATCAGGAAGGGAGTATTCAAATAGATTTCCGTACGAAAAACGGGTGAATTTCACTTGTAAAGATCGTTTCAAATAAACTGATTTTTCTTATTTTAAGTTCTGCTCGATCATACATCCCAAACACGCACACTTAAGTACCTATGGGTATAAGACTGAAAGGGTAGATAGCAGTCGATCTCATAAAAGTGGGGATAAACCACATCAAAGCAACGATTATGGATCATAATTCCCGGGCTCCAAGGCTCTGGCACAATGGAAATTAACGCTGTCACGATGCCCTCTAGAAATCCCATACACATTAAACTCATATAAACCTGCCCTTCTAGATAAGTAGCATTTCGTTGACCGGCCTTTGGTAGAAATACGTTAACGACTGTCACATACGTCAAATCCCATACATTCGTTATTCTATTCTACCAAACGCTGACTAACGAAATGCCACTTGTCTAGAAGGGCTGGATGGCCAATAAAAAAACAACACGCAGACCACAGACAATTATTTTCCTTTGTCTTTAAGATAAAAGACTGTATCCCCTAACCGTTAAAACGGAAAACAATGAACGAAATATAAAAAAAGCAAGTACTAGACAGCGTAGAACGTGTGAAATGTTTCACCGAGTCATCAATACATCGCCCGGCGGTCGTGATGTTTGCTCGGTGCGTCGGCTCACAATGTTCCGGGAAGTGTTCGTTTACCTGACTAGAACAAACTAGACGCACACAGACACACAACACGACAAATAAAACTTGCAAGTGTATTGCACCTTAGTAACCCTTGGCAATGCCTTGGTTGGTGCCCATTTAGTTGTGTATTTGTTCAGATCTTTCATTGTTTAACTCTGTTTTCAATACTCGTCTCCGTCGTGTTATAAGTATTCTCGAAAGATCATCATCATTTAGAGTAGTTCTCGATTGTATTCGAGAGTTTCACTTTCGAGTTAGGATCTGACAGCACGCAAACTCTTCAGTGAGAGCTCTGGCTACCCTACTCACCGCCGGGAAAACAATACGAGTTTATTATGACCGCGGTATTCTGTTGGGTGGAGGTACTTCTTCAGTCGGTCTGCTCAATTGGACGGATATACCGTCGTGTTCTACCTCCTGCAAAGATGAGATGATAGCAGATGGGCTCTAAGCCTGAGAGAACCCCTGTACCTACCAGAGTCTCTCCGTTTATTTGGCAGGTACACTCACTAGCTGGTGAATTAGGCGTAGACCTCGAAGGTCTAAGTCGGACCCTCAACCTCTGATCTTATCTCTCAATGTCGCTTTTAAGTCACTTTGCCAAATCTTAAAATTCATTTGTAAAAATTGATGCACACGTGCGAATAGTTTAAGTAAATTGTAGTTTGTGTCTGTACTTACGTACTTACCTATTTGTTTCAATGCTGGTACCTGAATAATTAACAATTCTAAAGGATCATAAACCAAGTGCCTTTAAAATGGCGTAGGCTTGTTACAATGGATCGTTAAATTGTACTGGAGGCAGGTAGGCTGAGTATTACTTCGCAAAGATACCTCACCGCCCGCCATATTGGGTAATATGGCATTTTTTGTGCGCATATCCTCGATATTTTTTATTGCCGCAAGAGGGAGAGATTACTTTCAGTCTAAGATACAAGTACTTTGTTTTTTTTTTTCACGAATAATGGTACGGAGAGTTATTATGTCGGACTCGAACTGATAAAACTGCACACCGACCGTCTCGAATCTCAATTACTAGGTAGAACTGTCCAGTCGAACTTCTTGGATGTAGGAATCAGAGGGATTTTTTATATATATAACACACGTCAATTTGACAATACCTCGCCTGATGGTAAGCTGAAGGCAAAGTCTCAGGAAAGAGGGTCCCCATTACCTACACACATACATATAATCACGCCTTTATCCCCGGAGGGTTAGGCAGAGGTGAATTAACACCCACATTTCACTAATCTGTATTCGGTCCCACGAAATAGGGGGTGAGCCTATTGCCGTATTCTGGGCACTATTGTTGACTCGAGGCATGCATCTGAGGCTGAGTCTGGGTTGTACATATCTGTTTGATGTTAAAGTTAATCAACCCTGTCCCTTATTCGCTGTACGATACCACATGGGAAGGGAAGGGGTGGCCCAAATTCTACTCGGCCGGTAACCACGCCGCTACATACATGTATCATGTTAACAATGGTGGCACTCAGCTTGACGGCCTCATCAAAAGAGTATTGTCGTCTGCGCACCGCGTGACACCCACCGGTCCTGCGACCACAATTGCTGCTCCCTGAACGCAATCCAACCGAGATTGGATTAGTATGGAGGGGTTTTCGCAATCGAGCACAGCGATGGTACCCACCCGACCAAAATTTGTGACAAATTTGTGCCATGAAATTTCTCCAACCAATAAAGTCCTCATCTTGCCTGTAATGGAGGCACGCGTCGCCGCGTCTCCTGCTAGGGAGCCAGGCGGCCTCACCAGTCATGTCACTATTTATTGCCACAAATACAGACAACAATATCGAGACAAGAACTCATTAATTAACCACCTGACCTTCACCTTGGGCGCCATTATCACTTCCTTTATAAATTTATTGTTCGTCGTTTGCAAGTCACACTCAGTACCTACTGACTGGTAAAATGTTTGAAACTGTAAGGTTCGTTTTTTTTTTAATAATATCCGTATTCACGAACGGCAGGCACTCAGTCCTGCATCTCGATATATTTGAGGGCAGACCCTCTGGTATGGCAATATAGTGAAGCTACGCAGGAGACGCAGGTTCGAGCCCCGCTCAGTGCACATATTTGTACATATATTAGGTACATGGTTTGGCATTGGTCTGGCCTCTGGCCGCACCTCGGAGAGCACGTTAAGCCGTCATTCTATTCTGCCAAACGCCGCCCGACGAATCGCCACTTGTCTAGTCTAGAGAGGCTGATAAAATTAAGATTGAGAACTGAGACTCATTTTAGAATACAGGTTTAAGAATCTAATATTGTTTAAATCATTAGCGGGGAATGTATCAGTTAAATATCATGGTATACCAAGGTATACCTAAATAACTAACTATATGATAGTCAATCTGTGCTATCAGCCCCGTTTACAACACTTGATCTGTGCCACCCGCCCCGATAGGTGATGAAGAGCGGCTGCGACTGGATTATGATTCGCCTTGCGTAGTGGAACGCCCTTCCACTCGCCACACTCGCCACACTCCATCATCAACGTGATTTCCTTGTCTTTACTTGGGCCGGAGAAAAAACACAGATGTTACCAGCAATATGTATTTATTTTCTTCATGAAAACCACTTCATATTGTTTAAATTTTTACATTGAAATTAAAATCATTTTTCATCCACTAACACGCAATATTTTAATGTAGGTACATTAAAATATTGCGTCATAATAGTTGATGAAAAATCTGAATTATGGAGTTGATAAGGAGTGACAGATGGGCGATGGGCGAATGACATTCAGTTCAGCAGTCAAAAGTGTTTGAAGTTTGAGAGGATGCGTTCAATATAAGAACTAATGATTGCGTTCAGAAATTACACGCTTACAAAGCAAGTTTTACAGTAGGTACCTAAATGACGGGGTCAGTATTACAGGCTATTTTACTAGATTGTCGATTCATTCCCAATACTGCATAATATGTTAGCTTGTTCAGAAAAAATATGCCTCGCATAATAAAATATTGAATAGGTAACTAAACCGAAACTATAACTTTTCATTATTTGAAATTCACAAAAAAGTCAAAATATAAACAATCAAATTCATTTCAAATTCATAACTTTTTAAATTCCTCATTAAATTTCAAATTACTTTTATTATGAACTATATACGTGTACTAAACCACAACGTAGACTGAGATAAACGCGATACTCTCTCTTCTCTTTTCAAAATCTTTAAAACTATTTGTCGTGACAAAATTTTACTTTTACTACGCTAGTACTATTATCAATTCTGTGCTTTTACAGTTCATTATATTAATACAAAGTTGGTCATTTTACGAATGTAAAAAGAAATAATCGGTTAAAGGTTATATTTACTAAAATATTTTGTACACCGTATCTTGTTGAAATTCTAAATAATTAACTACTTTAGTCGACAATGATATTAACAATTACTTCATTGATACTAACCCTGTGCCTCTAGCAGCGCCATTGTGAAAGGTTTTTGAACTGTTATTTAGCGATTACAGCTGGACACTTTTTCAAATTTTCTCCCATATGAGATCGTTCTCCTTCTACTCTAGTCTCCATGGTGGCAACTATAATAAAACAGGTCAGCAAAAAGCAATTTATGACATAAGTGCAACTTGACTTGCCTTTTTCGTACATCGACACAGGGAGTGCTAAAATGTGAGATAAGCCAACTCCGAGTAGGGCTGCCACCTATGCGCAATTTCTTTTTTGCTTTAATAGACTTTAGTTGAAATAGTTATCGACTAAAGGTGAATAAATTTACACGAAACGAGCAAATACTCATACCATCCGCTCTCCGTCAAATTCTTTTCTTTTTCTGTCACTGTTTACACGAATTCAGTTATCCACCTTAAAATTGCGTGTAGACCAAACGAACATAGAACTAGAGCTAAAACAAGAGCTTTCTAAGAGCATTCCTATTTTAAACCTTGTTTTCAAATATAGAACAACGAACGAACGTTCCGTCTCTGTTTACACTGAAAGAATTTGACGTAGAGGTAGAAAATTTAAGGAATATCGGTTTGTAAAGTTACTATACTAAACTTGTTAATGCCATAAGAGGAAGAAACAGCCCTAGCAGCAAGCTCAACTACATTGAATACAAAGAGTACCTACATTTGTATGTACTTTATCATACGAAATAATGAAAAATTTTACTTGTACTAACTAAAACTACTTTAACTTTGAAAAAAATTGAAATTCGAAAATTGAAATCACTATCTCGCAATATTTATTCAATTCTTTCGTAATATAATACTACCAAATGTAAAAGGCGAGTAAAGATTACATTTTAACCGGCTTTTCTGTACCTACATGACTCGGAGGTTAATATTAGCTGCATTTTATTCTATGTGAAACCACCATGATTTAATACCAACTCGACAAGAACGAGATAAATCTCTCGACAAGTCGACAGATACAGCCCACATGGCGACATCTGTACAAGTTTTGCAGCAACCGTGTAAGGAAAATGTTAACTACCTAGTACAAGTTCCCCGCATATATCTTGACCCCAAATCGTAAGAGAAACGAGACCCTGGCGCGCGCAGTTTGATACAATAGCTGCGTTTACACGTACGGGATCGGAACGAGATCCAAAACCGTCAGTTCGGAACGGACGTGCAAATACTAACGACGCACCGGGAACGACAGTTCGATTGACGGTTGGTGCGCGCGAATCGCATCACAGTTTTATCTGTGCTGTCCAAACCGAGTACAAACCGAGCCAACGCTACTACCACATGGGATTCCATTTTTAAACAACACAGGAATGTAAAAGATCTGCCGTTCTGCATTATGGTCATAATTTAGTTGCAATATATCACCACAATTTGATCCGCAGTCCAAACCGACAGATCGAACCGGTCGTTTGGAACGCGGTCCCGATACGTGGTTAAAAATTGTACGTGTAAATGGCGCTAATATATGATTGGTGAATTTGAGATCCTCCACCGCCGTATCACCCCTTGCGTCCATCCAAGAAACGCGTATCTATTGCGCATAAAGATTACATTTTGTACCATGACTTAAGTCAAGATATACCTACATATGTTATGGAGATAGTTGTTTAATCTCCGGAAAGATTCATGCTTAAATATTATTATTTCATCTTGCAATGTCTTCTTTCAAACGTATTGAATTTTCAAACATGGATATATAAAACTTGGAAGCACGATGGCTGTATGTCTGCATGTAATAAAATCTTCTTTAGGTATTTATACAGGGTGATTCTTTTATATTTCATTTCATTAAGCGTTTCGCTTGCTCAGCTGCGAAGCGTGGGAAGCTGGGTGAATAGCTGCGTATCCCAGAGATGAATACGCTGCGTTGGATGTGTTGTGTTACTTATAAAGATCCCAAGAAGAACTTCCGCAACCTGATCAACACAGACGCCGAACATAGTTCGAATCGAGTTCGCGCACAACAGTTGCGAACGCAGAACCGTTAGAAGTGGTCGATTTGAAGTACGTAGAGGAAATATTTTTGGAGCTTGCAGTGATTCGCGAGATAGTTTAAAGCGGATCCTAGATGGTGAAAACAGTTCTGTATAAAAAATAAACGTCTGTACCTTTCCAAGTCCTATAAGAAGAGTTTTGTTACGTAACATTATATTAAAACTATTCGAACACCTTCCATACGGAACATACAGATAGGATCGCCGGGAACATGTTTAACGAAATGTTCGTTAGTGGTACGCACATGCGAACCAAGATGTAACGTATCATGGAACACAACAAAGTTCATACGTGCGTACGCGGCTTAACGTATAAGGAATGAGGGAATCATAGAAATACATTATAATAATCCCAGCAACTGGAATGGTAGTCCTGATCGTCTGGGCTTCACCTTAGCGTCTTATCATCCACTCCATCTAACAGGCAGAGTTTATCCAATGGGGATACCGACGCAAAACTAAGTGTAGATGGCAGCAGGGGCGAAATGACCAAACAACAATAACAAACTCATAGCTGTCAGATTTGAAGAGACTTGTTTTTTGTTATCTACTATCGTGTTTTTTTGGTATTTTTGTGATCTGTTCTTGCTTTACTAAGTATGTATTCAACTTGGAATATGCAGCAACTCGAAGTAGAATTGCGGAAAAGAGGTGCAACTTGAACTGGAAAGACAGCTAACGTCATCGAAAGCTAATCTTTAAATTTTACTGTCTTTGCAAAAGATATCGTGTTATGTAACTCTTAATGGAACAGAAAACACTATATCCATCTTAAAAAACACTGTATATATCTAACTTTTATGGGTTGGAATTGTTCCTCCTTGTAACTATCCTGAAAAAAGCGACATGATAAGAATATGACATCTTCTAGTGATTAAAAAACAATTGAATTGTATAAGATAACGCGTACCTAAATACTATGTACCTGTGTAGGCAGATTTTCCAACACAGTCTATCACTGCTTTTTTAGCTTGGCATTTTGAGGAAATAAATACACTCCACTAACATGACATCATGGTACTGAACAAAGCGGCATCATAGAGTATAATTTCAAAAAAAATCGTTCAAAAACAATGAAATCTACGTAGATGACAGCTAACATTAGCCATTACGATGATGCGCCCTCTGTAGGGATAAAAGCGCATTTGGCATCCCCATTGACAGACTGATAAAGAAAACGTATCGAGTTCAGCCTATAGATACATCGTTTATGAGAGTCATCTGGTGTTTTATGTCAACATTCATGCGTCTCGGATCATTAAACAGGAATAAAACATCTTTAATTAGTCACAACAGCTGTCGTGCGTCAACAATAACAATGATATGCTACAGGTCAGTGGCTATAGTTCCGATAAGAACAGTGCTACTTTGTCGTTCAATGCTTCGTGCAAGCAACAGAATAGTGTAGCGACTGTCTTTATTATGCAATACCTTCAAGCCGCGAAAAAATCAAATTTCCAAATCAATTCTTCTGAGCGATTAAAATAGAAAAATAATTGAATTGGTCTGGGCGGGGTTTGAACCCGCGATCTTTGCTTTACAGGGTTTGCTATGCATTGACCACTAAGCCACCAGACCTCACCCGAATTTCTCCCTTTTTTATATTCTGTCTTTGAGGCGACAGTGGAGCGTCTACCGATATTCTTACGAACTATCGTAACCAATGAATGATTTTTCAATTATTTCCTATCCATCATATCCAATCAATCCTAGACTGATTCAAACTTTTCCTATTTTAATTGATTTGAAGATTTAGCATGTAAAATGCTTCAAAATTTCATTGTCAAAAAGAAGTGCGTGTGTACACGCGTTAGAAGTTATGCTTCTTTTGAAAAACAAAATGTTGACTATAGCTAACTTCGGGGTGTATGTTGAGTATAGCTAACTTCAGGGTGTTGGTTTATCGTGACGGTGTGCGCGCGCATCGTAAAAATTTACTCTCATCATTTTTCCCACCATTACACCGAAGTTCAAAATCCCGAAGTTCAAAACCCCGAAAATTTGATTTTGAAACGTTACCGTTGATAGGCGTTCTAGTAAAAAATTTATAGTTAGTTTTTAACACGTGGAACTGTTATTTTCATGTAGCTCCTATATATTCAAAAGTAACTTAACACGAAGGTTATGGCGGAAGTCGTCGTCCCTTCTAACCTCTATGTATCCATGTCAAGGCACACAATGTTCACCCCGCGCAATACGACTTGGATAGATTACAAGGCTAAGCCGGGGTAAAGCTCCTGCATTAGCCTTCGTAATTATATCTTTTTTACAATCATCTAAGCAAAACCACCTAATACCTAATCTAGTTTTCAGAATTTTAAACTTCGGGCTTTTGTATTGTCGGTATTTTCAACATTCGTTATTATGAGCTTCGGGATTTTGATATGTAACCTTTCCTTTATATACAAATAGTTATTTATAATAATCGAAGTCAACGGAGCTCCTATTTCAATGTAATCTATCCGTGTCGGGGCGCGCAGTGTCCACGTGCTCGCTCCGCTCTCTCCCATTCATCAAAATTTCGCTCATACTCATAATGAACATTGACCAAGTCGTCGTGGTGTTTGTTAACATTCACCGCTGAATGACCGAAATCGTCACGTCACAAGAAGGATAAATAACGGACATTCGCCAAAAATTCGGCGTATCTTAACTTACACTCACAGTAACATATTATTATATAAGAATAATTTTATATTATCTGTGTTTTATGTGTATACTACTGCGTATAGATAACCCCCATGTCTTTAACGAGTATCCGACCCGCCACAAATGACAATCAATACAAGCGACTTGATACCCGGCTTCCGATAACGAAGAAATGACCTTCATTCGTGCATAATTCTATGTTACCAGCTGTTGCCCGCGGCTCCGCCCGCGTGGATCTCGGTTATCGCTTTGTGTTGAGTCAACGCTATTTTTCAGTCAAAGTTTGTCAGTTTTGAAGATATCCTGATGAAATTTTGTACAGAGATGAATTAGACCTTGAGAACGGATATATGATACCTTCCATCGTGAAAAGGGGGGTTGAAGGGGTGAGTGGGGCCATGAATGTCATTATTTGTGTAATTTGGTACAGAGATAGGTTAAAGCTTGGGAACGGACATAGGCTACCTTTGATCGCATAAAAGGGAGAAGAAGGGGGGAGGGGGGGAATATGGCTTTGGGATGAGAATTTGTCATTTTTGACGATATCCTGATGAAATTTGGTACAGAGATAGATTAAAGCTTGGGAACGAACATAGGTAACCTTTTATTGCAAAAAGGGGGCTTAAGGGTGTGCGTTCGCGCAGCGGAATGTTGTTGAATTTAAAGATTTTAATTATGCAGATATTTAGTGTATGACGTCGTGTAATTGTGTATGGTAAAAAAAAAATTGTGCATGCAGCCATTGTGGAGAAATTCGCTAAAAACCGATTCCGCTGGGCGAACGTTGTCCTGGCGGAACTTTTTTCTAATCCATGGATTTAGAAGAAAGGAAATGTGTCCAAAAATTAGTGTGTATTTGTGTGTAATTGTGTATGTATGAATAAAATTAGTGCATGCATAAACTTCGGAGAAATTCAAGTTTCCGCTACGCGAACGTTTGGCCATTAGCTAGTTTTCATATAAAGCTCTTATATAGAGAGCTGTAGATTTTTACATAGGTAGTTTTGAATTTGTTTAAATTTTTTTAAAAAACAGATTTAGAAGAAATTGTAGGGTTTAAAAGATAAAAATATAAACGTGAAATACGCTCATTAGGTCTTAGTTCGTGAAGTAGCCACTTTGGGGTCTAGATTTTCACGTTTATACAAACCTTGTAAGTGTCTGCAACATGTTGCCAAATATCAATGATGGTTCGTTAGTAATTAATGAGTTATAGGACAATTTACCATGAGTAGACCACTGTTTGCAAAGCAGTCAAATATCAAGACGTTCTAAAGTAATCGCATAGTAAAATGTGTTCCAATAATTAGTGTATTAATTCAACTACTCACATGCAAAATTTCATCTCATTAAATTCATTAATTAAAGAGGAACAATTAAAATACTTACAAAGCATCGAAAACTTACATAACCCGACCAAATTCGGATAGATATAAAAAAGCGGCCGTTCAATATATCTAGGTAACATTCTAAAATTTACAGTATAATACCGGTATTTAATTGGTACAGGTGATAACACAATTGTTTTGATATAATTTATAGGTCATTTATTTTTCTACACATGATTTTTTAAATGTATTTGACTATGACAGTAAGTACTATTTACGTAGCTACTTTATAGCTTTTTTATATGATATTACCGTTGTACTGGACTTATGTATGTGGGCGTGTTCCCGCGCACCCCACCAAAATATTCAGAATTATTTTGTTCGAAGCGGTAAGGCTAGTCCTTTGATTAAATAGTTTAAGTATTGTAGTTAGGAATTGATCAAAAATATTATGCTAGTGTGAAAAAACAGACAACACGCTGCGCGCAACGAGCGATAGAGGCGGCTTCCCTCTTGAAACGGTACTTCCATCCTTGAAGAAAAGAGAGCGCAATATGTTTTCATAACTCACATAAGCCACGGCCTGCGCGCATTCGTTTGCTGTTGAACTTGAACCTGGTTTTGTTTTATCCCCATTCACAAATTTGCACTCAAGGACAATGTGCGTATGCGCTGTTGTTTTGCTATGTATCGCCAATTCTCCGTAATAATAATATTGACAGTGTGTTATTAATGTTATAGTGTAACAGTGAAGCTTAAAATAATTATGTGGTATATTGAGTGAGTGATAGTGAGAAGCTGATGTTTAATTAGAACTTGTTAATTGAAGATTTATTCTTATCGCAGATAGGGGCGGTATTATTAAAAAAATATTTTTCATTCTAGAAATGCAATTGTTTTATTTTTTCCTAACGCTTGTGTACGAAACTGTACCATATTAATAAATACTATACTGGAAGGTTAAGAACGTTACTTAGAAATATGGCACGGTCGCTTTTTTGTAGCCATCTGAACTTGGTCGGGTTATGTAGGTTTTCGATGCTTTGTCAGTATTTTAATTGTTTCTCTTTAATTAATGAATTTAATGAGATGAAATTTTGCATGTGAGTAGTTGAATTAATACACTAATTATTGGAATACATTTTACTATGCAATTACTTTAGAACGTCTTGATATTTGACTGCTTTGCAAACAGTGGTCTATTCATGGTAAATTGTCCTCTAACTCATTAATTACTAACGAACCATCATTGATACTTGGCAACATGTTGCAGACACTTACAAGGTTTGTATTAATGGGAAAATCTAGACCCCAAAGTGGCTACTTCACGAACTAAGACCTAATGAGCGTATTTCACGTTTATATTTTTATCTTTTAAACCCTACAATTTCTTCTAAATCTGTTTTTTAAACAAATTTAAACAAATTCAAAACAACCTATGTAAAAATCTACAGCTCTCTATATAAGAGCTTTATATGAAAACTAGCTAATGGCCAAACGTTCGCGTAGCGGAAACTTGAATTTCTCCGAAGTTTATGCATGCACTAATTTTATTCATACATACACAATTACACACAAATACACACTAATTTTTGGACACATTTCTTTTCTTCTAAGTCCATGGATTAGAAAAAAGTTCCGCCAGGACAACGTTCGCCCAGCGGAATCAATTTTTAGCGAATTTCTCCACAATGGCTGCATGCACAAATTTTTTTTTACCATACACAATTACACGACGTCATACACTAAATATCTGCATAATTAAAATCTTTAAATTCAACAACATTCCGCTGCGCGAACGCACACGGCTTAAGGGGGCAGGAATAAGGCATTAAAGATTGTGATTTTTGAAGATTTGATATCGAGATGGATATGAGCTAGGGAACGAACGTAGGCTACATTTTATCGTGAAAAAGGGTGAAAGCAGGAGGGGGGTAGGGTTAGGGATTAAACTTTGTCATTTTTCAATCGCGCAAAAAAGGAGGTGAATAGTAGATAAATAGTAAGAAGTTTTTTTTGGCAGAAATACTAACAAAGGTGGAGTAGAGCTCCAGAACGGACATAGTCGAGTACCGGGCCAAATACAGAACCGAGTGGAGAAGCGAGTAGAGACCGTTATAGGGGCGAGTGGATAGGCGTGTAGAGGTCAAGTAGAAAGTCAAGTAGAGTTGACTTCAGGGGCGAGTAGATATGCGACTAGAGAAGCCAGTGGAGAAGTGAGTATATAATCAAATAGAGTGCAGTAGACAGTCGAGTAGAGAGGCGAATAGTGAGGCGAGTGGCGAGACGAATGTAGAGGCGAGTAGAGATCCAATAGAGAGTTGAGTAGAGATTCGAGGAGAGATGTGAGTAGAGAGGAGAGTAGATAGGCGAGTGGGGAGAGTCTCGTAGAGAGGCGAAAAGAGAACAGAGTAGATGGGCGAGTACAGAGGCCAATGGAAAGGCGAGTATTGAGGAGAGTACATAGTCGAGTAAAGAGAGGAGCAGAGAAGTCAGTAGAGAGTCGAGTATAAATTCTAGTATAGAGGTAAGTAGAGAGTCGAATTTATTCCTCAATAGTGTCGGCTGAACACTAAGCGATAACCGACATCCACGCGGGCGGAGCCGCGAGCAAAAGCTAGTGTAGTAATATAATGTAGGTATGTATAGATAATTTCCGTGTTATAATATACAGAACATACTTATAATAACTAGAGAGAGATAAGTGTGTACAGAACATACATACATACATACATACATATAATCACGCCTTTATCCCCGGAAGGTTAGGCAGAGGTGAATTAACACCCACATTTCACCAATCTGTATTCGGTCCCACGTAATAGGGGGTGAGCCTATTGCCGTATTCCGGGCACTATTGTGGACTCTGTCTGATGTTAAAGTTAATCAGCCCTATCCCTTAGTCGCCTTGTACGACACCACATGGTAAGAGAAGGGTGGCCCAAATTCTACTCTGCCGGGAACCACGCGGCGCTGCCGGGAATTTACATAGTAACAATCTTTCTAAATCTGGGATGAGACCGCTTTACTAATTACTAGATAATGAACGTGAAATGAACTAGCGAATGTATTTTATTTTTTTAAAGCAGTGTATTTACTTTATAGGACTCATATCGTGTCGTAAGCGGCGGAAGCGGCCTCACCGCATGCATAATTATAGTTTATGAAGACGCTTTTTTCTCATATTCACAATTAACAGATATAACTTAAACTTATTACCTACTACAATAATAAAATCAATATAATACACCTGTATTCTTATCTCTTTTGCTTTGTTTTTTTAAGAGCAAGAATAAGAAAGTATAACGTTAAATTTATATTTCCTATTTGCAATCTTGACTATTCTCGACTTTCAGTGAGGTTTGTTTTGTTCTCTGTTTCCGTATCCGCGTGTCAAAAATGGTTTTATATGTTCATTCAATGTTCATTTTATCGGAAAGGGTTGGTAGATTGAAGATTCTTTCGAGATTCTAGGGAAAAATCGTTGATTGGAAATGTTTAAAGATGTGAAATCCTTGAAGAGACATTTGGAAGTAGAAAAAAATGATTTATTTCAAAATATAATTTAAAAGGTTGGTTTACACTGTCTATAGCATATCAACTAATGGAAAATATACCTATTAAAGTTAGATATCAGCAGTAGGTATAACTATACCTACTGCTGATACGCCTCATTTTTAACATGAAATATCATTGTGTGCATTCAGTGCATTGTTAATAAAATCACGAAAAAAGAAAGACAAATAATAAGAGAATTATTCAAAACATAACTTTGGGCAAAATAATTTATAAATATAATATAAAAAGTTGTTCTAGCAACCCTGTCATAAGAATATTATTCATAGTGTTCAGTGATCATTCAGACTTGTTAATTATTGAAAACATAACTTTGGGTAAAAAGATTATTAATATAGGGAAAATATAAAAAGTTGTTATAGCAACCCTGTTATAGGAATATTATTCATAGCGTTCGGTCATCATTCAGTGGAATGGATGGGAATGTTATTCATTAAATTTCATTTCATTCTAGGGTTGGGCAAAGGTATAAAATATATCGAAATTTATCTTCTTCATCCCAGTCGCATTCAAAGCTTTCACCTTGGAGTATAGAGTCCGCTTTACCAATCCAACTGCACATTTTGGCTGAACTTCGATATTTTTCTTGAACCGACTGCTATCTGACCTCTACAACCTAAAGGTTATATCGAAGCATTGTAATTAAACCAGTTGTTGAATTTTTGAGGGCTCCAACTACCCGTAACGAGTGCCATAGATGTTCGCATGGCAACGGTGACCGACGGCTTTACGTGCTCTTCGAGGCACGACCAGACCAATGCAAATACCCGTATTCATCTCTCTAAACATTCAAATGTATCGTTTTTCTTTTTATAACAAATAACGATTATTCGATAAATCGATTTTTTGCCCAAGAAGCAACTACCTGTACTAAGCATAAAAATTAAATGAAAAAGTAAATAGACACCTGGCAAATTTATTATTTTATATTTCATACATTTGGCTTAAAATCAGCATCATTCAAACCATTATTCGTCTCATATAGCATTTGGTCCACAGCAGCTTGTGTGATATGTAATTAATTTATAATTAAGTGCCGTTTAAAATAGTGAGAGCATATAGACAGAATTGATCGGATACATGATGCGAAGATAACAATATAATAAGAGTGTTAACAAAGTCGGATAAAAAGTGTCGGTTTCGATATCAGAAAAAGTATCGAAAATTGAAATAGCGCACGAAATAAAATCACGGATTAAAACGATTACTTTCGACTTTTTACCCTAGCGCGAGTACTATTACGGTCAGTGGCCCAAGCCTATTTCATTCGTTTCATTCATTTCATTCACAGGGTAAAATTTCATTCCAATTTCATTTCATTCCTTGATTCCATTGTAACTTTGTAGTCGCATGTACATTTTTGATCATTAAGTTAGAGCAATTTAGAGTTTTGATGATAAAAATAAATGTGTAAATTGCATAACAACTGACAAAATGTACTTTTAACACCTTAGTAATTCGTAAATCATTCTTGCTAAACGGGATGGAAACCGATGAAACTGAACATGTCTGTGAGAACGGCGATGTTTTCATTCATCGCATGAAAGAGCTAACGGACGAAGAAAAACAACGCCTCGAAGCACAAAATTCCCGTTTAATACCCGAAGCTAAAGCTGCACGCTTAGAGAAGGATGCTAAAAGGCACTGGGACATCTTTTACAAAAGGAACGAGACGAAATTTTTTAAAGACCGGCACTGGACTACACGTGAGTTTCAGGAACTTATAAATTTCGACGCAGACGATAAGATCAAGTTTCTAGAGCTTGGATGTGGCGTGGGGAACATGGTTTTTCCTCTAGTTGAGGAGGGCTTCTCGAATTTTTATTTCTATGCGTGCGATTTCTCACCACGTGCGGTCGAGTTTGTGAAGTCGAATAAGTTATACAATGAGAGTCGAATGAAGGCGTTTTGCGCTGATTTGACGAAGGAGGATTTATTCGAGAATATTCAGGAGGAGAGCGCAGACATTGCCAGTTTGATTTTCGTGTTATCTACCATACATCCCGAGGCATGGCCGCATGTGGCCAGAATAGCTTTTCGCGCGCTTCGTCCCGGCGGTGTGCTCTTGTTCAGAGATTATGGCCGTTATGACATGGCTCAGCTAAGATTCAAGCCGGGACACAAAATTGCTGATAACTTATACATGCGGCAAGATGGTACCAGGTAAGTTTCTTCAAATGAATAAGTTGATCCAAACAGCTAGGTTACTTTCAAGCTTAATTTGATAATCAAAACTAATATATTCAATGGCTTATTCTCCAAACCACTAACCGACAAGCCAATCAATGCAGAACACCCTGTAAATAACCAACTTAATTAACCTACAAGCAAAGAAGGCTGCTCCAGTTACAGAAAACATGTCTCTGCCTGATACACATAATTCAGGGGGTCATTACACAGGGTATTTTAGTTCAAAGGTCCACAGGCAAGAAGTGTTATTTCAAGGGTAATTTTGTAGTAGGCTATAAATGCTTTACACAATTACACGCGGCTAAACATGTTGGCAATAATTACTAAATTACATCTTGCATGCACATGTATAACACATGTTTAAGACAAACAAATATGATTTGATTTGATTCTAAAGTATATTTCAACTTTTTCAGAAGCTATTACTTTACTGAAGAAGAATTACACGAGTTGTTCAGCCGTGTAGGATTTGAAATCCTTATGAACACATATGTGCAGCGACGGACAGTCAACTTCAAAGAAGGCATAGATGTACCGCGCATATTTGTGCAGGGAAAGTACAGGAAACCTGCTAAAGGTAAGAACAGTTTATTAGTATTTTTATAAGGACTGCCTTAAAAAAACAGTAAAATAATATATTTGTACATAACATTTGCAATCTTTATTGTAAACATTTCAAGAAATAGAATGTTCCTCTTAGTTTAAAGGCTCGCACAATAGGTGTTCCTATGAAAGCTAAGATAAACTAATCAGTAGGAATTGGGGAGTGAACTCTAAACTACAATATGATGTCTTTAAATGTGGGAGTAGTGTTAAAAACTAATAACCAGACTATCAAAAAAAATTGAATTGATTCATTTATAAACATGATCAGGGCCTTCATTTTGCTAAAGCTTAACCATTGACATACCACATACACCACTGAACAATTCAAAAAGCAATATCTGTCCCCGATCCAGTCCTTTAAAACAGTCCTGGGTCCTTTAAGCGCAGCAAAACAGCATCTGATGAGGCCGTCAAGCTGAGTGCCAACACGTATTAACATGGTACATGTTTGTAATGGTGACCCTTTTTCCTGAGACTTTGCCTTCAGCTTACCTACCACCAGGCATTGTGAAGATAGATTGACGTGTTTATGAATTAAATGGCTTTGAAATGAAACTCGAAATTTAATTTTGAACTTTATAACAAGTGTCTGGTGCGACACTGTTTTTGCTTTCGCAGTATCGAAGGCCAGATCTCATATGATGATAAGTGCTAACCATTGAAAAATCATGATCTTGCATGTATATTAGCTCTAGCTGACTATATAATATCATCAAAACTATTGAAGATCTGTTTGAAGTAACTCTAATAGTTAATTTTTTGTTTACAGATTGAAACGCATCCCAGCTGAACTCCATTGACAGAAAAGATATTGGTAAGCTACAATATTTATTAATATCTACTGTTTATACTGTCGATTATGTGTCTGGCAGAAGTGAATGCGAATTCGAATCCCGCTCAGTGCAAATATTTGGATGCATGAATGTCTATTTGCACCGGTTTGGGTGATTCTGTGCCTCAGAGAGCCAACACCAACTGGTTGGGAAATGGGCTTGGAGAATGATGACTGTTGGTTCATAGCCATTTTGTACACATCTATCATCATCATCATCATCATCACTGTCAAAGCCGATTTCGGCTACAGCCACTACCGGACAGACTCAGCTGCAGCATCTCATTGCTCCGCGCGATCGTGTGCTCGCATATGACTGCTATAGCCAATTTTGGCCTTAAAAGTCCTTGAGCACATCGGGCAAGTGAGTACACCGCTGCTATAATGATAAATTAGAGCCGCGGGTGGTCTGGCTTTCAACTCGTCTCTCTTAGCGTCGAGTTCATCTCTGCGTAAGCGTTCGAAAGCGTCGATCTTCTGCTTTACGAGATGTCTCCATTCCGGGCGTAATATTTAATATAATAAATGGAAAAGTATACGTGTGTGTCTGTTTGTTTCTGTCTTACATGCCTAAACCACGGAACCGATAATAATGAAATTTTGTAAAGGAGTAGATTCGATTTTGAGAAAGTATGTAGGCTATGTTTGGTTGCGATGCAAGTATTGAATAAGACACTTTTTTTTTTCAAGGTATTTAATTTTTATCTTAACCAGTTGGTATTCTCAAAGGTTTATGATGACGTTTGTGAATGTCTAAGTGATACAATCTAAAAATGTATTGACAATTTAGACAATTTTTCTTTCTTTTACTTAAGATTCCACATGATGACAATGCTAACCATTGAAAAACCATGATCTTGCATGTATATTAGCTCTAGCTGACTTTAAACCTTATTGTAGATACCATAAATATCCATTTTCATCAATTCTTAAGATTAAATTTTTTTTCAGGCTGACATGCATCTTCAGTTTCTTCATATATGACCAAAAACGCTGCTAAATGAAATGGTAAGAAGATGAACTTTCACTCAAACTCACAACTCAATATAATATTCCTTCTCAAGTAATAATGATGCCAAAAAAAGTATACAGTTCAGGTGCCATCCAGCTCATATTTTAACTAACATCCACTCAAAAAACATTGAAAAGATGTACATCCCTATTCTTTTTCACAATTTTTTTTTAAATATTTGGCACTTTAGCGAAAGAACAATTTCTCTAAAGTGCCAAACATTTAACAATTAGCAACATAGAGAAAGTAGTCTTTCTCTTAAGTGCCAAAACATCATAATTTTTTTGTGAAAATCCATAGAGATGTAAATCTCTACAATGGTTTTGTTGCCAAAAATGAGGCTCTGGACGTACCGTTACAAAAACATGAACTAAACAATCTTCACAGACCAAAATATATCCAGACCTATTTTCCTGCTGAAGGCAAGGAACATAGGGACACATTTTAGTCCTATCAGACTTGTAAACTCTTTATAAGAACAGAATTGGCACTACAATTTTTTCTATTATTATAACCAGCATATATTTTGACCCACTTACGTCACAAAATGTGCTATGTGCAGTGCGTGTTTTTTTCTCTGAGTGTCTTGAGGATAACGCTGGTTGCTGTGGCGGCGGAGGTGCTGAAACCCACCAATCATAGATTTCAAATCAGTCCTCGCGCTAGGGCCTCATTTCCATCGCGACCTAGGGTCAAGATAAATGCTGGTAACCACAATTATGTTAGGATAGAACTGCCATGTGAGCGGAAAACGCGAGGCAACTATTTGGTTAATACCTGTCCTATGATACAGGAACTTTCGGACGCTTACTCGGTACTGTTAAGACAAGCTTGTAATGACATCGTTAAGAATACGTGAATATGCCATATAGTGCTATTTCTAACTGTATAATGAAAATAGAGAAGTAATTTTAAGAAGGTATTTCTTATCTCTCGTGAGTATATAATAATAGTGAAAAAAACGCCACGCTCGTCGTGCAGGTGAAAACTGCCTATGGCAGTTCTATCCTAATATTTTTCTGTGCCAGTACCTATACCATAAACCCACTTAGTTCTACCTATCCCTTCTATCTCTGTGATGACAGCGCAGTGCACCTGAAAACTTTCAGTTGCCCCACGACGGGCTTATTCTAGAGTAGTCTTCTTATTTGGAATAACTTTAAGGTATAAATTTAATGTTTCTTATTTTTTCAAAATTGTAGCATAGGGCCGCCTGTTGTGGGGTCTGATGTACAAACTAATGCTTTTATAGCATACTGAGACTATAAACTGTCTATATCTAGAGTAGTGTGGCAACAATGTTTTTAAATCTAGTTTTCTTTTTTACAGATTTTGATGTGAGAGTGAAGGAATTGGAAGCATATGCGGTAAGAAATTTTTATTTGTTACTTTTTTTTACTGGTCCATACCATATTGTTGTAAAAAAATTCAAAACATGTTCAAAATTCAGTCTCAATATAACATCGATCTCTCAAATGTCAAAAAAATGTATGCCATTTTTTTAAATAGGACACGTCAATTTGGCTTCACCTCGCCTGATGGTGGGCTGAAATCAAAGTCTCAGGAAAGAGGCATTGCATTTTTCCTTTTTTTTTTTCATTAAGATTGTGTGATCGTTTTGACATATAGGAGATTGAGGTTAGATCGACACTGGAGTTTGAAAGTTTTCAGTCTTGTATTTAAAATTAATATGTTATTCCTAATTTAAATGATGACTTCATAGTTCATCTGAACACTTTGATGTACCTGAGTATTTTGTCTTTCGCTCCTATCTGATACATTAAAAATATTTTTACTTATCAAAATATTAGTTGCACTTTTCAATAACACACTTTATAACTTTCAGGCGTGCTACTGAAGAATGCTGTCATGGTACAATCATGGAAGAGGTAAGATTATCATGTTTACCACACTATAACTTGCTGTTGCTCGCGGCTCCGCCCGCGTGCATTTCTGCTCCCGTTCCCGCTGCCCATCATCTCTGATAGTTGTAAAATCGGTTTACTAGATCCAACGTCACAGGCTCACAAACTTGACCTTTTTTGAAATCTTCATGTAGAACAACCAAAGTCACTTTTCTCCGTATATCTGTTGTTTCTATACCGCTGAGGTGGAGGACAAGCACACGGTCCACCTGATCGAAAGTGGGTATCGTGGCCTATGGACGTGTGCAACATCAGGAGTCACACTCGTGCTGCCCATCTAAACACAGATTCTGTGCCCTATGTATACTTATGTCTTTCTAAGTACGCTATGGAATTTGATGCGGTTTCTTTTAATAGATAGAATAATTAAAGAGGAATGTTTTGAATGTAGCAGAGGGTGCAGTGGGAACGGGGTTTGACGCCATGCGGACAGGCAAAAAGTACTGTTTAATATAGGTATAAGCTATTATTGGCGCAACCTCTAAAGAGACCTAAAAACGCGCTTTGTACAAGTCTTAATGATGACTTCATAGTTCATCTGAACACTTTGATGTACCTGAGTATTTTGTCTTTCGCTCCTATCTGATACATTAACGATAATTACTAAAGAAAGAATTTGCTAGAACTTTTCTAATTTAAATTACTTGACATTTTCAGGCGTGCTACTGAATGGTACTGACATGATACAAACATGGAAAAGAGGTAAGATTCCTTTGTACTGGCCCCTCCCCCCTTTTTTATGTGCACAAATTCCCCACGGAATCCACCCCTCCCTGCCGGTGCCGGTGGGAGAGGTTATGTCGGACTCGAACCGATTTAACCGCACGCTGTTTGTGGGTCGTAGTGCAAGGCCGAAAGTGAGGTAACTAGTGCATATCCCACGCACTCTGGCTGACCCATCATCATCTCTCAATCTGGCCCTACTCGGAACTCCTGCCAAGACAAGTGAGAATTTGTAGGCGGCGAATTATAGAACATAATTATGAGAGATTGACAAAGTATTTTGACGCAAACACCAAATGGAAGCTTAGAACAAAAATATTTTTTACATGATGATTACAGATAGGGACATCTGATTAATAATGTTGTTAACATAACTATCCCAACTGATTGCTCAAAAATAGTTTAGTCATTTATGTTGATTTTGCATTTTTGTTACATTCAATATTTCTTTTGTTCTCAGATGTTAAAGAAATCTATGGACAGATTCCACTGGCATTTTAAATTGTAAGTTTTTTTCACCTTATGAGATAGTATATGTACTCTTTATTTCAATTATTCAAGCCTATACTGTATTGACTGGCTTACAAGTAAGGCTGGTTAAAGGAGCATACTCTGCCTATCCCATGGGGGTTCAAAGGTCACATGGTAGTCTTGCCCGGAAAAGGCACTTGATCACAACTGACAAATTCCTATGAGAAGGATGAACTCAAAAGCATTAGTATCTTCAATTGTGGCTCAGCCCCTGTCAATCTTGTACGTTCGTGTTTGTTTTCTAGATAACACGTACAGATGGGGTTCATGTTGGTAGTTCTAAGGTCAGGGTTAGAAGTTAGAACTCACGATCACTTGATCTTAAATGATGATCACAGATAGGGACATCAGACATATAATGCTGATAACATAACTATCTTCACTGCTAAAAAATACAACTACAATTATTTGAAACTTTTTGTAGAATTCATCGAAATAATCATCAAAATATTGTTCACAGAGTATGCTGCGGTACTCAACCAGCAAGCTGTAATGGAAAGCGATTACCGCCGAAGTTGTTTGGGTAATATATTAAAAACAGACTATTTTCTAGTTTTTAAGAATATCTAGGTCTATTCAAGGGTCCCGCCCATACCGGGGGCGAGTCGAGGACCGCGTTGGTCCCCCCTCAGGGCCAGACCGAGAGTAATGGCCCTGGATCAGCCGGGGTGCGAGGGATATGTCGCGAGTCAACCTCACCTTCGGCCTAGCACATCGACCCACAGACGGCGTGCGGTTTAGTCGGTTCGAGTCCGACATAACCTCCCCCTCCGGCACCGGAGGGGGGGTGGGAGTATCCGTGGGGATTTCGGGGATTTCCCGCACGTCTATTCAAGGGCTACAACGTCATCTTAAGGCATATGTAATTGAAAATTTTGCCTATTCAGGTTGTAAAAAATAGCTATCCCCCCATGTTGCTTCTTCGTCCTATTAGCTTTACGTATCCGAAGCATTCACCTTGGAGTCTGGGGTCCCCGCTTTACCAGTCTGACTGCGGATTTAGCTATACTTCGACATTTTCTGTAAAGCATCTGTCATTGGACGTTCACAACCCAAAGGCGATATCCAAGCATTGCAATTAGAGCAGTGGCGTAGCGGTAGTGAACGCGGCCGCTACGCAGGAGGCGCGGGTTCGATCCCTGCTCTGTGCAAATGCATTTATATGCATGAATATGGGTTATTGCATTGATCTGGTCGTGCCTCGGAAAGCACGTTAAGTGTAACATCTATGGCAGTCGTTACGGGTAGTTGGAGCCCTCAAAAATCAAACAACTGGTCTAACTGCAATGCTTCGATATCGCCTTCGGGTTGTAGAGGTCATATGGCAGTCGCTTCACGGAAAATGTCGAAGTTCAGTCAAATCCATAGTTAGACTGATGGCGCGGACCCAAGACTCCGAGTTGAAAACTTCGGATGCGACTGGGATTAACTCTAGGATGAAGAAGAAAAAGATGGTGAAGATAATGATTGTATTATTTAAATAAACCAATACAATGATGACTAGACCTTCAGGTCTCCCTCAACAGAGCGAACCCACACAACCATGTTGACACATTCCACATGTCTGAGTTTATTCCCCCTTAAACATATTCATTCAAATTCTTACTGTTTATCTAACTTGTTTCATTTTCTTTTAAGGTTTTGGGACGGTAAAAGAGCACTCTTGGACGAAACCAATTATGTAAGTATTTTTATCGTTATATACTCTGCCCCTGTGTATGTCGGTTATCGTTATAAATTGTAGTCTGTGTTATTCAGATGTATAAGCTATATTATTGTAAAGTTTCATTAAAATCCATTCAGTAGTTTTTACGTGAAAGAGTAACAATCATCCATCCGTACTATACGCGCCATATAACTTTGCGCCTACGAAGTTAGCCACATACTCAAGGTTGCGCAGGTACCGTCGCGAACAAAAGTACTAAGTATTAAAATACATCTCACATACTGTTTGCGTGAAATATTGGTTAAAGATTAAGTAGGTACTATAATTGTTTAGTCTAGAAACATCCTCATTACCGTAGTCATTCTCATCTAATTGAATTATGTTTACTCTATTCATGTAGCAAATAACTAATATAATTTACCTTTTTTTTATATATATAGATAAATTATAATGACTTTACTAATGAGGCAACATGAAATACATAACACAAAAAATTTCTTTCTTTCGTTAATAACAATATCAACGAAAACTTTTCACAATTTTGTTGACAACAGTACGTTAGAGTGAGAGCGGCGAAATTACCGAACGTCAGAGCGGGATGCACGATTTAACATCGCCTCGGCCTGCCACGTGCCGCCCCGCCCCCTTCCCTCCCCTGTGACACCTATAATTGCATCATTGCTGCGCCTTTCGCGCGAACTTCATAGACGCAAAGTTGTGTGGCGCGTATTGTACTTACAAACTTTCGCGTTTATAATATTAGTAGTATTTTGTCTTGTTTAACCCTGCTCTCAAACGAGAGGACCTGTTATGATGCAGTTTTATTTTTAAAATTTATGAGAGGCCATTATGGCTGTGACTTGCTTAAGTTTCACTAAAGTAAAAATGATTCTGATTAATAACAAGTGATGATTACAGATAGGGACATCTGACAGATAGTGCTGTTAACATAACTATCTTCACTGATCAACGAATCATTATAGAATGATAGTTTATATTAGTAACACCGTACTTAATAATGAGTTGTTTGTTCAACAGATGCATGTTTGGCGAAGTTTGGACTTGAAACAGCCGTACATTGTAAGTATCCTAATTACACGATACTAATTTTCATGTATGTATTTTAAGAAAATGTATTGACTATTTATACTGGTGATTGATGGCACTTGGTGGAATCTACTACACAGAAATAAAATCACTTAAGTTATATTCTTCCCCAAATGTTAGGAAAAATTTTGAACCTGGTATACACATTTTTAAAACTACCCACATATAAAAGAATGTAGTGTTTAGAAATATAATAATTTAAAACCATTGTTACGTAAACCTTTGAAAATGCTGTGAGGTAAAACCGGTCAGATTAAAAATAAACTGTGGAAAAGTACAAGTGAACTTATCATTCAAGGTGGGTCGGTGTCTCAGCGATTTGGTTTCACAGACTTATCTAACGATTCTCACGGTGCTGGGGCTGGCCTCTAGTCCTATCCTATTTATAATAAATGACAAATTTGGTGAAGATTTTTATTATTCAATCACATTAACTGCGAATGGATCCGAGATGAATTAGGTACAGGGTTAGATCACAGTCTGGTGTAACACATGGCTACTTTTATTCTGGAAATAGATTTCCATGGGTAGCGAGGATAGGATACAATTTTCATAACATAACATAAACTCACCTCTTTATCCCCGAAGGGGTAGGCAGAGGTGCTAGCACCCACATTTCGCCGGTTTATGTTTTTAGGTCCCAATGTAATAGGTGGCGAGCCTCGTCTCAGCAGTCCATTACCCATACCACTAGGCTATTGGCGTTAATTTTCACGCGGGTCGAGCCGTGGGTATCGGCAAGTAAATTAATAAAAACAACAAAAATAATAATTGATTAAAATAGGAAAGGTTTTGCGATCTTTGCATTGCTTTGACCACTAAGCTACCAGACCTCGCCCAAACCAATCCTAATTTCTCCTTTTATATCTGTCTTTGAGGCGACATTGGAGCGTCTACTCTAATAAATGATTTTTAACTACTCCGTCCAAACCATTTGAATGAAATTTTGAAGCAATTATATCACATGATGAACTTATGAATCTGTACAATATGTTGATGAGAAATCGTTTTCCGCTGCTCTGATGCATGCATGAAACATACATGTGTTAAGAGCCCTTGTATCATCAAATCTAATTTTAATGTTTACTCAATGCTGCTTTTTGCTTGCCTGGATAACCCTGGTGAGTTGACTTAATAGCATAAATAAACGAACACTGCCTAACAGGAGCAATAACTCAACCTCAAAGAACATTATTATTCGATAGCTGCTAGGTAATTATTTTGATGAAATTACCGCCATAACACCAGTCTCAGATATGAAAGCCATAGCGTGAGACCACAATGTGCGGTGCGGCTCCGGCGCGGCGCCTGGGCGGTGTCGCAATGGCATGATGACTAGACCTTCAGGTCTCCCTCAACAGAGCGAACCCATACAACCATGTTGACACACAACACGTCTGATTCATCACTAGATTAGCAATAATATTGTTTACATACTTCAATATTTCAATGCACTTTTGTTGATTACAGGTACCAAGGACACTGGATGCCGGATTATCAAGAGAGTATTACGTTATGGTAGGTATATAAGTTTTAACATTATAGCAACTAAATAATTAGAACTATTCGCCTGTATGTCATATCATGCCATAGGGTGCTTACATAAAGTAGCTGGTTGCTAAAACTGAAAAGTTTACTTATTTATTTCGTTGGACGCGCCCATCGCAATACAAGAACATACTCATTTACACAGCCTACTTGGTTTAAACAAGCTGCTATCGCGCTGGCTAACCTGCGTCTTTATATAAGCACCCTAAGATTGATTATTTTCTAAGAGATGGTGTTCGATCTCTATACATAATATTAAATGAAATATATTTTGATTTTGATATCATATTCAAGTATAATAGTTTGTGTTACAATGATGACTCGACCTTCAGGTCTCCCTCAACAGAGCGAACCCATACAACCATGTTGACTTCATACACGTCTGAGTGCAACCACTCTAAAACTATGTTATGCTTCATGGAAAGCAATGTATATCATTTATATCCCACTCTTATCTTTTTAGGCGAAAACAGCGCACCAGATACGAGATCCCATTGAAACTTCTTAAAAAGAAAGGTAAGTGAGGTTCTTTCTTTTTCTTTGAGTATCCAAAAGCGGTAGGCAGAAGTGTATTACTTATTTTGTACTTGAAAAAAGGGCGAGCCTATAATTGCCATATTTCTGGGAAACATTTCAAAGTTGTATTGAGTGTATCTCTAAAGCAAATCCTAATAGTTTAAAAATAACAAAGCTTAAAAATTGCATACGTACATACATATTCACATTCACGCCTGTAAATCTCCGAAGGGGTTGGCAGAGGTGTACGAACACCCACGTTTCGCCAACTATGATTTTCGCTCCCACGTACTAGGGGGCGAACTTATTGCCGATGAGTGGGCACTTGGGCTGTATGTATACTGTCGGCTGGAAAACAGCCCTATCCATTTGTCGCCTTTATCGATTCCCACAGGAATGGTTGAGGTGTTTCTATTTTACCTCACTGATAACCAACACTGCTTAAATCTATTGGGTACCATTCAAGTATAGTCTGTGTTACAATGATGACGGACCTTCAGGTCTCCCTCAACAGAGCGAACCCACACAACCATGTTGACCACATATTCCACGTCTGAGTACTACCACCGGAACACTATGCTATGAGTCGTATTAACAAGAAGTAAAATAATATTATTTTTATTGTTTTAGGAAGAAACAGCGGCCATACACAAGATACAATGCCAACTGTACCAGAGAGGTAAGATTCTCTTTGTTTCACTTTTCTTTTCGTATACTTAGCCTGAATACACAAAGGAGCAGAGCTGGAATATCCTAAGACGCAAGTGTGTGACTAAGGCGCGTTTTATACAGAAGAGACGTTGCGAGGACGTGTGACGGTGGCGGACACTTTAAAAACACAACATACAATAACGTCAAAGACGTTACGCACGCCACTCGATGCGGTGGCGCGTCACTTTAGTGGCGGGACGTCGTCGCCTGGAGGTGCGGGCGCAAATATTCCCTAAGACAAAAACGACGTTATTGCACACTACATAAGGTTCATATTGTGTTACTTAAATTTTCCGCCACGTCATACGTCCTCGCCACGTCTCTTCTGTATAAACCGTATCTAAGGCCCGTATTTTACAACGATGCTCAGTTATCTGAGGACAGATTGTACAATCTGTCCTCGGATAAATCGACATTGGACTGCGTGTCGTTCGAGATCTAGAATAGGCGCCTATAAATAAATCTTGACTTATAAAGATAATCCCTATAAGTAATTGTTGTATGTGAAGCGTAAGTGAACTTGTGGGAATTGAAAATTAAAAACAATAGTAGGTTCGAGCCGCCTCGTAGTAACCAGACATGCTTTCCGCGTTGAAGTGCATATCGGACCACGCGCGCGACGGCACTGTGTCGCAGTTAAAGTATGGCAACATTTATTAAATTAAAACACTTTTATTACATACTCTTTTGTAAATATATATTAATTTCGCAAATAACAATTTAGACACAGGTAATCTACATAACTAAAATAACAAAATAGTCTAAAATACATTAAAGAGATCACTACATATGAAAAAAAATGTTTAGTAAATCATATCGAACTATAATCTGTGTTACAATGATGACTAGACCTTCAGGTCTCCCTCAACAGAGCGAACCCACACAACCATGTTGACACACTCCACATGTCTGAGTGCAATCCCTACTACACTAATCTTTACTGTGTGTGAATCGAAATGAATAGTTATGTATTTTTCATTATTTTAGGTGACAACAAGCATACCGCTTACGAGACATCGACGATACTGAATATTAGAGGTGAGGGATTCCTTCAATTTAATTAATCACGTTTGTTAGAGATAATTGATCTACAGATTGATGCCTTCTTTTTCTTATCATATACTTGCGCCTGAGTATCCAAAAGCGGTAGGCAGAAGTGAATTGCTCGCGTTATACTTGAAATAAATGGCGAGGCTCACGTTATACTTGAAAAAGGGCGAGCCTATAATTGCCATATTTCTAGGAAAAATTTCATCATGCTGCTGTATTGAGTGAGAATATCTCTACGGCAAATCCCAATAGATCTTAAAAATTGCATACAAACATACATATTCACATTGTAAATCCCCGAGGGGGTTGGCAGAGGTGTAAGAACACCCACGTTTCGCTAACTATGATTTTCGGTCCCACGTACTAGGGGGCGAACTTATTGCCGTCGAATGGGCACTTTGACTGTATGTATGCTATCGGCTGGAGAAGAGCCCTATCCATTAGTCGCCTTTAACGATACCCACAGAAATGGTTGGGGTGTTTCTATTCTACCCCACTGATAACCAACACGGCTTAAAAATTGGTTATAGGATAACAAAAATATATCTTTTGGATATCATTCATGTATAGTCTGTGTTACAATGATGACTAGACCTTCAGGTCTCCCTCAACAGAGCGAACCCACACAACCATGTTGACACTCCACATGTCTGAGTGCAATCCCTACTACACTAATCTTTACTGTGTGTGAATCGAAATGAATAGTTATGTATTTTTCATTATTTTAGGTGACAACAAGCAGACAGCTCAAGCGATATCGACGAAACTAAATATTAAAGGTGAGGGATTCCTTTCATTTAACATTTAACAGCTCTATGCTGCTGTTAAAAACATTTGTAAAGAAAATCCTTATAAGTAGTATGAAAAAAAAATGATTTGTAAAACATATCGAACCATAGTCTGTGTTACAATGATGACTAGCCCTTCAGGTCTCCCTCAACAGAGCGAACCCACACAACCATGTTGACACACTTCACATGTCTGAGTGCATTCCCTATTTCACTAAGCTATATATACTTTGTGTGAATCAAAGTTAATATTATGTATTTTTCATTATTTTAGATGAAAACAAGCAGAACGCTTGAGATATATCGACGATACTAAATATTAGAGGTGTGGTCCTTTTATTTAATTATAATGTTTGTAAGGCTGGTTTTATTGTTACGCGTTTCGGCAGCGCCGTTGGAGCGCGCGCGTTCGAATATGTATGGAGTAGTAGTTGCGTTTCAAAGTCACGCGCTTGAACTGCGCTGTTCAATAAACGCGCGATGTTCGCCGTTCTACGGCCAGTATGCGTTTTAGTGTGACGCCGATGAGACGCGCCGTATTGTAGGTACCTATCTGTTTAAAGATATTACGTGTTCGCCATTCAGTAACCTTGTAGCGTTATAAGGGTCAACTACTATTCTTCGAAGTCGCCGTTGCCTTCTTTTCCATAAAAAGTAAATAGCCAGTACTCTAACCGTATTAACCTGCATATTGTACACGACTAGCCTACAGCAGCGGAACGCGCGGTACTAATCTCGTTTTACGGTGCACCGCTGTTCAAGCGCGTGCTGTTCACAGCGCGCTGCTCAGCGGCGTGACGATAAAACCAGCCTTAGAGAAAATTGATCTACAGATCGATGACATAAAAGTACAGGATGTTATTTCGGAGATTGAGATTGGATTGAGACTGAATTTTGAACAGATATATATACAAAGAGCCTCAGAACTATCAAAAGCAGAAAGAAATTTCGAAATTGAACAAACTCTTTTAGTACTTGCCTTTGCCTTATCTGTTCAATTACAATTGATTAGATAAATTGTAGTGGATCGATGGATGAATTGAAACAATCCTAACGTTTGTCTCTTTTTAACTTGTGGGTCACAGTGTAGTTTTTATATTTCTGTAAAAAAATATCTCAAAACCGATACGCTACTTCGAAAAGTACTCAGTTGACGGCAATATCGCGCCCCCTGTTATAGTTACTGGCATATATCGTGTGACCCCGAGCCGCGAGAGAAACGAATGAGGCCCTGGCGCGCGCAAATTAGTTTAATAGAAATCTTTGATTGGTGGATTTGAACGCCTCCACATCAAAGGACGCCCAAAAACGATTTGTGACATAAGGGCCAAGATTTTTGTTGTACTTCTGAGTCCACCTGATAGAAAGTGATTACCGTGGCCTATGGAAGTGTGCAACACAAAATGAGTCACACTCGTTCTGCCGACCCTGTACACTGAGTTTCTGTGCCGTCAGTGTAGAAAACAAAGCAGGAATAGAGCCTTTGGTCTTCCCACTGACAGAACAAAAACTCTCCAGTGAGCTCTGGCTACCCTACTCTCCGCCGGGAACACAACACGAGGTTATTATGGCTGTGGGATTCTGTAGGGCGGAGGTATTTCCCCAGTTGGACTGCTCAATTAGACGGAAATACCGTCGTGTCCTACCTACTATATATATAGTATGCCCTAACCATACATGGTGCCGAAAATCTTAGGCAACAGATTGTCTTGAAGAAGTGACTAGAATGCTATCTTCTCATGATAGCGTTCTTTAGACCTCGAGACGAGAGTGGCGTGTATCAAAACTGCCGGGGAGGCGCCTCTTCGCCGCCTCGGTTATTACAACACACTACAGTCAATTGGCTTATTGCAGTCCACTGCTGGACCTGACGGACTCGAACTGGCTAAAACCGCGCGCTGTCTCAGTCTTCGGTGTCCCTAGCACGAAAAACTTTCATAATCTTATCGCGAGAACGGAGAAATATTATTAAGTTTACATCATAGTCATGATCAGTATGTCAGATCAATATCTGATGAAAGATGGTCATGATTCCAATTACAAAACTTAATTAATAATCATGTTTCCAATTACAAAATTTCATTAATAATCATGTTTCCAATTACAAAATTTCATTAATAATCATGTTTCCAATTACAAAATTTCATTCATAATCATGTTTCCAATTACAAAATTTCATTAATAATTTATAGATGATTATTTACTAACTGTAGTTATTGGAACTTAAGATATATTTTATTTCAATTAACTTTTGCCCGCTTCTCCGACCGCGTGTATGTCGGTTATCGCGACCAAGCATCGCCTATGTCCTTTCTCAAGGTCTAAACTACCCCTATACCAAATTTCATTAAAATCGGTTCAGTGGTTTAGCCGTGAAAGACGGACAAGCAGACACACACTTTACCAATATTATTATGGTTGAAATTAACATTATCTGAAAAAATATTTATCATCAATATATTATAAGTTGATCTGTTTTGTGTGCTGCAGTAAGCCGAAATGAACGCATGTTTCTTCCTTCTATTTTTCTTTAGATTCGCGATTACTCGCCTTCCTACTGTGAACCCAGTGTGAAGCCAGTTAATCGCAATGCTCCGTTCTCTCGATAGTTTATGATACGATTAGGATAGTTTTTCGTACTAGGGGTACAGATGGCCACCGGGGTGTAGATTGCCTAAACCATATCCCTCGCACTCTGGCTGAAATAGGGTCGTCTCCGGCTTCGAGATAGCTAAACTTCTTCACTAAAAATGTCTCGAGACTCCTTTGTATTTCTGAACTATTTCTATAATAAAATATTTCTGTTACAGGTTAAAAATGGGTATTTTAAAATCGGAGCTGTATCTACGAGATAATGTCACTCGAGATGAGACAACTATAGGAAACCTACTGAAGATTTTTTTTTATGATTATTGATATGAAACGTTGACTTGATTAGATCGGAAAATAAAAAATACAGAAGTATGCTTTTGTTTCATTGAGTATCATATAATAGCAATCAGCTACCGTAGGGTATAATGAATAATCGAAATAAAATGGTCGTTAAATAGATTGTTTTATACCAGATAGTTGATAATCCTGTTCAATAATACATTAAACTAGTAGTCCATAGTTTCACTTGAAAGAAAATAACTACAGAATTTAACTGAACATTTTATTATACCCATTGATCTTTATTCGCCCTGTTTTACGCGGTAAGGAAACTTGTTTTTCAGTTTTCGAATACCACTTCCTTTTGTATTTCATAAACATAAGGTGTTTTTCGCGATCCTAGCCAATTTTACACCTCTAACCAACCTAATGGCGGCTCGGCAGTTCGTACGAGTGCGGGTTCAGGCCAATGGCGTTTGAAAAAAGAGCGAGTCGAACGCCGATTGGCTTGAATTCGCACTCGTACGAACATCCGAGCCGCCATTATGTTTGCTTCGAGGTATATCTGCAGATTGACAAACATGATAATGGCGCAGGCTTTACTTCTGGGGTTGAGAGGTCCAAACAGAAGTAAGTGGATCCCGTAACTTAGAAGGGTCAATCCACACTGAAAGAGTAGCGGCTTCTTGAGGCAATATATTACATTTGAATCTTATCTACGGGAGAAATAGATCATAGTCATTAGCCGCCATTACACGGTCACGCAATCACGCGTGCTTGATTGAGCGTCAAGGATTGCGCGGCGGAATATAATCGTGCATGACATTATCTTTGGAAGTTCAAAGTTCAGAAACTTTCCGGCGGTGGAGACGTTAACGTTCTTTCCCTCTTTTTCCTACAATCGCGCGGTTTTGCGTGCCCGCAATTCTGGACGCTCCTATGAACGAGCGCTCTCCTCGCAAAAGACTGCACGTAAAGGGCACTATTTGAAGACTAAGGCGCCGCGGCGGCGCGTGACTGCTCGCAATCATTTCTTGTACCAAAGCCAGCTGCTCTTTGAGTGGGGTTGACCCTATAATGGACAAACCCCAGTTAACTTTGCATTCATGTAGAAAAAGAAGTAGGTATTCTTAATTATTTTTATTATTAACACTTAAAACACTATAAGAAGAACTTTCTCCTCGACGTCTCCAGCTGGTGCCGCCTTCCGGCGATGATCCACTCGTAGTCTCCGCGCTTGGAGTCGAAGGTCCCCTGTTGAAGTGATATCAGCTTGAGCGTGAACCGAGGACCCAGCTCACGAAGCTTTGCACGCTTACCGTCTTGTGTGAATTCGTATCTGAAAGAGTAGATAAGTGATACATTAGGCATTGTGTATCAGTATAAGTAATGCCCGGGCTTTATGATAAATGTTTAAATAATCAGACTTTTTTTCATAAGGACTCAACCACTGGCTGGCTGGCTGGCTATAAAAAAAACCACGACCCTATATCAAGGTGCGCAGTGTCCACCTCTTATATTTATCATAATCATAATCTCATCATACATTTTGTAGGTATAGAAGTAAAACCACTAGGTCGCAGAAGAAGCTACCTGAAGTGGCAATGAGCTGTTCACATTTACCAAATAACACTAGAGTTCACATTTACGCAAGCTACTAGAGCAGAAACCAAGATCCGGTAAAATTGAGTTTCGAATGAAGAAATTCTTATATCGAAACCAGTTTCGGACGAAGAAATTTTATTCATATTTGAAAACTGATTTCGAAACGAGGATTCGTACACGGTCGAAGGAGTAATACTAGATGTCGCCCGTGACTGCGCCCGCGTGGATGTTGGTAATCGCGATCAAACTATGGCCTTTCCCAAGGTCCCTATACCAAATTTAATCAAAATCGGTTCAGTGGTTTAGGCGTGAAAGCGTAACATACAGACAGAGTTACTTTAATATTATTTTCATCTATTAGTGTGGATGGATGCGTTTGAAAATTAATTAAACAAATTGCGGGCACTGGTATACTTATGTCATTGGTGAAGCCGGGGCGGGTTAGCCGGTAACTTTATAAAATGGTAACAAACCGTTGCGTCTATGCATCGCAGGAGTCGCGAGATCGATCCCCGCACAATGCAAATATTTGTATGCATGAATATGGGTATCTGCATTGGTTTGGTCTTGCCTCGAAGAGCACGTTAAGCCGTCGGTCCCGGACACCATACGAACATCTATAGCAGTCGTTACGAGTATTTCGAGCCCCCAAAAAATCCAACAACTGGTCTATAACTGCAATGCTTCGATATCGCCTTTGGGTTGTGGAGGTCAGGTGGCAGTCGCTTCAAGGAAAATTTCGAAGTTCAGCCAAATCCGCAGTAAGGCTGGTAAGGCGGACCCCAGACTCCAAGTTGAAATCTTCGGATGCGACTGGGATTAACGCTAGGATGGAGAAGAACAAACCGATGGTGCCTGAAGAATATGTAGTCCCGCTGGTTATGGAAGGTGACAGCGCGACGGCCCCGGAACTGTGGCTCGTAGTGGAACAACGCGCCCAGCATGCGCCCCACCGTCAGCCCCAGGCGCGTGCTAAAGTTGTTCAGTATCACCTGTCAGGGGCAGACATATGTGATGTGATCAACAGGAAAGTGGAAGATTTTGACCTTACCTGGACGGTAATTACTCTAAATACAAGACAAAACCAATTTAACTCAAAGGAAACATTCCCTTATTTTTTTGGATTTTAGACGGTTCGATTACCGGGTGAGGCAAACAAGATTTCGAAAATGACTGAATGCAGTTTTGTTTCTTTAAAAAAATAAGAGAATGTTTCCTTTGAGTGAATTTTTTTATCTGCAGTATTTAGAGTACTACCCCGCCAGGTAAGATCTTCCACCCTGTATAGTCCATGGAAAGTGCCCGCTTGACGTGGGATCGAAAATCTTATTTGGCGAAATGTGGGTGTTAATATAGTTCTAAGTCCTTTAGCCTGCGCTTTCAGGGTAACGCTAGATTTGTATGTATTTTTATTTTTAAGGCTCATCTCCACAGAAAGAACAGCGTCCGATTTTTTGGGGCAAAATAATAGGTCGTTACAAATGAAATTGCCGTTTTATTGAAGAAATTGGGGAAATCCCAATTTGCAGAATGTACTAACATTTTTGCATTTTTTTGACAAATCCAAATTTTATATTTTATTTTTGTGTATGAATGAGACAACATTAAGCTAATAGCAACTTTATTGACACTTTTTAAAAGTGACAGCTTTAAAGAAGTAATTCGAAATTTATCATTAAAATGAATAGCATTTAGGAAGTACTGTTTTTGACGAATTTCATTCATCAAGCCGCCAATAAAAACAAAATTTAATACAGAGTTGTACAATCTTGAAATCAATTTTCAAACAAAGTATAAATAGAAATAGCTATTAAATTATAGGAATAACGAACTCATGAATCTGTAAGAAAATTTCATATGTAACAACCTATTATTACAAACCATTTTGAATCATGTATCTACGAGAAAAAGATCATAGTCATTTGAGGGTGGAAGAGGGGCCGCGTGAGCCACTGCCATCCGCTGCTCTTTCCGTTGGGATTGACCCCAAAAGGATTTTTCTCTACCTTCTCTACAAAGAGAAACCGGTGGAAATCGAGTTATAGGGACCTCACGCCACTGATGTAGGCGATACAAGTGTGGGTGCATGAGACCCCAGCGTTATTTGGGTCCTAAGCTAACCTCAATTGGTAGCCGAATCCATTGCTGGTTGGCGGACGAGGATAGTGCGCAGTTGCCCATAAAACCTGCACATGCCAAAGATGAAGGTGGACGAGTAAAGGCCCAGGGTCCCGAGCTGAAAGCTTTCAATAGAACCATAGAAACATGATGATAACTCACCTCAGGCCGGTGATTAGTAATTTCTTTATAATCTTTATTCAACTCTGGCGTGATTTTACAGCTAGACAATCTAAAGTGCGCGGTAGGTCCGTTTGGCAGGTGGATGAGAAGGAACCCGTTCGGCTGCTTTTGGTTCTCATTTATGATGATAACGTCTGTCACTTGCTCGCGGATCGACGATTGTACAATCCGTTTTACAGATGATCTGAAATTATAATATGTGGTCGATGGAATGGTTCAAGTTGTTAAATATGATTATCTGGTGCTTTGTCACGTTGGTCAAGTTGTGATGTACAGTTATAGCGATTTAATCAGTAGGATTTAGAGAAGGAAATTCTTCTTATTCCACGGAATCAAGCGTCGGTAGTGTAGCGTTCTTTCTTTGTGCCAAACCTACTTGGTTGCCTAGCATTCACACGTCAACAATATTAAAAGAAAAACACATCATTTTTAAATTCGAACGGGAGGAGAAAATAAAAAAGCTAGAAAAGACAGTAGTTAAGGAGTCGGCCTTACGATCGAGAGGTCTCGGGTTCGACGTGAACCCACTACTTGTACAAGTTATTTAGCTTAGTTAGAGGATTTCGAGAGAATAGAGTAATTTCTGTGTCTAATATTCTTTTTTAAAAAAATGCAGATCCTGCCTAGGAAGATTAACATTTTTACCATCTACGTTGGTCCATTTTTCATTAGCAAAGCCTCCTCAGAGGAGGAATAGTAGGTAGTCTATTTTGAAGAAGTCATTGTTGGAACTGGTACTTCAATATTTGTTTTCAGGATTATTTCTGAATCCTTTCTGGATTTGATGGCCATCACAGAAATAAGACAGTTACATACTAAACTAAAGACACAATATTGTCTTTTGGGTGAATTCCCACTGACAGAGCAGCGGCAAACAGTGGGATTTTGAGTTAACATGAATATAACAAACAATTTTGAATATATCTGCAAAAAATGCTTGGAATCTATGTGGCCCTCTACTGCTCTTGCTGTAGTAATTCACCTCTGACACCAACCCTAGGGCTGTAGGCAGCCGGACATGACTATTTAGCAGGTCAAAAGATACTCTTTTATGTCAGAGTTATATAGTTGACAGCCTCTGTGGTGTGGCGGTAGTGAATGAGGCCGCTACGCAGGAGGTTCAGGTTTGGGTTTAGTGCAAATATTTGTATGCATGATTATGTATTATTTGCATTGGTCTGGGTGTTTCTATGTATAATATGTATGTATTTACAAATTCCATAACACAAGCTTGTTAAGCTATGGTAACCATTGGTCTAGATAGCATAGTGTGAAATGTTGTGGAATATTTATTTATTTATTTATCACATCGGATTTGCACACTTGCAGGGATAAAACAATTTTGAATAAAACAAAAAATAGGTGCACTTTGTTCTCATCCCATTTTTAAATTATTATTTTTTATCATGCGGGAAATCTCATCTTACCTTTGTCTATACCTAGATATGGAGTTAGGTATAATTCTGGTGAGCTCTTTGCCAAATACTCTTGTTTTCGTGTGTGGATTGTCTGAGTAGGTGATCAGTACTTTTGGCTCGTAAGAGTTCTCATAGTATGTAGACAGTTCATCTAGTTCCATATCTTTTTGTGCCTGTAAACATTGAAAACAATAGCCTCTCATTCGTCAACTCTCAACCTATAAGTTCTGTAAACATACTTTTAACTCATATAAGATTGGATCTAGGATGGAGTTTGAACCCATGGTCAGTCCCTTTATAGAGTTTAAGCAATTCATGATAAGAGAGTATTCACCTTGAAAGATAAGAGTTGAGTCCCAGCACTAACATTTTTTGGGTTGAAGTTATTGGAAAAATTAACATACTGCTCCAAAATTTCATTTCTATTTTATCCCATATGAAAATACTAGCTAATGCCCGCGGTCTGCCCCCTAGAAATTTGACACCTATTCCTGGTGCAGAAAGTAGCTGTGTTGTTTCTCTCTGCTCTGCTCCTTTACCAAATTTGTGCAAGAGCTGTTCATCCGCTAGAGATTGACTGAATAGAAGTGTGATTGAATTATATTTAAATATCTTTACAAATTTAATCTTTAATACGAATTAGAATAGAACTAGTAGGTGTGAATGTTTTTCGTAGACCACCATCTACAGTTAAAATATATAAAATCTAACCTCCAACTGTTCTTCCTCATCAGCATTAACAAGCATAGTCTCATCCTTCTCTCGGAGAGACTCGAGCGTGTGCGGCACTTTCTTCGGAACATCGTCCCCTTCTTGTTTCTTCTCTAATTTCCGCCTGAAGTAATGTATCATTCGTTACAAAAGTCAACATTTGTAAACAACACATGATAGTACTTTCGGTTTATAACCATACTTACTTCTTTTTATCCTTTCCGCGGGCCATTTTTTTACTAAGATGTTTATATAATATATATTATAGATAAGCTATATGTATATATATTTATTATATGAAGTTTTTTAAACTTTCTTTTTATAGTTATAGTAGTTAAAATCACCACAAAGCATGCGTTCAACTTTTGTTTTGAGTTGCACTTGCAATCTGTCAAAATCAAATGTAAAATGTCAAATCCTGTGACGTTTGGGACCGTTCGTAAAGCATGTCTTGGCGCTGCAAGTGGTAGTGCTGAAAGCCTACTACCTAAACGTGAAGTTCTCTTGCCATACGAACACCTATGGTAGTCTGGCCTAACTGTAATGCTTGCATATCGTCATTAGTTTTGGAGGTCAGGTGGCCATCGCTTCGTGGAATATTAGTTGGATTTTTCTAGATCACGGGTCTAGACATAATTATTGTAACTTTGTTTTTTCACCTTTAACTCCAAGCATAACTCGCTCCATAGCTCGCTGCGCGACTTATAGTTTATGGACTAACCCTACCGTTAGTGTCCACGTTTCTGCACCGTAAATCATATTCATAACAGATAGGTCGCACTGGTCAAAGGTCTTTGTTTTCAGGCATTGCGGTAGGGGAGAAGAGAAGACTCGACGTAGTTTGCGACAAAGAACCAAAGTTATCGACAAAGCTCGCAGAATACGCAAGTTGAAGTGACAATGGGCGGGCCACGTCTGTCGAAGGACCATTGGACCAGACGAGTCCTAGAGTGGAGACCGCAAACGCAAGGCAGGACGCCCCCTAGAAAGATGGGCTGATGACCTGAAAATAGTGGCTGGGACAGACTGATTGCGGTAGGCCGAGGATCGTACGAAATGGTGCACATTGGGAGAGGCTTTAACTTTGAGGATCTTTAATTTTCCACGCTACTTTGTCGTTTTGAGTTGTTGTCAAAAATTCCCACATCCATCCATACGTAACATATAGAATAAACCATCCTCTCCACTTACACTAGCTATTTTGTTGCTGTTGTGGTCTCATTCGCATCAAGATGGTTATTTATAATGCCCAAGATAGGATGGTTTAGCCTAGCCCACAGTTTACCCTATAACGCATGTTCACATATCCATACTACATAATTTTGCTTTACAATAAAGAAGTATCTATACTATCTATCCAGAGACCTCTGTGTAGCGGCAGAACGATCGACTGTTGCTCAGAGGGCGTGGGTTTGATTCCCGCTCGGTGCAAATTTTTGTATGGTACGGGCCCACCTCATTAGTTCACCTAGGTGAACCAACGGTAAAGAATAATGCCCGTGGTCCACCCAGGTGATCTAATGAGCTGGACCATGGGGGGTGGGAGGGATTTTGTATGTTGCACATTGGGAGAGGCTTTAATTTTGAGGATCTTTAATGATCCACGCTACTTTGTCGTTTTGAGTTGTTGTCAAAAATTCCCACATCCATCCATACGTAACATATAGAATAAACCATCCTCTCCACTTACACTAGCTATTTTGTTGTATATCTAAAAAAAAGTATAAATCCGCAGTCTAGATTAAGTAACACAAGCTATTTAAGCTATGCTCACCATAGTTCTAGATAGCGTTACATGAAATGTTGTGAAATATTTATTTAGAGAAAGTTGGGTTTTTATACAATAAAAGGTTCGACACATATTAAAGTAGACATTTAATTCAACTGCACATCCTGCCGGGCGAGCTCCAACAACATGGGGTCGTCGAAGAATTTGTTGATGGAGACGTCCTCACTGAGCCCCTTGCGGCGGCGCGTCTTGATCATGAACTCTCGAGCCAGGTGAGTCGCCGGTTGAGGTTCCAGGGGCCTGGGGAACAAATACATTTATCAAAATAATATTCAAAATTGATTGTTTATTGAAGATTGATGGCGCTTAGTGGAATCTACTACACACATTGAATAATACACTTGTACTTTTTCCCAGTTTATTTTTATTTTGAAACTTATCGGTTTCACCTCACGTTATTCTCAAAGTTTTACATAACAATGTTTACACAATGGTTATGTAAACCTTTGAGAATTCCGTGAGATGAAACAGGTTAGGTTCAAAATAAAAATAAACTGTGGAAAAGTAAGCACGGTGTATTATTGAATATGATTGTAAATAAAATAAATATATTTTTTTTATTTAATTTTTAAGCATTTTTCATGGTAAATATTCAAATTCTGGTAGCCTAGTGGTCAAAGCATTGCCCCTCTTTAATACGATTTAAAAAATATTCTAGAACATTCTATACAATACATGGCCGTCTAGATTCATGGTAAGCATAGCTTAACTAGCTTGAGTTATGGAATCTAGAATGCGGATACATATATGTACTTAGATACTTTTTGACTGAGCGGGGATCGAACTCGCGTATTCTGCGTAGCACTCGAACGTTCGAAATTATTAGTACGTAATTATGACTGATAAAAGGTATACTACAAGTCTCAATAGTGTTAGGATCCCAGGTTCGATCCCTCGTCAGGCAGTGTTACAATAATACTTTACCTGTTTATCTGTTCTCTGAACTGTCCAGAAACAAAGTTAGGAAAATATGCCTAGCTGTTGACAAAAAGCTGACCCTGTCATCATCAACTGATATTTTTTATGGATATTATGTTTAAAACATTCCTATGTTTCAGTCAACATTTATAACATCAGCAGAGAAAGAATGGCTACATTAATTAAATTTCACTTCATGGGGATATATTTCGATCTCATATAATTCAAGGCGCATTATCACCAAGTACTTAGGTTAGGTTACTGCCGTGCCGTGAAGGTTGCATGTGGCCGAGATGCGAATGTTGAGATAGATGTGTGGTGTGACGAGAATGGATAAGATTAGGAATGAATATTTTAGAGGAAGTTTGAAAGTAGCACCAATCACGGCAAAGCTACGAGTAAATCGTTTGTCCTGGTTCGGACACGTAATGCGTAGGGATGAAGGTAACGTCGTAAGGAAAGCATTATCTATGGAAGTGGATGGCTACAAGGGGAGAAGAAGACCTAAAAGGAGGTGGATGGACTGTGTGAAAGATGACATGGTTAAAAAGAGAGTGAATGTTAAGATGACTGCAACTATAGTCTGTTTTTTAATTTCAGATAATAAAATTGACATTACCTGTGTTGCCGGTTTATTGCAATTAAAAATAGTCATGTGCCAGTAGTATCGAACGTTGTCGATAAATTAAATTTAGTAGAGATTTTTATAGGTTATTTTAGATAACTTATACGGATAGTGTACGAAACTTATTTTTATTTTAATTTTAACTTTTTTCTTAAATTATAATAAAGCCAAACCACTTGTATCTAGGCCACAAACATTGTCGATAGTTTCGAGCACGTCACTAAGCACTAAAAGCTGGTATCATTATTTCACAATTTGACATTTGCGATTGTCAATTTACTATCTGAATTAAAAAAAACGGACTATAGAGATGATTAGAAGAAACATACATGTTCCGCCGACCCCAAATTAACTTGGGATAAGGCCAGGAGAATGATTAGTTAGGTTACGGAGGTAAGATAGCTGTCGCTTCCTGACCCCAACCGAGTTGAAAAATAGGCTCGGAGGATAATTCTAATTCGCCGTCAACCAGACATTTTTAACATTGTTACTAACATCTAGATACATACAAACAGTACATAAATCAATTGCATATCGCCTTACACTACTGGACACGAAATCGAATTTTAATTAGACGAAGTAGGCTAACGTTTATTGGGTTGTCAGTTTTTGATGAAATAAAAATAGTGTTGTGACAAAGTGAATAATTATGACAATCCTAGTAAAATTATTCTTCGATTCTTATTTGGTTCTGTCGAGTAAGTCATGACAATTGAGGGTGCCGCTGCAGGGCCATGAGTGAACGAGAACTGTATGCACCACTATTACATTGAATATGGCATCATTATTTCACAAAGTGACATTAGATGCTGTCAATTTACTTCGTCAATTTAAAAATTCGACTATAGGCCTCTCCCAATGTTGGTAGGCTTTGGGTATACTGCTTCCACGCTGGCCAGACGGGTTGGTACAGGGTTTTATTTCGAGTTTTCGTTCTCTCGCATTGATATCGTCTGCGTATTTTTCCGTTAATCGCCTCTTACGACGCATTTCGTATGAGGTGGTTGGTGATACAATTTTTTTTGCTTTTGTTGTGGCTTTTTGCCTCGCAATGTAGCCAATGTCAAGTAATTAGATACATTGAGCATAGAAATATTATAAATATTCTGCAGCGTCTTCGTTATTTCGTCGCAGTCAAAGTCAAGTAAAGTCCGTCACAGTCCTAGTCATACCCCAGTAAAGTAGTGGAATTTACAAGAGGCTTCTTAGGAGATTCTTTCACCAACATAAGGAGTCACAATTCACAGTAATATACCACTTTCCTCCAAGACGTTATGTCTTGAAATCCACCATTTTTAACACATAAAACTCGGAATTACACCATTTTCAGACAATAAAATACCACTACGATGGTCCGTCCCCCCCCCCCTTCGAGTTCTCCTTGGTGATAGGTACTTGTTTTTCTTTCCTGATCTTTCATGCCTTCTTCATACCTGATAATAATGCTCTTGTCAAGTGGATCTCCTGGGACGATTTGCCAGTGGTGGAACACCTGCAGGCAGAAGGCCTGGCCCTGCGTGTGTGTGCGAAGGTCCGTCTCGAAGCCGAACGAGTCTATGGCGGGAACGAACGCCTTGATCGTGTATAGGGGCGAGCCGGGGACCGGCGCGTCTTGGGTTACGTGACCTGGTGGACAATAAAAAAAATAGAAAAAGTAAAATATAAAAATGATTGAGAGAAATCACTCTAGCTTGATTTTTTTTCTAGTTTACGTGACGACACGTGCAGTGCTGAGGATTCACCCTCATGCTGTACAAACAATTCCATCAAGAACTAATAATATAATAATTATTTTTATCGAATTGGTTCTTTTTACAATCAATAAAAAATTTTTTTAATTAGCATTATTTATTCTCCATTGTATTAGAAAAGCTCAATGAAACGAAAATTTTATAAAAAACATCACTATAGAAA